>CM046796.1:32476295-32588485 GCA_025617405.1 Perca schrenkii
GAAACAATAGCAGATAAAACACTGGTAAGATTATAAATAGAGTGTATATGTAGTCTGATGGCTCCGATAGCGCTATCTGACTTTATAGATACTTTCATAATATGTTTGATTAAAGGTTCAATTTCATTACTGAAAATCACTTTAAAGGGTTATTTTGGTATTTTTCAACCTATTTTCCCATGCATTGGTGTCTTAGTGACGTGAACAAAAATCTTTGATATTGGTCCAGTATTGAGCGCGAACGCTTGACCGGCAGCAGAACCAGGCTGCAATGTAACCATGTAGGGCTAATGCACATCGTCAATTCCCGTCCACTTAAAGCGCTGTTTTTGACAGGCTCAGATTATTATTCTAAGTGTCTGACAACGTTATGGAAAGGATCCCTACAGAGAAAGACCTTTTTGTTAAAGAGTAAGATCCTTTTTGTTTTCAGAAAAAGCTCTACAACTCACCAGACTTCACTTAAATAAACAGTAATTTTAGCGTGTATAGAGCCAGCATATTTTCACATGTAAATGGGAGAATTAAGGGTTTATTTCAACCAAACCAGAGCGCTGATTGTCTTGCTTAATAATGGACCGATTTCAAAGATTGTTCTTCCCATTAGTCACTTAAATACAAAAAACACTGGGAAATAGGGTCCAGGTTGAAAAAAGTTACCCTTTAAGCTTAAACCCTAGGCTTTTTTGCTGTGTTTTCTCTCTTTTTATTTACAGGTATTAGCCAGACATGTCATATAATGTTATTTTCAGAATAAGTTGGACTACCCACGAATGCTATCAATTTGTTTGTGAGTTGTTCCTGTTATTAATGGATTTTGTCAGCCCTATTTTTTTTCATCCCTATTATTCGTTGTCTTACTTCTGGTTGGAGAATAATCATGCTTTAAGTTCTGGAACAACAGTTCCCAGAATGCTTTGAAGGCTGACACAGGGAGTATAATGATACCTTGGGTTCAGTTGCTTGCACTGTGTCCTAAAACTTTTTTTAAGCCTAAATTTGTTCATGTTTTGGCAAACTGGCACCAAAAAAAGCATGCTAAATTAGCTATTAGCTGTTCCTGTTTGCAATGTACCCATGGGTGTACAGACAACTATGACTGGATTACTTGAAGAAAAATTTTCTAAGCAGATTTTTTTTACGTTTACTCGCAATGTACATCCGGGATAATGATATCCTCAGAGAGTGTAAGTCACACTGAATCTAAAAAATACGCATGTGTTTCTATGTGTTCAGATTTGACTAAGTTATGAGTCAGAGGAGGTGTGTGATTTTGACACAAATTTGGTGCCCGGCAGTCAGGCACTGTGGAAAAAGTCTTTACCTCAGGTCTGTTCTGAGAGAAGATGCCAATGTGGGGGTCTGTGGTCTTAGAGTGTCCTTTGTGGAGAAATGCTGAGCCCAGATTCTCTGTTCGCTCCAATACCTAAAACAAGCACACACACACACACAATTAATGGTGCATCATCAAACAACTAAATAAACTGACCTTTGTTTGACCTGATTATAAATGAGGGATAAAACATGGTTTATGATGTTCAATATTATCACATGCACGGTTATAAAAGCACAGCTAAAACGTCATTGGCTACTGGTTTTACAGCATTTGATTGATAGGCTAGCATCCAATAACAACTTGTAGTCATTCAGGTGTTGCTGGAATGTTTCAATATAATATTTCAAGTTGTTCATTGTACAAGCTGAATTAGTGTTTTACTATCAGTGACAGACAAGTAGCAAACACATCTCTTCCCTGTTAAAATATCATCATAGTGCTGCTAGTAATTAGAAACACATTTTAAAAGACTTAAACGTACAATATGTAACTATCTGCCGGTAGGGTTCTCTCAACCAAAACAATGGATTGTAAACACAGACGTTTGATGACGTTGGAGAGCTGTGTGGAATTATGGGAGTTTTTATTGCTAAACACTATCGTCGATAGAATGCATCTGTTAACGGACGAGTTTACCCATTCAAGTTTATTCACGTTAAGTTTAGTAACGTTTACTTATTTATGTCATGCTAATAAAATAGCTGCAGTTTCCCCAACATAATTACGTTTTTCTTGATTAACAATTACTCTCGAACGTAGCATCTGGGTGCTATGTTTTGACAGAAGTTACGAGTAACTAGATGGTGAAAGGTTATATGATGCCACTGACGGGCGACTAAATGAAACGTGACGTGTCTGAAAATAAAATAACAGATTTCTCTGGGTTTGCCATTTGATGGAAATATATGGGATAGTGTAACTACACAACTCAAAAAAATATATAACATAGGTATAGTCGTTTTTAGACATTTTAATGCAACATATTGTTGTACCTTTAAAAGAGACCTATTGTACTTGTTTTCAGGTTCATACTTGTCTTTTGTGTTTCTAATAGAACATGTTTACAAAAAAAAAACTCTTTCTCACACTGCTCATGGTTGCTGCACCTGTATCCACCCTCTGTGTGAGACGCTCTGTTGGAGCGCCTGTCTCTTTAAGCCCCCTTCCTAATAAAGCCCAGTCTGCTCTGATTGGTCAGTGATTCTGGGTCTTCTGCAATCTGTACTCTGCTCTTGCAGTCCCTGTACAATGCGTTGCAATCTGTCTCCGGCTGCATGGAGTAATGTATATAGTGGGACTTTATACTGTGAGAAATCACCAATAAAGCCTTCTAAACCGGACATGTTCCAGTTGGAATGTGATCCAAAATTGGGCGGAAATTAATAATATCTGCAACCAAGATTACAGGTTTCCCTGGTGTTAGCATGTAGCTGTCAACAGTGCAGTAGCGTGCCTGGAGCAGATGACCATTAGCCTAGAAATCTAGACGCACCCTGGTGGCAGCAAATTTATTTTGCAGCCAGGGGGGTCTAGGCACTCTCCGTTGGCTTGCGAGCTGGAAAAACCAAACTCTGGTCAGGCCAATCACATTGTGTATATAGTCGGTGGGCGGGGCTTATGGCTGCTGCTGCTGCTAGGAACAGTGGCCTTTTGGAAGACTTGGAGTTAAGCTTTTCTTTGAGAAAAGACCAAAAAACGGCACAGAAATCATTCTTAAAAAAGGAAGATGTGTTCGCAGTTTTGCCGACCGGATACGGCAAAAGTTTAATCTATCAACTAGCTCCTACCTTCTTCGATGCTCTGCCTGGTTGTAGTGCTATCCTATTACGTGCAGAAGGAATTTGAAAGACAACTGTTTATCCCGTCCCTCGGATTGAGCCCCGTCAATGGTGAGTTCCCAGACCCAACATCTTAACGTGGGTCTGGCTTGTCAGGCTACATGACCATATAAAGAAAACCAGCCCAGGTGAGGGTTGGCCTCCGCCAGGGCTGCGCTTTGTCACCAATCCTGTTTGTAATATTTATGGACAGGATATCAAGGCATAGTCGGGGTGGGGAGGGGTTGCAGTTCAGTGAGCTGGGGATCTCATCGCTGCTCTTTGCAGATGATGTGGTCCTGATGGCATCATCAGCCTGTGACCTTCAGCACTCACTGGATCGGTTCGCAGCCGAGAGTGAAGCGGTTGGGATGAGGATCAGCACCTCTAAATCTGAGGCCATGGTTCTCAGCAGGAAACCGATGGAATGCCTCCTCCAGGTGGGGAATGAGTCCTTACCCCAAGTGAAGGAGTTCAAGTACCTTGGGGTTTTGTTCGCGAGTGAAGGGACAATGGAGCGGGAGATTGGTCGGAGAATCGGCGCAGCGGGTGCGGTATTACATTCAATCTATCGCACCGTTGTGACGAAAAGAGAGCTGAGTCAGAAGGCAAAGCTCTCAATCTACCGGTCAGCTTTTGCTCCTACCCTCACCTATGGTCATGAAGGCTGGGGCATGACCGAAAGAACGAGATCCAGGGTACAAGCGGCCGAAATGGGTTTCCTCAGGAGGGTGGCTGGTGTCTCCCTTAGAGATAGGGTGAGAAGCTCAGTCATCCGTGAGGAGCTCGGAGTAGAGCCGCTGCTCCTTCGCGTCGAAAGGAGCCAGTTGAGGTGGTTCGGGCATCTGGTGAGGATGCACCCTGGGACACGTCCAGCTGGGAGGAGGCCTCGGGGAAGACCCAGGACTAGGTGGAGGGATTATATCTCCAACCTGGCCTGGGAACCCCTCGGGATCCCCCAGTCGGAGCTGGTTAATGTTGCTCGGGAAAGGGAAGTTTGGGGTCCCCTGCTGGAGCTGCTCCCCCCGCGACCCGATACCGGATAAGCGGACGAAGATGGATGGATGGTTTGTAATAATGACATATGTTAAATATGTCATTATTTGAATTGTTGGCCTTTGTTAAACATCCAACATTATAGATGTGACAAAAACTAAGCTTACAATAATTGCCCAGATTAAATACATGTTAATAGAATATACCAACAACGTTCTTGACCATAACAGTGAATCAGCAGATAATTAAGTTTACTCATCAAGTATAGCCCCTTTATTTGTCTGTTTAAAATCCTTGTTTACATCAAAACAGATAAAAACAGAACTATAATAGCTATAATCGAATTCATTTAATACATAAAGTGATTTTGTGTTGCTCTACCATTAAGATGGGGGACTCTTTTTTTTTTTTAAATGATCAAAATCTGTGTAGTAGAGGCCGAGACATCCTGATTTTGAAGGTCAAAAACAAACTCCAAAAACAATGGATCCTACACTTCCCTAGCCTGACAAGCCAGACCCAAATCAAGATGTTGGGTCTGGGAACTCACCATCGACAGGGCTCAATCCGAGGGGCGGGATAAACGGTTGTCTTTCAAATTCCCTCTGCACGTAATAGGATAGCGCTACAACCAGGCAGAGCAACAAGAAGGTAGCGAAGCTAGTTGATAGATTAAACTTTTGCCGTATGCGGTCGGCAAAACTCCGAACACATCTTCCTTTTTTTAAGAATGATTTCTGTGCCGTTCTTTGTTCTTTTCTCAAAGAAAAGTTTAACTCCAAGTCTTCCAGAAGACCGCTGTTCCCAGCAGCAGCAGCCATAAGCCCGCCCACCGACTCTATACACGATGTATTTGGCTTGACCAGAGTTTGGTTTTTCCAGCTCGCAAGCCAACAGAGAGTGCCTAGACCCCCCTGGCTGCAAATTAAATTTGCTGCCGCTAGGGTGCGTCTAGATTTCTAGGCTAACACTTCCCAGGATGCACCTCGATAATCTATTTCACTAGAGTCTTAAAGCTATAGTGCAAATTTTCTGTCTCCCTCATGAGGAATTCTAAGTAATGACAAGCAACACTGTCAGTTCATCCATGTGATACAAGCTTTCCGTGATCCCGCACGTGCCCCCACCCTCCCCCATGCAGTAGCTAGTAACCAAGGAGTACACGGGGGATTAAAAAATCATGATGGACTCTTCAGAAGAGGTAATTATCTTCGCTCGAGTTTCTGCGCACGAAAGTCACCGGACGACACAATCTCCTGAACATAGCCATACTGAGAAATACAGAGAGAGTTGTGTAGAGCTGATAATCTTGATTAGCTTTGTAGCAACTTATTTGGCAATGGCTTGAATGTAACGGACGTTCATTAATATAAAAAAACTTTACTAATGCACTAAAGCTTTAAAGCCACGTAAATGCCCATGATTTTTGAACATCACAATCCCAGTTTGTAACGCAGGCTTTCTGTTATAAATGTGTAGTCTCCCAGCTGTGAACAGACCGCAATGGACGGTGTATATGATATAAGCTGGTGGCAGTTGGTCAGTCTTTCTCTCTCCCTGGCTTCCACCTTTAGTTTATCATTACACTAATTTCCTTTCAGTTATGTAAGATAAACTTGTTTTTAGCCACAACTCATGTGTCGTCTCCATTCTTTGTCTAGCCCTGGGACACAGCTCAAGCTGAGATAACATTGATTACATCACCAGGGTGATTTTCTTAGACTTGCCAAAGCTCCTCCAAAGCCACTGAAGACATTATGGAAGTGTTTTTACAGAAGGAGCAGGACTCCTCATGACGAGTTTGACTGAACTTCATGTGTAAAACTGGTGAAATACCCCTTTATCATTTCCCAGCACAAGAAGAAATATAATTCATTAAATAAGCCACCTTAAAGACTAAATTCAGACATAAATACATGCAGGTCATATGGTGCCTCTGACCTCTCTATAGGACATCCATTCATACGGCTGTTTTGGTTTCCTGGAGCCCAGACAGGGACCATTATCTTGAGGACAAAAGGAGAGCAACAGAGGGGGAGGGGGGGAATTAAAGAAAGAAAGGGAGAAATTGAAAAACAAAGAGAATTTTAACCATATTATTAATACACATACATACTGTACCTTCCTACCCTGTATATTCTGCTGCTGACATATAAGACAAGTTTTCTTTCTCTCCATATAATATGAATGCATTTGCGACTTACTGGAAACCCGGACCCCTCTGAGGAAGAACTCATACAATGTTCTGGCATCATCGTAGAAATGTGTTATGTGACCGTTTCCGTTCAGCAAAACTGACTGGCGTGCAAAGTCTCCACCCTGAAAAAAAGAAACGAAAGATCCTCTAGTAACTCAAACATCTGTTGCAGCCTCTTGTCTCTTGCTTAGATATTTAATTCACACACAGTTACAGGTTGGTTATTGTGGGGATAGTTGAGAACACGTGTGTGCTTTTCCAGGTTTAGGGGGCTCCAATGATTGACAAATACATACTGTATAATGCAGTATTGTCTTTAAGTTATTCTTTGGCACATTTAACTATGTGTATTGAAAACTAACAAATATATAAAATACTGCATATTTTTTAAATACTACAGTTTTTTTTCAACCTGGACCCTATTTTCCTATGTTTTTATGTCTAAGTGACTGACGGGAACAACAATCGTTGACATTGGTCCAGTATTAAGCGAGATCGCTGCGGTCGGCGAAAAAAGCTACGATTCAAGTTAATAGGGCAATTGTAAAGCTTGTATCTACCTTCACAAAAGTGCTCGTTTTGCCGCTGACAGGCTCAGATTAATATTCTAAGTGTCTGACAACATTATGGAAAGGATTTCTAAGGAGGGCGACCTTTCTGTTAAAGAGTAAGAACATGAAAACATCCGCAAAATCGCGTTCGCTAAACCCACCAGACTAAATGTCAATAAACATAAACAGTCATTTTAGCATCGTAAAATACACTTCATTCAAAGTCGACAGAAACTAAATAAAATAATGAAAAGCCAATTTGGGTCGTCTTTCCACTTTTCCAACCATCACAACACTAGTTTAGGTAAATTTTGCCTTATTTTTTTGTAAAATATTGGTTCCAATTAGGGCTGCACGATGTGAGGAAAATACGCGATATGCGTAGGGGTGGGAGATATTGACAAAAATGAATATCTCGATATTTTTTTTCAATATCTCGATATCGATATTCAGACAATATTTTTGAAATCCTTCTAGAAGTTAAAAGAAGCCCTGTTCGGAGGCTATTTCAGTGGTTCTCTTGGGAAAATGTACAAGCAAGATGAAATCATAACAATATGTTCTGTAACATATTGCACACAACCATGTCCTTATTGGAAGCAGTCCTGGAGCTGGGACAGGGCCGGGTCAGACTAGGTTCTGATAGTCCTTCTACTTGGCTGTATAGTCCTTCTGACCGGGATTTATGCTTGGATCAGGAGTTGGATGTGATCTGACTGGCCCAGGTGAGGGAGAGGTGCAGTTCTGTGTGCTTTTTTGATGTTAGTTAGAGTATACATGGTCTAGTGTGTTCTTCCCTCTAGTAACACAATCTACATGCTGGGAGAAAGCTGGAGGGGAACAGACTTTAAGGACGCCTTGTTAAAGTCCCCTGTATCCCGTATCCAGGTGATCGCGCTGCAGTTTGTTCACTATGGTTAGCAGTAAACCAAACTTTTGCTAACGTTAGCATCGGGGGCTATGTAGACGGCAGTGTGCTGTTTTCGTAGTAAATAAAATGGTCAGTATATTACCGACACGGCTCCAGGTCAGGTGAGCCGTGCTGGGCAACGATCCTGCAGTTGGTACTCCATTCATTCTGCACAAAAATGCAGTCCTCCGCCTCTGGTCGTGCCGGAGTTATGATCTCATTCTGCCGGTAGATAGCTAGCTCGGCGTGCTAGCGCCGACAACAACCTGGAGGGCTCGGTCAGGCTATTTCCTCCGGGATGTTATGAGCCGCCTGGAAGGCTCTCGTAACGGCTGTGTTGTATCGTGGTCCTGTATTGATTAGTTCAGTGTGGCTGTACGTACTTGTATAAATATACACCGACAGGAGAGCCGCTGCACAATCGCGCACCGCCATCTTTGTTGACATGAGTGAACGTCATAACGTACAGGTAAGAACTAGTA
Organism: Perca schrenkii; assembly: GCA_025617405.1. Taxonomy (NCBI): domain Eukaryota; kingdom Metazoa; phylum Chordata; class Actinopteri; order Perciformes; family Percidae; genus Perca; species Perca schrenkii. Next base: position 32,484,585 of record CM046796.1, read on the forward strand.
GCAGCTTACTCCCGTGCGGGACGATCGTGATTTTGTACAAAAAAATACAGTCAAACAAACCCCTACAGTATTAAAATAGCTACATATAATTGTTTAGAAGGTTATAGTGTGCGCTATTTGTTTTCTCTTTAACTTCCTTCAGCTCTTTTCATGTTTGGGGGGTCGGATTGTACAAATTATGAAATATTCGATATCCCAATTTTGCATATCGTCCAGACAACAATTTGGATATTATCGTCTAAACGATATATCGCCCACCTCTAGATATGCGATAACGTTGAATATCGCGATAAAGATATTTCTTGCGATAAATAAACAAATTAAATTTCTGCTGCTTTTAGTATTCTAATAAAATACAACAAATTGCTTATTGAATTTAAAACATTTCTAACATTCTTTTATTGAACAAACTGAACATTGACTATAAAAAGCACCACTAAAACAGAATATGTTACATGTTAATGTGCAGTTTTCTACTGATATTTTCTTTTAACTAACACAAAAAACCTATGAGTGTCTATCGCGATATGTTGCAGCCTTTCGCGATGTGTTTATTGCGGCAGCTGATATTGCGATGACGATAAAGTAACCATATATTGGGCAGCCCTAGTTCCAATAGTTTAAATCCTTAATACCTGTCATAACTGACTACAAGTCTAGTTGGTATTATACAAGCTTGTTTCGTAGTAGTTTGCTTGGGGTTTTGTCTGTTCAGACACAAAGGCTAGTTTGTTCAACGAGATGCACCAATAACAAGAGGTTGTTGAGGTCAAGGTTGTAGTAAAAGACAGTAGTCATGTAAGAATACTCATTTATGGGAAACAGCGTGAATCAATGGAACTATCCTCGTTTAGTTTTGGCTCCCTCAATTTTCATAAACTTTTAGGCCTACAGTACATTTACATTCCATGGCGTTTCATCAGCAACATCACATTTACAGTATGTATGCCTAGATTTGCGCAGTATAACCTTAGGTAATCACTGCTTTTCTGTTTAAGCTTAGACATTTTTAACCTGCAACCGTTTTAGATTCTTGATACGGACAGACACACCGCCAACTCACCGGAACCTCCACTGACTGCATTCGGAGGTCGCAGACCGGTGGGATGGCCTTGGGTCGTGTCGCCAGGTAGTAGGTTGTTGCAAAAGCCACGGCCCCCGCGCTGACCAACACCGGGGTGGAGACACTCCTGATGTACTGGCTGACATCATTCAGATCTGGCAACTTCAGCTTCTTCAAGATCTCCTGACTCAGCATGATGCTGCTGATGAGGGGGGAAAGTGTGTTTGTGGAAAGTGTACCGGTTTGTTAGTTTGTATGTGTATGTGTCAGTGTGTGTGTGTGTGTGTGTGTGTGTGTGTGCGCGAGATGAATGACGGGCTGGGTGTGTTTGATAACACTCACCACTCACAGCTGGCCCTGAGGTGAGGTAAGAGTGTGTGTGGAGAGAAGCTGGCCACGAGGGGACCTAAAGAGAGGAAAGACAAGACTGGTCATTCATTCGTTATCACTTTGAGTATTTTGGATCCGTCATTTTGGGAGTTTTTTTACTTTTAACCACCAAGCGATCACATCCCTCATTCGGTTTGTTTGTACTGTGATTATTTAAATCTTAACAGAATACTAACCTCTAGTTAAAGCTACAGCGCGTAATTTCTGCCCCCCCCATGAGGAATTCTAAGTAATGACAACAACACTGTCGGCACGTCCACACATGATTACAAGCCAAAACAAAGATTTTTTCTTTGTCTGTAGGATACAATTTGTAGACTGGTCTCTGCAGCACCACAATACTTAATTCAGAATGGTTTGACATATTTTGCCTTTAATAGTGCAAAATTGCCCCCCCCCCCTCTTCAACAAAATATATAACATGGGTCTAGTCGTTTTTAGACATTTTAATGCGGAAAAGTTACATATACTGTATTTTTAAAGGAACCTCCAGAAATGTAAATGGCCAGCCTCAGCCAATAAATCCATTGTGTACAGTGCAAGCAATAGATTTATTTTAAACAAAAATATGCCCCTTGTAGGTTAGTGTGTAACTTCTGATAACCTCAAGATTGAGTCTAGGCCAAATCTGTGGTTTGACATGGAATCCAATACATATACACTCGGCAGGTGCAGGGAGCCATGGCAGGCCTGTTATTGAGTGGAGCAACACAACAGCCACCCAGGGTCACACAATAGCCTCTTTCCGACCAAGTAGTTACAGGAACGTAGTTCTAGGAACAGTCCACTTCTAAACACTTCTCCTAACTACTCTCCCCCAAAACCAGTTTTTCGCACTGGCCAAGTGGCCATAGGAACTGACCTTTTGTTATTATAACACAGCCGTCTAACCACCACTATGCGGAAAAGGGAAAAGACCCTGCCCTGAAGTAGGAGCTGAAAGAGTTACAGGAACTGCGGCCAGAGGAACTTATAAATCCTCAAATTGGTCCAGTCGCAACACGAGAAAAAAAAGGGTTCTAGGAACGTTATGTTCTAGGAACTGCAAAAATCCCTCCGGCCGGAAAGCGGCTATTATATAAGTTTAGGCTAATAGCTTTTAGTTCTGGGATTACATCCACACTCATTTTGTTTCAAAACGCATATCTTTCGCTACGTTTACGCCTCGTGTCCACACTACTCAAGCATTTCGGAGCCCCTAAAACGAAGACATTTGAATACGCCGCTGACCCGGTTTAAGTTTGAAAGCTTAAAAAAACAACAACAACAACAACGACGCAGACACCCTATGTCAGTCTTAAATGTTAGGTAGGCTTACATACCTTTCAATAACAGTTCCACCTTATCAATATTTTCTGTACTATACTTATACATCCATGATTTTCAACTGCAGAGTAACGTCAGACAATCTGCCTCCTGCCAATGGTCATATGCGTTGTCAGACGCGTTATTATGGACGGAGATCATTTCTGACACGGAGCCTAAATGATTGTGGTCCGAGATCGTTTTTGTTTCCAAACGCCTTTTAAAATAGAACTATCTGTGTACTAGGGTTGCTCGATTATGGGAAAAAATACAGTATAATCACGATTATTTCGGTCAATATTGAAATCACGATAATATATAATACTCAACTTCTGGAAAGATGTTGCAATTATTGTACTTAAACAGTGGAAAAAGTCAAATAAATCAACATAAAAAAAACACATACAACTGTGAACTTTGCCTTAATACTTTTCCTATTGAAACTTTATTTTTTCATTCAGAACACAAAAGAGAAAATAAGAGTTTACTTGCAAAACGTAATGAGCTAAATAATTTGTTTTTCTCGATTATTCTGTTTTTGTGATCATTGGGAGCCGAAATCATAATCACGATTAAATTTCGATTAATTAAACTTAAGACGTTACATATGTCATTTAAAAAAGGTGGTTTACAACTCCCAGACTTCTTGCTTTATTTTTGGGCATCACAAATGAGAGCGGTATGGCTTTGGCAGATGAATAGTACATCTCCGCCTGCATGGTTGCAAATTGAAAAATATCATGCAGGAGAAATACCTCTAGACAAGGCTTTATTCATTCCCCTGACCTGTGTTAAGAAGGAGGTCGATAACCCATTTATTAGACACACTTGTAGATTGGGGTTTGAGATAAAAAAAAAATTGAATTGGCTTTTACCAGTCTACAACAATACATTTCACTGCAATCCAGCTCTTCCAGAGATTCTAAGAGATGGGGTAACACAATATTGGTACAAAAAGGGCATTCACGTGTTTGGAGATCTATATGAGGAGGACACACTTATGACATTTGAACAACTGAGAGCAAAGTTCTCTCTTCCTGTAAAACATTTTTTTAAATACTTTCAGGTGAGACATTACGTAACCACATTACAAGGAGGTCATCTGAGGCCCCTGTCCTCACTCGTATTGGAAAATATTTTAAGAGAGAAAAAAGGGTCCAAAAGTTTTGTGTCTTATGTGTATACTAACTTAAGTGACTTATATGGGGAAGGTGTATCATCTTCTAGACTTAAATGGGAACAAGATCTAGAATGTACTTTTGATCAAGATACCTGGGAATGTCTCTGTAAAAATGCTTTAACATTTTCATATAATAGTAGACATGGATTAATACAATTTAATATTATACATAGGGTATATTATACACCGGAAAGATTACACAAGATAAGCGAGTCATATTCAGATTGTTGTCCTAGATGTAAAACAGAGGTGGGTACTGTATTGCATATGTTTTGGACTTGTTCGGAACTTGAAAATTATTGGAGAAATATAATACAAACTATTGATAAGATTATTAAGGTTAAACTTCTATATGACCCGAGATTCATACTACTGGGGGATGAATCGACCCTCCAACTTGATCAACGGAAGAATTTACGTTTTGTTAAAATGGCTCTTATAACAGCGAAGAAATGTATAGCTACACACTGGAAATCAGAAACACCACCCAGTCATACTGTATGGCTTACAGAAGTTTCGTCCTATGTGCCGGTTGAAAAGATAATGTTAAATATAAAAAAACAAATCGTTGATGTTCCAAAAGATATGGGGCGGTTTTATCGAATATGTTAATAATTTAAATGTCACATTGATTGAAAATGCTGATCTGTTAATGTGACCCTTCTCTACTTTAACCTATGAAAACTTCTCTCTTACATACCAGCTGAGTGCCTTGTAACATTGTACATTTGAGTGTTCTGTCTATTAGGGGGTGGTACAGGGGTGGGAGGGTGTTCAGAAAAGGTTGTTTACCTGTATACTGAATTGAATCTGTGAACTGTTCATGTGAAAATTAATAAATATATTGATAAAAAAAAAAATGTTTCGATTAATTGCACAGCCCTACTGTGTACCAATACATTATGCTTTTCAAACATTAGGCTACTTGACACAAAAAGCATTTGTGCAGTTTTTGTTTTTTTAAATTATGAATCCATTGCTCACTCCACGTCAACGACCAGCAAAGTTATGTTTCTCTCTACATTCTACTCTCAAGTACAGAGCCCTCAAAACACTTTGTTCTGCTGCTACTACTACTGTAGAATAATGACAGGGGCTCATATTGCAGTATAATTAGATCATATGTCATATACTTAACAGATTCTCCGAGGACACGTTCCCATGGTGTGTGTTTGTGTTTAACAGGTGGGGAAGAAGGTTCTCTCACACACACACACACACACACACACACACACACACACACACACACACACACACACACACACACACACACGAGGTGACAGGCTAGAAGAGCTGTTAACCCTAACCCCTAACCCTAATAAATAGATTAGAAACAGAGTCCGAGGTCTTTAGGTGACAACCGGGACAGGTCCGGCTCCATGTGAAGGCAACGACCTTAGGCCCAGATTCCAAGTGAACGATACAAACGGAAGAAAAACACTGATCACATCAAGACCAAAGTTGTACTGACGGCCTTGCTTTGACACCCAACTCTTAGAAAATCAAATCAATCAGTCGCCCATTAGCAAACAGATCCGACAGCCACAAGGGAGCGTGATGAATGCATGTGTGAAGCATTGTGGGATCACTTAAGACTCTCACAAGCCTTCTGTGTTTACACTGTAAATTGTTAGCAATGGTATAGCTTCATCAAGAGAGGATTTTGGTGCTTCAGTCTTATTTGTCTAGTGGTTACACCTCATATAGCCTAACATCTGTGAGACATTTTTGCATTTTGCTTTTTTTTTTTTAATAATTAATCTTTTCTTCCCATTTCAATATGGATTCAATTTTAATTATTGGCATTAAAATGAGCCTATGTCACTTTTGCATAACAGCAGCCACTGTGGACGAAAGTGACAATTATGGGATAATGCTCAAATGTAGAGTGACAGTAGAACAAGTAGAGATCAAGTCATATCATTAGTTACCCGACTACGTAATGTCAGTTTCACAGCTATAATACTTGCTAACACTACCACACACCATAAGCTACTGGTCGTACGGGACCAATTAAGACTGGAGCGGCAAAACCCATAAATTACAATTTCCACTTGTGAAGATTGTGTTATTACTTCTTTTAAAAGTTAGAAAGTCATGCTTTAAGTTCTTCCTTTTTTTTCTTTTTCATACTGCGCTCTTTGTGATCATAATATAGGTAGACTCCCAAAAAAATACTCTTTTCTAGTTTCTAATGCCTCAAGTGTGGGGATTGCTTTCAGTTCACTTTTAAATGGTTGCAAGTCAAAAAAACAAACCATACCTTACATACAACACATACATAAAATACAACTCATAGGCACTGTGTTTCACGGCACAGAATTGAAGACATTCAACGCAAATCCACTCCTCTACAGCCACTGAGATACCTCAATGATAACTAGCAAGTTTACCATAAATATGCCTCAAAGGTTACAGACAAGTAACTGCGCCACCTCTAAGCTGTAAAAAACCAGTATATGACTGCGCCTGGTATCTATAGGCTTCAATAACACACAGACAGATGGCGAGACGACCACGTTGTTTCCATCTTCTTCAAGCACAACGCAGAGCTATTTATATGCCAGTGTACCACTTTATCCCTATTGAACGCCTTCCCCACTCACCTGTAACAGCAAGCAGCCACGTGAGAGACAGTGGCTTTCCCTTTTTCAGCTCAATGGGAATGCTGTTGTTGCTGCTGCTACAGCAACCGGCACACTGTGCTTTCACGGGGAGGGGGAGGAGGAGGAGGAGGAGGAGGAGGAGGAGGAGGAGGAAACTGGGATATACTACTGGCACCAAACCCTGATTCTGCACAGATTCTGTTCCAATGTGATGTGTAACCTCAGATAATCTACCAATCAAAGGTCATACTGGGGGGGGGGCTCTGGTTGGCTGATTGGGGCAAGACGGTCGATCTGATTGACTCAAAGGCTGAACTTATCCACAGACAAGATCAATGGGAGATCGTAACAGTTGGGAGACCAAATCGCTGAGTTTGGGATGTTTCTGATTTGCTGTTACAAATACAATCAAATTAATTGCATCGTTTATAACACAATACTGCATTGTGCATCAGTTTTATCTTACTCAACTGCATCATCCGTCTTACTGTGGTACCATGAATAGAAATGTGACTTCCCTAGCTAAGTGCCTTGCAAAAGCCAACACTGTAGGTTTAAGCAGTTGCTTGGTCCCGTCACCTTTCCCCCACTGACCTGCGACCCTGGTGTGGGCAGCTGACATGATTAGAGAAAGTGAGATAAAAGCTGATCAAAAGGAAAAACTGCACAATAGCGAGGAAGCTGTTCTGTTAATTTGTGGCATAAGCTGTTGTTTCTTACATACTGGGTCTGTGTTTAAGAGTCCATTAATTAGCCTATTTGGTTTGATCCTTAAAACGTCCTGAAATAAACTCAATACATAGTTGTTGTTTTTTTGTATGTTTTAAAAGGACGTTTTTCAAATGACTACTTTTATTTATCTCTTCGGACTTTAATTTCATAAGTCCACATTTATTTATTTCAAGTGACTTTCAATTCATAATGTCACATTTATCTATTTCCCTCTATTTATTTCCATTTCTTATATTCAAATGAAGGGGCGTGGCTACTTACAGGGGACGTATTATATAGCATTTTCAGGTTCATACTTTATTCATTCATTAAACTACCCGGCAAGATATTAGAGTTGAACGCTCCACCTTAAACATTCACCTACATTGTGCTGATAATGCGCCTCTCTTTCACTCTTCAGACCACTCCTGGAGCACCCAACCCAAATGAAGGACTTTTACCATGCGGTATTAATAGCTTTAGCCTGACATTAATAGTTAATAGTTTTGAGCACTTCTTCCACCACTGTCAATACCAACATCGACAACTCAAAACATTTTAGTCCAGTATTAGTTGATGAAAAGTCATTGCATTTTAGTCAACTTTTAGTCATTACTTTTAGCAAAAAATGTTTTTCTCCCTGAATTTTCTCAGCTATTTCTTTTAATTTAGGCTTATTCCGGTCTCCCTATGTCCTATCAGAATATATTGAACATTTCAGGTAATCTCGTCTCGCCAAAACCAATAATTTAGTCAAATGTCAAAACTTTTATTTATTTCAGGTGACTTTTATGTCATAATGTCACATTTATTTAGTTCCCTCTATTTATTTCGATTTCTTATATTCAAATGAAGGGGCGTGGCTATTTACAGACTCAGACTAAAGCAACTACCTAGTAGCCCGGCATCACAAGCATATCATTACCTGCCAGAGGAAGCAAAACATGAGCTTGGCAGATTAGTCTGGTCTGATCCCCATGGCCTGATCCCGAACCGCCCGACTCTCTGCCGGATCAGCAAACTTAACGGCAGCAACAGAAAGTTTGCTGGGATCAGACCTTGGCGCAGGGTCTAAAGTTAGCTGTTGCCATTTTCTTCAGGTAGCAGTGAGCTAGCAGCTAGTTAGCTGCTGTGCTAGCATTTCTGTGAGCCGGCCCACTGTGAACCTTTGCGCTGGCTGAATTTGAGTTGCTACAGCCGTGAGCTGAAGGTCTATCTCCAGGGGCTGGTATCCAACCTTTTCACGGCAAAGTTGTCTAAGCGATGGCAAGAGACGGAGACAGGCAGGGAGAAAAGAGCACGGCTGTGCCTAGCGAGTTGCTTTAAAGGACAATTCCGGCGCAAAATGAACCTAGGGGTTAATAACACATGGATACTGAGTCAACCGTTCTCTGGGATATGTTTTAATGCTAATCGAATGTGACCAATTTTAGCAAAAAATGCTAATTAGCTTGTAACGCTAGTTGTCGGGGCACCGGTAAAGTAAAAAGAAATCGCTATTTCTACACCACTAACAAGGCTCAAAATAGCACCACACTTCCACGGTAGCATAATGAGGGTCCCTGCATGTAAACCGAAGCATTGAGAACTTTGAAAGTGTACAGACAGTTTATTAAAAAGATAGTTTATAAAGACAGTACCGTTCACGTATACAGTTGAACCACGAACACCGTGCAACCAGTAACCAGTAACATAGCTCAAGCACATTATGCTACCGTAGAAGTGTGGTGCTATTTTGAGCCTTGTTAGTGGTATAGAAATAGAGATTTCCTTTTACTTTACCAGTGTAATATATCATATAGCAAATATCACCACACATCAACGGTAGCATAATGAGGGTCCCTACATGTTAACCGAAGGATTGAGTTGATTAAAAAGATAGTTTAGAAAGACAGTAGTTCCCAAGACGGCGGCTGCCTGTATACGAGAACGCTGCTGCCGTCGCGACTGTCTTTATCATCTACACATACCTACGTATGTGGATTTAACACAGGACAATAAATTGGGCTTTCTGTGAAATAGCCACATACAGAGGGTGAATACAGGTGCAGCAGCAGCCATAGGCAATATAAGAAAAATAAAGCGTTTTTTGAACATTAAAGCATGTAAACATGTTTTAGTAGAAACATAAAATACAAGTATGAACCTGAAAATGCTATATAATAGGTCCCCTTAAGTAGCCACGCCCCTTCATTTGAATATAAGAAATGGAAATAAATAGAGGGAAATAAACAAATGTGACATTATAAACTGAAAGTCCCTTGAAATAAATAAATGTGGACTTATGACAAAAAAGTCCGGAGAGATAAATAAAAGTAGTGATCTGAAAAATGTCCTTTTAAAAAAAAACAATATATGGACCTATATTGACTCATTTATATACTTATATTTACATTAATTCACATATTCATATATATATTTATACCCTGTTTATTTATTTCAGGATGTATTTAATAGGTATATAAATTTAATTTATATTGAATAAAATGGGATTCCATAAAAGGAACTCTCTGAAATGACCTGGGACTGACCAAAGTCTCCCTCAGGAGATCTATCTGAACAGAGCCAAGAGGAGGAGCAGAAGTGTAGTTTCCTCTCAGACCACTTGGATTACAACATGCTGAAACATTAGTTTTTGCCCAATGATGCCAAAATAAATTGCATACCAAGGACAATTTTGAGGTACTTATATTTTACTTTAGCTATTCTATTTTATGCTACTTTATACAAAACTTGCTCAGGTGTGCAGACTCAGTAACTCCATGCTACACATTTCCATGTACACCATGGTATGAACTGGAGGTCAAGAAAGCTTATAACCCCATCGTTTCCCAGATATGTTTTATATGAACACCCAACACATTGAGCTGCAAAGATTAATCGATTAATCGTCAACTCTCAAATTAATCGCCAACTATTTTGATAATCGATTAGTCGGTTTGAGTAATTTTTTAAGACAAAAGTAAAAAAAAAAAAAAATTGATTCCAGCTTCTTAAATGTGAATATTTTCTAGTTTCATCTCTCTGTGAAAGTAAACTGACATTTGAGGACGTCATCTTGGGCTTTTGGGAAACACGATTCACATTTTTCAACATTTTAGAGACCAAACAACTAATCGATCAATCGAGAAAAAAAATCAACAGATTAATCTATGAAAAATAATCGTTAGTTGCAGCCCTACCAACACAGATCCTATATGTTGATTGTTGCTAAAATAACTGCAAGTAAAAAACTGCATAATCGGTGTGTCCATATCATTTATCAGTAGTAGCTGCATGACTTTCTGCATGCCTGTGGTTTTTGTGAAGCACTTGATCCGCTTTATTGTAGCGGATAGATAGTCCACCTATACGCTTATCCCGCCTGGGCGCACCGGCGTGCATAGAGCGCCACCAGAGAAAGATAAAGGAGAGTAGCGCTGTACTATGGAGGAGGGGGGGATGCATACCAAGAAACCAATGAAAGTTGGGTGGGTTCATGGATCTCAGCCAATCAGAGACAAGTCACCTTTCACCTCAAAACCTGCAGCGTGCCACTCGTGGTGCCACTAGATCCATGTAGTCATATTTTAGTGTCCACCTGCCTAAAGTATGCAACGCATAACACCGTTTCTACAGAATGTCATTATTATTAAATCTTTACTACATACTATACACATAAACAAACGCACACACAAGCCAGCCACCCGAAGGCAGGTCTATGCAAAACCGGTCGTAATCTATATCTTATATCACTATATCGCTACCGTTGGACTTTGAACTTAACCATCTTCAGTGCTCCATTTAACTTGATTGGACATTGAACACTGTAGGCCGACTAGAGTAACCCTTGGGACACCAAAACTTCCACTATTCATTCTCCCCCTCTGCCAACGTTTACCCCAGCGTAGCCTTAGAACCGTTACAAAGGGAAATATATGGAAAACTCAATTTAAGTGTTTGAAAAGCGAAAAAAAGGCACACGTACAGAATCATTTAAATTGGTCTGACGTCTCTTCGACGTAACGTTATAGCCATTCAACTATTAGCGAACTACGAACTACAACCATACAACTGGTTAACGGAGCAGACTCCGTAATGTAACGTTAACGTAGTGAAAGAAGACTGTGGGTACGAGTAATTACTGTGCGCAGTATTGAACATTTTTGATTTATTTCAACGCCGAATTAAAAGAAAATGCAACGGACAAAACAATTAAGAAAATGCCGTAGGTTTTTCTGTCACGCGTAACGTTATTCATGTTTTCCCACTAACAAGAAGACACATTTTAAACCGACTATCTTTCAATACCACTGCATGTTATTCATGTGCTACATGTGTACGTTTTTGCTAAGCATGTGGTTTAACAACTAAACTATTATTTTGGGTCAATATTATTAAACCAACTAGCTAGCTTGTTTGAAGTATTTGCCACCATCCACGATTCCCACCTGTTAGTAGCAGATGTCCCTGTCTTCTTGTAGCTGACCACGCGCTCAATTGTACTATTAAAAACTATAACTTCCGGCCAAAGGTTTCAAAATAAAACCTGTTATATTTACACAACTTTCTTATGAGTAGAATATTTTTTTCTTTTAAACAGATAAACATTAAAATAGTCTAAGTGCATCAAATGTTTTATAATGAAGATTTTGAAGTAACCTAATGAATAATTTTAGTCTTCGCAGATTGTCTTTTGATGTTTTGTTTTTTTCACACTATTTTGAAGGCAAACTGCTCGATTTCCGGTCATAATATAAGCGCAGGGCACGAAAAAAGGTGATGATAGTGCAATGTTGTGAGTGGCTTGACTTTGATCCGCTCTCAATTGATCAGACACTGATTGCCTCATTGTGGTCTAAATTTAATTATAGCTCAAGCTGAAAATGTTACATGAATTTCACCTATCCATTAATATATGACTGCATGACATTATACAATTTATGTTGTACAATCAGCAAATTTAGGACACAATTTTCATCTGGTCTGCACTTTCACCGGCCTTGTCAAAGTCTAGTCAGTGTGGTTATAACTTGCACAAAGTGCAGTATATATGTGAATATATATATATAATATATTTAAAGTGTTTCCTCGCCGCTGTCACACTAAATGTGTGCTCTTGGGGGAATTGTTGGGTCTCTGTAAATTATAGTTTGGTCTAGACCTACTCTAACCAAAGAGGTTATAACGCCTATAGTGTCCCGAGATAACGTCTGTTATGATTTGACACTATAAATAAAAATGAAAGTCAATGAGGTGTTTCATGTTTTCCTCTTGAGAGTCTGTCACTGATTTGGGAGTTGCTGAGTTGCTAGTAATATCTAACCTGGAGTGTCCTGGGCTACGCACACTCCTGCATAATTTGAAAAGTGCATGAATCGCTTGGCGGCACATTTAACTTCTGCTTTTTCAGAGTAAAGCTTAATACCTACATCTGCTGGATGACAGCCGTAGCAGCTGTTTCCCTGACTGCTGATGTGAATTGTGGATAGGGCTGGGAATTGTTCCAAAAACATTTGTACCGATAGAAATATCGTGACTTCGATACCGGTTCCTGAACGATACCAATTTAATAAAATCAATTTTAACATAAAGAAATTAAAACATTACGACACAAATCTTTATTTTTTATTTTTCAGCTCCTACTACGTGAGCCCCGTCTCTGTGCGAATCGTAGAGTTTTTCCTGCGTTTCTCTATGACGTGTAACGTAAGACAGCCAATCAGCAGCATTATTAGATCTTGGTAGAATGATGCTGCATGCTTATTGGCCCACTGACGCTGATGAGATTTGCTCCTTGGTATTAAAATTTGGTATTGAATGACGAGGCATTTTTTTGTCACGCGATACTTAGGAGGCTATTTGTTCGGTGCCTAAAACAACATTAATGGACAAAAAGGGGACATGTAAACCCTTTAATCTTAATTGTTAAACGACATAAGTAATAAGAACACACATAACTTTGAAATGATTCATGAATAATCATTCACATGCAAATAAACCACTCAATTACTTTGTATTTATTTCCCCCATATGTACATTTTCATAATTACATTGTCTAACAGCAGTACAGTGAATTAAGACTGACACAAATCCAAAAACGTCGTAGAAAAAGAAAACTAAACTGCACCATAGCACTTCATCGTCGTCCTCTTTCTTGGAGCCACATATGAGCAGTGCAGGTGTGGGCATCCATCACCTTCTGTAGTCCTTCTAAATTGCTTGGAACAGTGTGCAATTCACATTTAAATAGGACTGTCAGTTGTGTGACTATCTGGAAGAACAGTATGTTGTGACAACTGAAATCGATCTAATTTAAAAGCTTAAGCTCAAAAGAAATGAGCACATGAACGACAACAAGTGTGTGTGCAGTGGAACAATAAAAATACAGTTTAACCCTGTAACACCCCTTGTTGTAAAATAACAACGTTACCTTTAGCCATCCTTAAAAACACTCTGTTATTTTTTATCTTATTTTTTACCACATTTACATAGTCATTGGGTCCTATTGTTCAGTCTCACAATGCTATTGGATCATACATTTGTTTATAAGTCCCGCCTTAGGGCCATGAACTCACACAACCTCTCAAGGTTTCCTTCGAACAACATCTCTTTTTTTCATTGGACTGGATTCATCAGATTCAAGTAAGTAAAATGTCTTTTATATTTTTTTTGGTTGTTATTATAATGTCTAGAGCATGTACATATGTAGTTATTTTGGAATATATGCATCAAATTCCATTTAGAGCTTGTTAAATGTTTGTTGCAATTATACAACACTGGGTGAGTGTGGTAGTGAATGATGATGATGATATGTATTTATTGTAATGACAATATGGGAAGTGTTAATGTAACGTTGTATTTTGTTTTATCTATTGTGTGGACCCCAGAAAGACTAGTGCAGTATATATGTGAATATATATATATAATATATTTAAAGTGTTTCCTCGCCGCTGTCACACTAAATGTGTGCTCTTGGGGGAATTGTTGGGTCTCTGTAAATTATAGTTGTTGAGTCACTAAATGCATCTTTCCTACTGTGTGTTCAAATATTTTTTTTAATAAATGACTTCATAAAAAATATAACTAATGTGTGATTATTATTAATGTTATATACCTTTATGGGGCTAGGTAATCAATCAAACCTGCAAATGAACCCTTAGTTGTTCTGAATTATTGTTCAGACAATGTGAGTACAAATACATATTTTTACATATTATCTGCTCCCAGCTAAGCCCAATGTTGCAATATTACAACATTTCTCTAAAAACGTACATGAACATTTTTTTTTTAAAAACTCTTTAATTTCTGCATCAAAGGCCTCCTACAACAACATCTGAAAGGTAAAATATTTTTTTTTAGGTTTTTCTATATTTGGGTCTTACAGGGTTAAAAAACAATTTTTTACAGACCAGCCATTTGAATATATATACTGTGTATATATATATATATATATATATATATATATATATATATATATATATATAGATGTGCTAATAAATACTAGTATGTCACAATATTCTGTAGAGAGCATAGAACTCAACACATTTAAAACCTTTAAAATTAAATAAAATGAAACTTAATGAATACTTTTTCAAATACTTCATGTATTTGACAGCTGCTTCGAAAATGTCCTTAAAAACGCATCTCGCAGATCAAGCCACGTGGTCATTGTATCGGTACTTAACGTTCCAGAGGAATGTGATCCTCTGGAACTTTAAGTACCGATACAATGCTCTGTTGTTAATTTGGAAGTGGACAATACGTCTTTATAACCAGTGGAAGAAGAGGTTTGACACAGTTTACTCTGCTTACTAGGGATGTCTTTTGATATAAACGTTTTACCTCAACGTACTTGGAGAACTACTGTATAATGGCACCAATAACATAATATCGTATTACCATTTGAAGTAGTTCTAAATTCAAAAGGTGGGTGACCTATCTATGCATTTATACTATCAACCCAATGCCTATAATTGCTGATGTTTATAATACCTGATACAAATGAAAATCATTAACATATTATAAATCTCCCTTTCCATATGCACACCACCTTTTAGAATCATCGGTTGGTAAAGAAAGTCTATTGGGAAAATTGCTGTGTCAGCTGGGGCAGAAGGAGCAGTGGATCCCTTGTGTCAGGTCGGTGACGGCTCCCTCCCTCACTAGGCTTAGCAGGAGTTCCATCTCTCTGTCCACGTTGTGGGAAGTCTGCTTCAGCATGGCGTTTATGTGCAGGTGGTCATAGTAGTGCAGTGGCGCCCCCTGCCGGGACAGGTTGTAGCTGAAGCCCGCCAGGCTCACCTCGTCACACAGCAGACTGGCTAAATTCAGTGCAGAGATACCCATGGTAGGCACATTCTGATACAAAAAAGAAAAGAAGAAAAAAAAAAAACATTATTGTTGTCATTTTGTTTATTCGGTATTTCTTTCCCATTCTTGACTCATCTGTTGCTGAACAGAAAACTTTCTCTTTTCTTTCTGAAATCGTATGTTTTATTACATTCCTGTATTTTCTAAGGGAGCTGCTTTTGTACTTCTAATTATAATAGAATAAAATCACAGCAATCACTGGGGCCAGGTTAGCTCAGTTGGTAGAGTGGGCGCACATATGAAGAGGTTAATTCCTCAGAAAGTCCAGGGTTCGAGTCTGACCTGTGACAGTTTCCTGCATGTCTCTCCCCCCTCTCCTCTTTCATATCTCAGATGGAAATGCCGAAAAATAAATCTTAAAAAATGAAATCATGAATATAATTAATGTTGTGTTGTTTACCTAAGTAAGTTTGTTGAGAAGAAAATGTGACTGTATCAGTAGAACTACATTTTATTGATAATATGGACTTATTAATTACATTGTAATGATTGATGATGATATGTATTTATTGTAATGACAATATGGGAAGTGTTAATGTAACGTTGTATTTTGTTTTATCTATTGTGTGGACCCCAGAAAGACTAGTTGTTACTATGGTAACAATTAGTAGGGATCCTAAAAAAATGAAATAAAAAATAAACTACCTAAATAATACATTCTACAACTTCGATCTCATATTTACTTATACAGATCATTAGTCTAGATCCTAATTTAGTATACACTATCAGGGTTTCTGCATGTTTCACCAAGT
Organism: Perca schrenkii; assembly: GCA_025617405.1. Lineage (NCBI taxonomy): Eukaryota > Metazoa > Chordata > Actinopteri > Perciformes > Percidae > Perca > Perca schrenkii. Next base: position 32,500,944 of record CM046796.1, read on the forward strand.
CAGCTTTAAGACTTCTTCTTAAAAGGTGCAGTAGGTAAGACTCATAAAACTAACTTTCTGTCATATTTGCTGAAACTGACCCTATGTTCCAGTAGAACTACATAAAGCTGGTAATAAAAAAAAATAAAAAAATCCGGCTCCTCTGGCACCACCTACAGCCTGTAGTGCGATTTTCAAAAATCTACAGCTCCCTGTTCAGATGCACCAATCAGGGCCAGGGGGTACGTCTAACTGCGTGTCAATCACTGCTCATGCACGCGCATTCATTCTCCCTTGTGGGGGGAGGGGCTAGGGAGACATTTTTGGGCTTTAGCGGAAAGGGGGGGAGGGACAGAAGTTGTTGATGTTCAAATTTTTTGGCTAACTCCTGGATCTTCACAATCCTACTTACAGCACCTTTAAGACATTTTTAAGACCATTATGAATGATATTTAAGACCTTTATCACAACATCAACTTAGCCCTAAATTTTAATCAAGCAAAGTATCTCTAAACTTGGAATTCCCCAAAGCTGAAGAATAAAATCCGTTTTCTGTCTGTGGTACAATCCGAAAGAGACTTGAGCCAATAACACGAAAGCTGATAGGCTGCAATATAAGTTGCATGTTGGTCTCATTTGTAGTCGTAACACAGCGGAATTATATTTGGACTAGAGAAAGAAAGAACTACAACACCACAGAATAATAATTAAAAAAAAAAGAGCATTAAAGGTAGCGTTGCATGAACGTAGGAAAGTTAAGACCGGTTTAAAATAATGTAAGATCTAGAACACAATAGTTGAATGATTGTTATTGAGTTCTTTACCTTATATGAAACGTAAAGTTATTTTAAATGACACATTTCTAAAAGTTTAGATTATAAAGGAAAACTGGTCAAATTTAGAAAAAGGTGATACAACCACAATGTACAAAGGTCGTTGTATACATATGGGGTTGATCAACTAAAAATCTGCAAGTCATTCCCGCTGAGCATGGTGTTTGCCAAACCTCAAGAGACAAATAGATTGAAGATTGATCTTAATGTCATTCTTTTCATCCAATAATGAGCTCGGCCTTCAAATCTTTCACATGAATACAGAAGCTGTGAAGCAGGGAAGGGAATGTAACTCATATGAGTTTATAATTATAATGAGGACTACAAATGGTTATGCTGGTTTTAGGGTCATAATTGCAAGATCCAAAACCAAACAGAGGGAACAAACTGTAGCAGGTTGTACGGTTTTAGAATTAAGAAGGGTGCCATTCAATGTCACAAACAATAATGATGAAATAGATAGAAAAAAAGCTTTGTTGGACCATCAAAAACAATTGAGCAAATGATATACTGTATATACGTCACCAAAAACCAGCACCGCGAATACAAATAGACATCCGATTTCAATATGTGTATCAATCAAGCAAAGCAAAGCAATATTGGTATGTATTCTCTTTAATACATGTTTTTTAATTGTTTTTAATTGCTCTTTACTGTTGTAGAGCACAAAGTGTAAAGTGTGTTGAATTGCCTTGTTGCTGGAATGTGCTATATAAATAAAGCTGGCTTGCCGAAAGCTTAGTTTGATCAATTTTCGAAATTGTAACATCCTTACCCTTCTAGACACAGAATGTAGACTGTAGTTATTTATTTTGAATTCTAATCATTAAAAAAAACTACAATACATTAAGAAATTCAAAAATGGGGTTTAAATTATGACTCTTGAATATATCCAACTATTAACAGGTGCATAGTGATATCGAAGCTATAGTGCGTAGTTTCCGTCCCCCCCCCGCATGAGGAATTACAGTAAATGAAATAAACAAGTAAACAATAAATTAAAGTAATGACAACACTGCTGTTGCGTCCACATGACGCAAGCCTTCCGGTCTCCGCGCACCGCCCCCAATCCTCCACCACACAGTTGCTAGTAACCAAGGACGACATGGAGGATTAAAAAATACATGATGTTTTGTATCAACTCATTTTGCAATGGCTTTGAATGTAACGGACATTCATTATTATAAAAAAGTTAGGCACTAAAGCTTTAATACAGTCTTAATACGTAATACAGAGCTATTTAAATTAGCTGGACTCATGGTTAAACATAATTTGCTCTTACCAGTCTATCGCTGTGTGTATTTCGTCTACAGAAATCCCCACCAATCGGTCCCACAACGTCCCAGTTAGAGAGTAAATGCCGTAAAACATATTCTTTGTAAATCTTTACAATCATTCACTTAAAAAAGCCAAGCAGGCCTGCCTTGTTACAAGATCCAAGTGTTCTTCAAAACATGCTATTTTCAGTGTGTAGCTTGCTAGTTCGAAGTTTGTTGTTGTTTCCTGAAGCGAAACGGCAACACACAGAGAGAGCGGATGTTGTAGTTCGGCTGCCTTGTTCCCCCTTCCGGTGTGTTTGTCTCCCTTTTTCCTCTCTGTGTCTGTCTGTACTGTTTTTACCTGAAGTGGCAGGGGGTGTGCCAGGAGGAACTGGGTCAGGAGGCGTGGCCATTCATCCCTGCTCTGTCGCTGGCACAGCTGAGGCTCATTCACTGATTTCACACCTGCAGTATTTAAACCCGGGCTGTTCACCTCCTCAGCGCCAGATCGTTACATACCTCGACGTGGTAACTAGGCTCTGTATCCCTGCCAGCAACTCTCTCGACTCTGTCTGTTTTGTCTAACTACTATTCCTCTGTACAGATCCTGCTGTACCTGCTCCCCACCTGCCGTGCTCCGCCGTGCTGCCTGCCTCTCGCCAACTCCGACATATTCACCTGCTTCGCCTGGTTTTCACCTGTGGACCTTCTTCGGATCCGCCACTGCCTGGTTTCAGTTCACAAACTACTAACACAGCCTCGGTTGTTCATCTCCACTGCATATCGTCATCCAATAAACACTTGAACTATCATCTGTGTCCTGTGAGGTGTCTCTGTGCGTTGGGCCATATATACAGCCATAACAGCGGAAGGCAATGCACATCCGGCGAACATTCATCCAGAACAGTACATCTGGATGTCCCTCAATTTCCGCGTTCTTTTTGTTTTTATTTAACCTTTATTTAACCAGGAAAAGTCCCATTGAGTTACAATAACTCTTCTTCCAGGGAGTCCTGGCCAAGACAGGCGGCAACAAGTTTCAAAATACATAAAAGACAGGACAATGGTTATATACTACACCACAAAATCTCTATACATACGCTATAGATACTAGAACACAAACAAGACATTACACTTAGCACCGTCCAAGACAATTGTGATTGGTTGAAAGAAATGCAAACAACCCCTTGTATCCAGGAGTGTATGCTCCTGTTGCCAGACCTTCCGCCGCAGCGCTGTGGAGATAGGCCTGGCAATGCAAGACTATGTAGGACACACCATTTTGATGGGTTTTAAATTAGGATGCCACAAATGCGTCCAAATAATTTTCCAACATATGATAATATGCAAGTGGGAACGACGAAGTTTGCATTGGGTTGATTCTATAGTCGCTTTATCATCACTATTAGAACAGAAATTAGAACAGATTTATTCCCTAGTATTGGAAGAGTCTATTACCTGGTCGCTTCCCCACAGGCGTTGTCTGGGTGGAGGGTATTCCAGCAGGCCCAACGCAGTCTCTTTGATGATTTCTGGGTTTAGAAGTCTGAACCTGTGGGGCTCAAGAGGGATTTGATCTGGAACCTTCTGCCAGAAGAAGAGCCAGTCCCACAGAGGCTGCAACACAAAGCACAGATGTGTCGTGACTCTGATCTTACAGTTTTTTAACTAAGATTTGGCTGAACTCTTAGTCCAGCCTCCCACAGCGTCAATCCGTGGTTCACAGCATGGTCCACTAGTGTTGCGCGACTTTCATTTGATAAATTTGGTCCTCTTCTTCTTTAAGAATATTCTCTTCGGCTTCAGGTCTTCCTCTCCCTCTCACTCTCAGTCTTCTTCTTTTGACTCCTTCCATTTTGGTTGAAGGCAGGTGAACTTACCTGCTGCATTTTATATAGTGCTTAAACCTGATTGGTGTGTCTACAATTAAGCAATCATGTGTTTGCGTACCTGGTGGCTGTGTTTAACTAACTGGTTCATGGGTGTGTTCATTTGAAAGCCTTTGCTTTGAAATTGCAAGGAAATGACATCATGATGAATTTCTGTGTCAAATGCATACAAGTGTGTTTAGTGTTTTGCAAATCACTGTGTGTGATGTTTTGGTAATTGTGGGAAAGTTTTAATTTTAGTGTGTAAGCAATTGTAAAAAACTGTAAACAGTGCAAGCTTTTAGAAAAGAAGAAGAGAAAAAGAAAGAAAAAAGTATACTTGTGTATTTTAAAAGGTCCTGATAAAAATGTCAACAGGGACAGCAATGCCACATAAGAGCCACTAGATAGCAGAATGGTACTTTGCAACAAGGGTCTGAGCTCCTCAGAATTTACGAGGTGCAATTTAACTTTGTGCACATGATTGCACCGTGGAGTTCCATCAGAGCCCACACGCTTTACCTTTGTAATTTGTTGACATAACTCACTTATGGGGAAGGCAAAGCGGAGTTTCTCAACCTCAAGAATGCAAAGAACAGACTTATTGTCTAGAAGAAAACGTTCTTGCTGGTTGTTCTTGGCAAGAATGAACTTGCACGGTAACGAGCACACAAAGCGCTGTCGACAGTTTGAGACTATGTATTCTTGCTGGTATTGCGCATCCCCCCCAGCACAGAGGCCGCTGCAGTGCTCCAATATAACAGCCAGAAATAAAAACACAACAACGCTTATGCACTTATAAACTATTTAAACGAGCACCGAACAAAAAAATTCATACCACTACTGTAATATCGTTGCAGGGTTTCCCGCAGGACTTTGCAGCTAAGGCGGCCACCTAAGCAACATACGCCTGCGGCCTTAACTACGTAGTCAAACCACATTCCAAACCATACAATTGACGACCCCGCAGGTTGAGCTGGTGGAGACAGGCTCGGACATAAACGCCACGGGCTGCTGTGGACTTGTCAGTCTCGCAAGCGGTTTTAGGAAAGTGGCTGCATGTGTCCGAAAATGCACAGAACATTAACCGGTACAAGCCTACAGCTGTCCGCGGACACGGAGTGCGTAAAATGTGTCAGAGCCTCCCGGACAGGTGAACTGAGACTCCGTTTCCTGCTTGTCGGTCAACGGTTAATGATCGGTTAACATTTCATTTCATTGTTCTATCTTTTGGAAGGCTGGCTGCCAAAAATCGCCACTTAACTAGCTAATTAATTAGCCTGAGGTAAACGATAGCTATCAGAACAGAAGTGACGTGGTGGCTGGCGTCTGGTGTGTGCGGCAGTGTTTGTGTGTGTGCGTCTGTCGGCCCCGCGAACCTCCGACATGCAGAAAGGAGAGCAACAGAAGAAAGTAGCTGCACCTTCGCCAAAATGAAGACTGACAAACAGAACTATTTTGGTACAAACATTTACTCGCCATGTGGCAGATAGCAAACCCCACCCTACCACCTTAACTAACACATATTCTGCGGGAAACCCTTGTTATGACTTCTTTAGTCTGCTGTGTGTGCCCTGTGTTTTTTTTCACATGCAAATAGATGTGTGCCATAGCCGGGAGATAATTGTTGGAGAGATTTCATGCCCAAACTCGTGATTGGCTGCAGCTGGGGAAACCACCTGATATAAGGAGCCAAGATGGCGGCTGTCTGCTGGAAGCAGGCGTTTCTCATCCTCCTCATCTCCCAACCAGCCACACTTCTGCTTTTGTTCAACCTTGTTTTATATTAGGTACCGTTTCTTTTGAATAGTAAGGGTGGACTGCCAGGTGTGGTAATCTTGTTTTCTCCTGTTTAATTAGTTAGGGAGGTAAGTCTTTTTGCCATTTTGTTTGTTACGTCAATTTCTTATCTCTTAGACAGGATCGTTTGTTATTTTGGTGGTAGGCCACCCTGAAGTCTTGTATAACTTACCTATATCTATATGTTATCTATATATTTTCTATTTAATGTAAAATAAATAAGTTTTCTGACATTCAAACAAATAATTGTTTGTGGCTACTTGGGAGATGGGGAAGATGGGGCCTTTTAATGTTGTGTCCTAGGCGCCCCTAGACTATATGAATACCCTACGAATATTAGTGTAGTTTTAGTCAGTTTAAACTTAAGAAAAGAATCACGCCTCTTTGAATGGATACGCACTGGAGTGTCCTACAGGTGTCCCTATTAGTGTTATGTGGAATTATCAGTTTTATATTGTTATGGCCAACCCCTGCCAACCGATGGAAATTAGCATTGGAAATAATAAACTTTAGTGTCTTCCCTTAGAGCTAATCACATATGCAATAGGATGTTACCAGTTTATGTACAACGTTATTGATCTACCATACAAACTGAAAGTCAATTTCTAAAGTGTATTTATGTAAGAAGAGCAAATACACCAATATGAACAAAATATTAAATATAATGTCTAAGTCTCTTAGGGGGCGTTCCCACCTATCTTGTTTGGGTCGGACTTTTCAGTTTGATCCAAATCATAATAACAGGTGTGAAACCTTCCCCAGACTACGGTCCAGACCAAACTGCCGAAATGTGGTCCAACAAAAAGAGTCTCGGTCTGGATCAAGCTGAACCATGGCCCGGTTTGTTTCTAGTGTGAAGGCATTTTTTGGGTGGGAGAGCAGCAGTCAGCTGGAAAAACTCAGACACCACAGAGAGAATACGAGAGGACGGGGAAGCCCGTCTACAAACCAATCAATCACAACTGTCGGGAGACGCGGCTCACGTATGAGATGACGACAGGACGTAGTTTTGTCATGTATAGTTCTATAGTGCGCTTGCATAACTGCAGTGTAAAACCAAAACTGACCGGATCAAATGCAAAAACATGATCCTTGGTCCGGCCCTTGGTTCAGACTTTCAAGTGTGAAAGCCCCCTTAAAGAGAGACGTGTATCTCTCTGGCCTGTCAGACGCTGTTCTCTCCCTCGCCTCTTCCCTCGCCGCTGCTCTGTAACATTAGCTGCTCTCTGAGCACAAACTATCAGCCGCTTGTGGAGCTTCTTCTCTCCCAAAAAAACACATAACCACAGGTTTTCGTTAATCTTATAACAGACATCTATGTTGTGTTATTTATCCAAAATATCCGTCAACGAGCAGGCAGGTGACAGCGGGGTCTGGGAGTGTGCGAGTAAAGAGTAAAGCCGATGCCTTTAGGGCAGACTGGTGAAGGAGGTGAATGTTTGCTCTTTCCAGTTAACCCAAGTGCATTCAGTGGTTCCTCTAAATTGTTCTTGTTTTTCACATTTTTCAAATTATATTGTTGAATATCATGATTTTATGAGATTGTTAAACTAATTTGAATTCTTAATGTATCAGTACAAATGCAAAACAATTGCTTTTTATACATTTATATATTTTAGTTTACTCAATGTAAACTTTTATGTATGTATTTTTTTGCATTTTTTTTCTCATCTTACTATTATTTAACTGTACTGTCCTTGACACTTTGGCAATGTTGTTTTCCTGACATTCATGCAAATAAAGCAGAGAGAGAGAGAGAGAGACAAGTCCTGACAACACTGCATAGCAGGATGATGTTCTATATTTTCTCTCTCACTGTGGTTACAATCAGAGTGGTGTCTTGATGAAACCTTCTCTCAATAGGTCAGGATTTGAATACTCGAGCTGCCACGTGTTAAAGGCTGCGAGCCTGGTGAAGCGTACCACTTTCTACGTTCCGTGCTTTGATGAGAAGTAACATGCCGCTTAGTAATGCTAGTAGTAAAAAACAGCGGTATGAAGTGGTTCCAAAAGTCAAAGAATGACTATTTTGAGATGGTTTATGATTTGCATATTGACATTTATTGTGCAAGCAGCCAGGGTGTGAGCGAGATAAGACTGTGCACCTCCAAAAACAAATCTAAAATATAAACCGTAAGTTCACACTACTCACCACAGTGAGCTTCTTCATCATAGCAGAGATCCAGCTGATGTCCACACGTTTATACACCACAGCTACAAACACAGTGTCTGGGTCTGTGTCGATCCAGCGGTGCGGTGTTCCCTCTGGGTAACTCATCCTGATGCTGGTTCTATTTCCGACGTCAACACTGAACTCTCCCAGAGGGCCACTGTTTAACCTGAAGGAGGGAGACACAGGGAGTCATTGGCTCCCTTTGTCGATTAAGTACAGTGGGAAGTGTCTGTGATGATGTGTACCACGACGTGTAACACAAAACTAAAAATGTGATCATAGGTCATATCATGGCATTTGTGTTCCCAACCTGATAATGGTGTCAAAGCGGTTGATCAGTGGGCCCAGCTCCAGGCCTCTGAGAATGCCTCCATTTCCCATAACCACACAGCGGCGACACTTATCCGTCTTTTCAGGCAGTGGCGTGGAGTCTGCTTCTGGCAGCTTTGAAGGAATATTCAAAGGTAGAAACATTAGGTTTATGTTTCAAAAAGTGCTGCACTTACAAGAACATAAAGATGCAAATTAGCTTAAAGCTCTAGTGCGTGACTTTTTGATATTAAAGAACGTCTGTTACATTCAAGCCATTGCCAAATGAGTTGCTACAAAGCTAATTGAGTTGCTACAAAGCTAATTAAGACAACAACTCTAACACAACTCTCTCTGTATTTCTCAGTATGGCTACTTTTGCACGCAGAAACTCGAGTGAAGATAATGACCTCTTCTAAAGAGTCCAACATGTTTTTGTAATCCTCTGTGTCCTGTCCTCCTCGAGCTACTAGTAACTGTGTGGTGGAGGAGGGGGGCTGTGCACTGTCACGTAAGGCTTGTATCATGTGGATGCGCCGACAGTGTTGGTTTCATTACTTAGAATTCCTCATGGGGGCGACAGAAACCGCGCACTATAGCTTTAAAGTAACTATATGTAACTTTTAAATGTTTCTGAAACTTTGTTATTGTTCCATCTGATGATAATAAGTGACCTGTAACAGCAAACTGTGCAAAGAACGCTTAGTTTTTATTACAGTTTTTTACAATCACTTTGCTACTAATTTCATTACCTTGACGTCATTTTTCAAAACTCTAGACACAAAACTCAAAACGGTCATCACTTATAACACAGGCTGTCCAATGTTCAAAACATTGCATTGTGCATTCATATCTTTAATGAAATCTTGCACTTGCACAATCATTGGTTCAAAAAACTAATTGATTGTGAAATACCATTGAAACGTTACTTTAGATCACCCACACACAAGCTACCCATAGTTTCACTGTGGCATTGTTCATACAATCATTAAATATTGTAGTACAAAATAGGTGATACATGTTTGATGCATGATTGAACAAAACCTGAAATGTATTGATGAAAAACAATACAGTACAAAATAATTAGCTACAAAATAGAAAAGAAAAGACAGTTCTGTAAAACATCACATGCAGTGTTCCTCAACTTGCTTGTACTGTCAAAAGCAAAACAAAGAAGTGATTACTGTACTTCTACATCTACATCAACCCTGTCTTGTGGATTTGGCCGCAGGTTCTCATCTACGTTGAAATTATCCAAACATGTTGGAAAAAACATTCCAGCTGGGTCACATTCACCCAGTTCCACATTCATACCTGGAAGCTGCCCAATACTGATCTGCAGTAAGTATATATCTCAATCATCAGTAACAAGTTGGCAGAATTGGACAAGCAATTCCAAGGGCCTGCATCCATACAGTGCAGTACTGTCAATACAGTAAATAGTCTGAAAGGTAGTACATGGGACCATAGAAACAGTGTATGATACTGTAAACAGTAGTACATTACAGTAAAGAAGGATGATGAAAGCATTGCATTTGGAAACTGTAATCCTTCCCTTATTGGGAGGAGCCAGTAACCCTAACACAGCTCAGATAAATTCACTTATCGTTCCATCAATGGATTTTTTTAGCAGGGACAGTATACACAGGGTTCAAAATGTTTAAACCGGTTTGGCCACATGTCAGGCGCTTTGTTCAGAGCTAATACTTTGCCTTCAGGTGCTCGTTGTAGTTGAACTGCACTCAAAACGAGTCCTTCCCATATTGATTTTATTTCAGGTCATGCAATAATGTGATAATATTATTTAAAAACCCTCGGGGCCAGGTGTGGCGAGCCATCAGAGACACGTGAAGCCACCTGAGTGTGACTCAAAAGAAAATCTCTTTCCCTCTTGCTCTCTCATACAATTATACAGTTATATCATATATATTATGTAAAAAGTTAATCATGACAACCACAAATAGATATCCAATATTATTATGAGACTTTAGCTGTAAACATTTGAAGTTATCTTTAATTGAAATATGACTGTACAAAACTAAATTGAAGATATCTTGAATTTAAGGTTAAGAGTCGCTAGTTTGTTGACGAATGGCAAAAGTCAATTATGCCATATTAGTTTGAATGTAATCAGTGATCTTAGTGAATTTAGTCATCGATTAAATATATCTGTATTGTGGCAAGCTACTATTTCGATGTATTATATTTTTTCAAGTTAAATACCAGTATAATTTCATTATAGGAATTTGGAGACGGTGATTGGCTGCAATCTCCCACCGCTCCAGGACCTTTACGCCACCAGGACTCTGAAGCGTGCTGGAACGATTGTGGCTGACCCCTCCCACCCCGGACACAAACTCTTTGAGCTACTCCCCTCTGGCAGGAGGCTGAGGTCCATCAGGACCAAGACCTCACGTCACAAGGACAGCTTTTTCCCCTCCGCCACTAGCCTTATTAACAAGGCCCGGAACCCACCCTGACTCTCTCCACACCCACCTCTGGCTCTACATGCCACTGTACTTAATCTGCTCTTTTTATCTTAATTGTTACTCTTATTTTATTATATTACATCCTGTGTGTGTATATACACATATATTTATATATTTATACTTATATTGTCAGTTCTGTTAACCTGTTTGTTTAACTTATTTTAGATAATGTGTGACATGCACCTACGACACCAAAACAAATTCCTTGTATGTGTAACAAATGTACTAGGCAATAAAGCTTTTCTGATTCTGGGGTGGTAAAATAGCAGTGGTAAGATGCAGACATCTTGAATTATGAGTCGTGCATCATGCATTATCGATAATATCATTATTATGACCAAATACTTTGCATCGCCATTCTGATTGGTCACATAGTTGTTATTATGAGTCAAACTGTTACACTTGAACATCTGTGGTGTTCTTGCTCATGTGGCAGAGGCCGCTCTAACTGAGGTTAGGCTCTTCGTATGATACACTCAGCTTTTGGGCCTTTTCTCACGTGGCTAAAAACATACGAGGTGACATTAAATAAATACGGCTACACTATAAATGACCAAATGCTAAGTAGATTAGGTATAAATAATTCGAAGAGAGAGGGAGAGAGAGAGAGAGAGAGAGAGAGAGAGAGAGAAAGAAGTAGGACTGGGTTTTAAAAAAAATCGATTTTCCAATTGAAATCAATTTTCATTTGAACGATCCAAAATCGATTCATAAAATCCAAGAATCGATCTTTGAAACTAAAAGACCTGAGGAATCCAATGGTACCAACCCTGTCATGCTAGCTTGTCGAGAAACGGGGTTAAATAACGCTCCAAAGTTAGGCTACATTTTGGTGAGGGAAAAACTGGCATGGCCATTTTCAAAGGGGTTCCCTCTCACCTTAAAGGGGAACAATGCAGTTTTTTGTAGCTTAATTTACCTTCACTGAACAGACATCAGGTCTTGCGGTTCTTGTAACGAATTGCTTTAGGCACTGCACACATACACGCCCCCATATTGTAACTGCAATGTTCCTTACCTAATTGATATTGAATCGTCACAGGAATAACTGATATATTTTGAATAATTTAATAATTAAAATTGAATCGGGAATAAAATCAATTGGGGACTAGGCATGGGCCGGTTACCGGTTTCGAGGCGTACCGCGGTTTTAAAAAAGTCCCAGTATCAAAACCACTAAAATTGTCCGACCTGTTTTTTATGAGTTGTCAAGGACAGAAAGTGCAGTTTAGAAATCCATCTCCCTGCCAATGTGCAGTTTGTTCAATTAAAATGCATTGTGTTAAAAAAGAAAGAAAGAAAAGTTGTGTTTATTTTTTCAAAATAATACATTTTAAAGTTGTGATTGCAATACTGCCATTCCTTAAATATTTATTTATATTTTTGGTGAAGTTTATCATACCATCAGAATCTTATACCGACCCATGCCTATTCGGGACCTTGTGAATATTTGGGACCTTGTGAATAGGAATTGATGCAGAAAATCATTACCGCTACCCAGCCCTAGAAAGAAGTTGCGCTCACCAGCTTAAGCAGGTCTTTTACATTGCCCCGAAGACTTCTGAAGCCAAATGGCGGCGGATACAGGAAGAGGTCATCAGGGAGCGGAACGTCCCTCCACAGGAAGGGCTGGGTCATGTGAGTGGTATCACGAAGTCGAGCTAACAAGCTCTTCCTGGCGCTGCCGGGGCGACACGGACTCTTCAAAACTCTGTCCACGTGCTCGTGCACCTGCTGCGAGTGAAAAACAGGTTGTGAAAACACAATGTAAGCACCATGTCAGCGTCATTATAATTACAGTGTGCCATAGTTCAGAAACTGTTTCACAATAATCTCGTCTTAAAAAGGCAGAATGAGAAGGATTTGTCACCAGCGGGTGAAAGCCAACCCCAGATCCACTATCATTTTAGAATAAGCTTTGTTCAATTTGCATTTTAGTCTCTTATATTGATTTTTGTGGGCGCTGTCTCCCACTTTCATAGCTTCCTTTTGGATGAGTGCTTACGTCCTGGCACCTGGTTGCTTTGTGTTTTTTTTTATAGAAGTTGACTCCCGGAAATGTCCCAAACACAGCCCATTAAGAAAATACAGGCAGAGGGCAGGGTCTCTGCAGATACAGACACCGCCACACACTTTTTGAGGGATGATTGAGTATGTTTACATGCACACTAATATTACCTTATTATTCCGAATTTGATATTCCGAAATAAGCCATGTGTGACATAATACGCGCAAACATTGCAACGCTGATGTGTTTAACCTGTACCTCGTCATGCCTCATGTCGCCTGTCCCTCGTTGTCTTTTAGTCTTGGTGTTCTCTTGTTTCGGGGTCTGATTGTCAGCTTTTGTTCCTAGTGTTTACTTCTCCAGTATGCCTTGTTTTTTCAAGTCAGATTTTGTTGATAATTTTCCATCAACCTGTCTGACTGGTCTCTTGCATTTCAGTCCTCCTTTCAAACTCTCTGGCGTGACATTACAGTCAGGCCATATCTGAGTTTCTGTTCGGCCCGGTCATTAAAAGGTCATTGACAGGAAGAAAAAGAATTATGGAGATCCGAAAATTCTAATTGTCTCGGGTGGAAATAATTCCCTCTGCACAATTTGAATTTTCTGATCTTCTGTTCTATAAAAAACAATGAACAATCATATTTTTTTCTCCACAGACGCACAACGAGATACCCGCTCGCCACGGTTATGGAGGCCTGGCTTTCTTAAAAGCCTGCAAGGTTCTTATTGGGATCACGGTGGAAATATATCCAGAGTGGGTGGGTCAAACTGGCCAAAGTAATCTTGCGTAAAAGCCGTCTCCGGTGTGCCGGCAGAGAGAGGCTTCTCTCTGCAGTACCAGATTAAACAACAGCTACAGCGGCGTCAGGCAGAGGCTCATGCGCATCGCGAGTTGCAGAGACAATTATTTTGATTAAAGTCGGCACTTGATAATTTGATGACCCAGTTTGTTTGTAGTGTAAGTTTGTATTGTTTTATTTCCTCAGCCAAGCAAATGGAAAATAGTCCAATTTGAATTCAGATCGGGACAATTATGTGCATTGATTTATTCATTTTGCCCTCTCTGCCTGTAGCATCACATTTCAATAAAAATAGTATAAATCTGATGATATTATTCGCCTATCAATTGTTTTTAAGAAAATATTTGACCGGAACTTTTCCCATTTGACCGGTAAAATGAAACCCGGCTCAGAGTCTCTGCAGCCTGGCTGTGTGATCAACGTTCAGCCGGAACCTGAACCGGTTCCAGCTCTCCGTTCCTGGTCTCAAGTCCTCTGGCTGTCTTCCAGTGGGCTCTCGTCACACTGTGGGGTCAAGTCTTTGCGGCCGCTTGGTCAAAATGGTGGTTTTATTCCATTCTAGACCATCTGTACCACACTGTCAACTTTACTTTCGAATTCTGTTAACTTTCAGTACACAGTAAATGTGGACGCCTGCTTGACATCTTACCTTTTTATGTGCATTGTTGACGTGCCAAGCCAGAGGTTTGCTGGTCTCTGTCTCAAACCATGGTAGAAAGACAATCACCAAAACCAGCAAAACTACAACCCCACACAGTACCAACCTACACCTGGACACACACACAGACACGCACAAAGAGAGAGGGAGAGGGAGAGGAAGATAGAGAAGGGGACAGAGAAATTCTGTTAGATTATGAAACATTGTATTTAAATGACAGCTAAAAACAAGGGCTGGGATGATATGCTTTTTGTCAGATACGATTCTTTCTAGAGATGCACCGATTGACCGGCCAGTGACCGGAATTGCCCGATTTTCACGTGCTCGGCCATATGCCGATTTCATGCCGGTCAAATGCACTCGGGCGCCGCATGATTAACAGCGCGCAAGATCAGCGCACCGCTGCTCAATCAGCTGTTTATGAAATGTTATAAAGTCGTAATTATACACGGCTCTGCAGAGCCGTCTGCTCTACTGATCTCAGCCGCTCTCTCTCTCCCCTCTGAGGCTGAATAAGTGGAACATGAAAACCGTGGGTCCCGTGAAACATGACAGCTACAGTTTATTGGAAAATAGCGTCGGGCACACTGGCTTCGATGAATTTACTGTTGATCAGACCCCAGATGAGACAAGAAGCTAACGTTAGCGAACGCTGCGGTGACTGTCCCTCTGCCTCTGACGTCCGGCTGCAAGAGACGCTGTACGCTGTGGTTCTAACATTGCACTTTAGATGTGTGTGAATTTCCCACACCAGGAGTTATTTATATAGTTCTATTTTATAGTGATTGATTATCTATTCAAAAAAATTTCTATGTAAAATGTTCTATTAAAGAAAAGATAGAAAATAAATATTTGTGTGTGCTGTAAAGTGGTTAGAAAAAAGGAAATAGGAATCGGCTAAAATCTGTATCGGCCTAGAAAGTTGTAATCGGTGCATCTCTTAATTCTTTCACGATACATGGGTGCCGATTCGATTTGTATTGCAATTTTCATGTATTGCTCTTCTGGAAGTATTGCGGTTCGATAGTATTGAGTATTGCGATTTTCTTTTCCGTCTTTAACAAAACTTTTAATAATACACTTTCTAGAGACAATATATCATGAGACATTTCTAAAAACTATGTACGTAATTGATGCACATCACATGTCAGTCAAGTCAGAATGACATTTTTTAATTTGTAAAGAAGTACATTGTAATGGGAAAATTACATTTAAATGGGATCTTTTGTTTTTGTCTCTATTTGAAGTTGATTCTCTTGTGCTGAAATGAATGCAACCAGAAACAAATTGATAAGGTTCACTGAAGACTGTCTTTCAGGAAATTCTGTTCCCAAGGCAGTTAAGAGATAAAACAGGAACTTCACCTTGGGGGAGATAGTGGGCTAAAGGGGGAGTTATTTAGACTGTCTGCTAGGAGTGCTGAGTCATGTTTACTAAGAATGGGTACGCCTTGCAGTTTGAAGTCTATATAAACCCAGTGTTTTGTTCACTCGTCGAAAGACGTTTCCACACTGTACTATATGTTCTCTGTGAAATTGTATTTCCTGCTTGCAACTATAATAAATACAAAGACCAAACTTGGTTTCAGTTCTCAACTCTCTTAACATTAGTTTCACTCTCAAAAACACACGTATATGATGTAGTCGCCATCAGCGGTACCCTATAAACACAACATATTTACGTGAATCGTTGGTTAAAAATCTAAATAAATAAAAAATCGATTCTAGGGAAAAGAATCGATTTTTAAAAAGTGTCGCAAGCCCAACATACACGTCTCTCCCAAGCACAAAGCTTCCTAGGAGTCCTCCAGGAACTTTCCCAATTTTCTAGTGTAGACATCCAATCTGGCAAACGCCGCCACTCTAGCCATCTCACAAGCCCACTCCTGGATTGACGGCACCCCTTCTTTCCTCCATCCTCTTAAAATAATCTGTCTGGCTATCATTAAACTAGTCTGGACCCAGTTTCTTATGTGCTTATCCATCCCGTTTAGGATTGACCCATCACCAAACAAATCTGGAAAGAAAACCTCGGCCTTTGGGTTGCCCGGCCAGTTATGATTAGGCCAAACGTTTGTGCCGTCTAACTAACATCTACAAACTGGGCAGCTAAAATGAACATACACTGGCTATTAACAAGCTGGGCAAGACAATCGCCATTTTTCATTGCATTCACGTTTATTTAAATTGGTCCGGACTAAGCCCCAGAATCTCTTCAAGTCTTAGAAACGCCCCTGGTGACTGTCATTTATCTCCAAATCAGGGGCAATTCTAGGATCTGACCTTTAGGGGGGCTCAGCCCCTAATGAGTATATGACACGGATACAGTGCCTTGCAAAAGTGTTAACCCGGGGGACTACCAACGTTAAACTTCACAACCGCAATCCTGCTCTCCCTCTGACCGATTAGATAGAGACTAGTGATGTGCGGATCGATACTAAAGTATCGATATTTACGATCCCAACGTCTCCTGCTCTAGTATCGATTCTCTTATAAAAAGATCGATATTTAAACTCAGTAATTTGGAGTGAGTGTTTATTTTATCATAAGTAACTTGTTGTCACCAGAAAAGTCTAATTATATCCGGTTAGGGGAAGGAACTACTTCTCCTTCCGCCGGTCAGTTGTGTGTGCACTGCGGCTCTGTGACGGAGCTGGCCGCTGCAGCAGCCCTTCTTTAATTTCCCGCTACGAAGAAGACTGCAGTCTGCACAGGAGTGTGTGGGAAATACAGTGGTAACACTACAAACCTCGCTAAACATCTGAGTCATAAGAGTGAATATGATGATATAATATAGCGTCAGTCTGAGGAGGAGGTCCAGACTCCAGGGCGAGAAGACGCAAGGTGCTAGGGCAAATCATACTTCAATCAGTGAGTCATTTGGCAGCAGCGGCAGAAGTTATCCAGGTACAGGGAGATAGCGTGATAGGCTCACTGACTGTGGGAAAGTTATTCACGCTGTTAAGGCTTTAGTTTTTTAATGTTCAAGAGTTCCCCAGAAATACAGCATTCTTACAACAAGCTAACAGAAAGCAGTTTGTTCTGAGATTTTCTTTATAATTAAATAATATGAGAGTAGTTTATTGTCTTGGAATTGGTAAACCTACAGCCTACTTTTTTACTTTACTTTAAACTAGTTGTCACATCACACTACAAATAAAATACGTAAAAAGTATTGGTATTGGTATCGTATCGGCAATACTGGGTATTACTTGGTATCGGATCGAATAGGAATTAAGTGGTATCGCACATCACTAATAGAGACTCAGCCAAAGGCGGGAGTCTGGCACAACCGATTGGCCAACACTACGTTTCTGTTAACCCTTTCCTTGACTGGGTGACAGGTGTATGGTATCGGCAACACACAGGATATTAAACAGTTTCAAGCCCTATTATTGTTTGTCCTCTGCCACTAACAGACAAGTTCGCAAACGCTAACTTGAAGCACAAAAACTGATTAACAAAAAAAATATAAAATAAAAATAAGGGTCTAAAATCGCCCATGCTCCAAATAGAAATGACTGTCTGTCTGCAACACTGTCAAGAAAACTCTTTCCATGAACTGGTTTTTCAGCTTTGACAAAACAGTCACTTATTTTCCCACACTCTCCAGCAAAATGTGTCTTCTTTTCCCAGTGCGGTGTCTCTCTTTGACCACATATTTGAGCATGTTTGACGCTCTGTACACACAGACTTACATGCAAAGCCAAGGGCGTAGGAACCGGGGGGGACGTGTCCCCTCCAATATTGGAGACAGTCGCATTTGTCCCACCCAAAAATTATACCGCGGAGGAGACAAATATTTTATTTTGAAATCTTTAACTCGCATGCTTTTATTTTGAAAGCGCAATACAGCGTCTTGCCACCGGCACGCCCCCTCAACGGCAGACTGAGACTGTTTGGGAAGCGGAGTCTGCAGCTGGCAGTGGCGACAGGTAGTCAGAAGTTAAGATGAAAAGACAGCAGCAGCTCAGTTTAAGTGATTTCTTTCTCATGGGGAAGAAAAGAAAGAAAGGAAATGTGAGTTGGTAATAATTTTGTCCAGGAGGATAATTATATTTTCTGTCTAACCAACGTTAGACTTGTTGATGTAAAGCTGATGTTGTGATTCAACATCTAGCTAACTAGTACACTATTGCTAGGTAAACGTTGTTACTATTAACGTAACGTTACTTAGCCAACGTTGGCAGCGATTTGACACTAACAACAGTATTTAAATTGATTGTAAAAGAACATGAGTTTTCTATTAACTTAACCCATGTAACTTGAAAACGAGTAAAGTTACACATCTCCCACATTTAGAAAGGAGTTAGTCTGTCTGTGTGGGTTTTCACTTGTTCTTGACATTCCCATCAGTATTTTTCTATACCTTATTCATCTCCACTGCTTTCATATTAGAGATCAGATGAAGTTCAGCTGGAAACTAACAGTGGTGACACTGGTGAGGGTGATGCAGGGAGAGCCAGCACTGCAGAGCTGCAGGTAGGTGTTATATGAAGGGTGAGGTGATTTTAGTTTTTTAACATCTGATCTGAAGCCCAAACTTCCTTGACAAAGCTGTCTGTTTGGAATCAGCATGGCAGGTATTTAAACATAACGGCCTTGTCCCAGAGTCTAGACGTCTAGCTATATGAAAAGATAAACAATGTAACGTTTTTAATAAATGTAAATAAAGCAGCTAATATCAACATGGACAAAATCATGAATGTACTAATTCGCTTTTTTGATGATGACCTGGCCAAAGTAGTAAAGTTTAGTTTTCACAATGATTCATTGTAGGATTATAATATTATTGCAATTATGTAAATCCACATTGACTCTTTATTTAACATATGGTTGGAAGAAGTAAAAATTGATCCAACACTTTTTTAGTTTTTAGACTTTTATTATTGTGTAATGTCAGAACGACTTTAACTGTTTTGCCAGTCAAATTAACTTTAATGAGTGCATATTGAAATATTACAGTGTTGATTGGCAAAAAATGCATCTCAAAATGCATCAGATTGGTGCTTTAAAATATGGAATATTTTAAATTTTCTTCCGGGGGAGCATGCCCCCGGACCCCCCTAGGGTAATATCCTTCTCAGCTTTTTCACCCCTGAGCCATTTTCATGCCCGATGTTAACATTCTTGGTGATGTTTTTGCCTTTCAACTTAACCTCTAAGCGTGTATCTGTGTCGGTTCATTGAGGCTTAAAATACAACTAAGAAAAGAAAATGTATTCAGAAAAGTTTGGATCAATATGCTATTTATTAATCTACAAAACTGGATGATTAGGCCTGCAATTAAAGAATTGATTTGATATGTATCAGTTAATTACTGCCATTCAAAATGTGTTTTCCTTTATCTTTACAAATGAATCTTTTTAGTAGAATAAAGTAGGTTGGTGAATGTTTTGCAGTGTAGTTAATTTATGACATATTTCTGTTCAAACCTTTTGTCAGGTTTCCGATATGTGTCCCCCCCCAATGTTAAACTCATTCCTACGCCCCTGTGCAAAGCTGCTCCGCCAGTCTTTCTAGACTGAACTGAAAGCGCAGCGTGCAGTGGGCGCGTGACTATACAAATTCAGAAGCGGACAACCACGGAGCTCGCGATGGGAGACATCATTTTATGGCTCGCGCACCTCACGCCAGGATCACCGCGGATACCATATAAACATCGCTTTATATGTTAACTTAGCCTACGTCTGGATGTAGTTTTTTTTGTTGTTGCATTAAACGAACAAAAAAAAAGTATACCGAAATTATAACAACCCTGATGCCGATTTGTTGAAAGTCTGAATTCATACTTTGTCAGGTCTGTCCGCTAGACGACAAGCAAACAACTTTTAAAATGCTTGTTTTGTGAATGAAGTTCGGATCGATCTATGCTAACGTTGTACCTGCTCCATAAACACGACAACAACAGACAGAGTTTCACAACTTACCAGGTAACGTTAGTCCAATTTCCCCGAATAGGCCTACTTTTCCCTAAGAAAGCTCTTTTTTCGTCCGGTTTCTTTGCAAAAAACGAGTTCCTATAGAGATCCGGCTGCTCACAGACAGCTACAATGAGTTGTTTCTCCATGTCTGATTCAACCACTTCGGGACATCAGGAGCATTTCCTCTCCACCGACTGCAAGACCCAGCATGATGGGAAACGCCTTGCTTTCAACTGATCTAACAGCCGATTGGTTCGGAATTGACTCAACAAGAGTGTTCAATTCAACAACAATGAAAAGTTAGATTGATAGTTGTCTAATTTGAAGGATTATTCTATTAACAGAATGCATTTGTGGCTGATGGAGACGTTTAGTAGTCAGAAACCATAATATCAGGGGTGTAGTGTTGCTGCCACTTTTTTATCCCAAGTGGGGAAATACTAATAGTTTGCAAAAGAAATCAGTGCTTGAGGATCCAAAAATCACGAAAGCGTAGCCTGTCATACAAGAGAGACAATAAAAACAAAAGCAATGGTCAAAGTTGTCATACAGTTAACACTGGAACAATAGCCCATAAATAGCCTATTCATCGTTGTTTCCGCAGCCAAACCGACGCATTTGCACAACAATGGCCTCACGGCGCATTAAGACAATGACTGAAACTCGGAAACTCTTTGCAAGCCAACATGTACTCACATGCGGTTACAGTGTTATAATCACACTAATGTATGCAAGCCCACATCATTCATCCTGTCTTAGGCTATCAGAAATGAAAGATAGGCTCTGACTATAAAAGTTGTGTCCCGCTATGTAGGCTATGCACGACAACATCAGCAATATTATTTATGTGACTCATCTGCACAAACCACTAACGTTTGCAAATTGTATTATCGTGGATAGGTTGGTGTGGATGTGCGCGCTCAGAGATGGTAGGTAGTGTGTTGACTGTTGGACTGAAAGACTAATAAATGCAGGGGAGGGGTTCCCGGATAGCTCACTTGGTAGAGCGGGCGCCCATATATAGAGGTTTACTCCTCGAGCAGCGGGCCCGGGTTCGGCTCCGACCTGCGGCCCTTTGCTGCATGTCATTCCCCCCTCTCTCCCCTTTCATGTCTTCAGCTGTCCTGTCAAAATAAAGGCCGAAAATGCCCCAAAAAAATAATCTAAATAAATAAATAAATAAATGCAGGGGAGAGTTGTTGTCCTTCAAAAATATCAAAAAATATGATAATGTAATAATTTGCACCGTGATTATATTTACCATTTATAGTGTACTTAACCAAGATGTAAATACTATGGTTCAGCATTTGTTTCATGCCTTTTTAAGGTTTTACACTGCTTACAACTCAAACCCCCATCAGAACCAAACAGAGGAGTTTTTTTTCTCATGAAAAACGATTTATTTGCGGAAGAAGCTCACAGAAACCTCAGAGAACGAACCTTGGAGACGAGCCACGATTTAGCCCTGCGCGTGCACGCGTGAACAGGTGCGCTCCGGTAGGGCTTACTTAACAAACAGCACTAAAACCGCTGCTAAGTGAATTCTGATTACAGATAATCTACAGTTTATTGTATATTAACATCGCAACGGTTCGCCTGTAGAGTATTTTAACAGGCTACTCTGTCATACATTTTTTTTTCATAATATCACGTTGCATAGATAGGCTATTTTAGCCTATATCAGACAGACAAACCAGGAAAAAGATAATTAACGTCCGAGACCTGTTTCTGTCTCAGGAATAAACTCTCAGATATCACATACTGTATAACTGGTAGGCTATCATACAGTAGCCTAAGTGTGAATCATGAATTGTTATAGGTTATACACCAGGCGCTGAAGGCGGCAGAGACCCGGCGGTAACGTTGCCACGTTACCAGTTTAACAGCTTCCAAATGTAGGCCCATCTATTACTTTTTCCCCTTATTAAAAACCCTGATTGTTATAAATGACCGGATCGAATCTGCGTCCACCGACCCACCTAAATAAATATTTTTTTTTTCTGATTAAGCTAGAGCCCAGCACCCGCATGTCACCACCCCTCTGTCCCCGTATCATATGCTGCTTTTTTAAATCATGTAACGTTGTTGTGTTGATGGTGACTATTCATTTTTATGACCAGATACGCGGTCTAGGCTTATCAATGCATATGGGAGTCATTCTCTAGTTGAGGGTAGCCTACTTTCACGTAATATTTCACATCATATTTTAAAAGTAGCCTATATATCTTTCGTCTTTTTCCGTCAGTTCACTGCAGAGAATCAGTAAAGTATCGCTTTGTTGTTTTTAATATTTTTAGAACCTTCCTCTGATTAAATAACTTAGGAATAGGCCTATTCACAAGATGTTTTTACGTTTTTTATCGTAATGTTATCATGTTGGTCGCAGTGAAGTATTAGTTTGCTGTGTAAGACAGAACACTATGTATCATTGCAATGTGGTCATTCATATCAGAAAATCGGACAGCGAGCAGGCATCTATGCAACGCCAAAATCGCCCAATTGTACATATTTAATACGGGTTTTTGTCACCACCATATATAATAATTTTGGAAGATAATGTAATACAAAAATCATAAATAGTCCTAAATAAAGTAGGCAATACTTCTTTCTCGAAAATGTAAGGTGTGCAAATACACAAACATTGTAATCAAAAGATAATACTGATACTGATACAGATTTTAAGGTGGAAGAAGGCAGTTCTGGTGATTTTGATGACATGCCTTTCAAAGAAGAGGTTGCTGTCAAAAGTAACTCCTGATGTTGTGGATGTGTGAGAAGGGAGACAGAGTTATAGATGGTGAAGCAAAAGTTGTGATTGGTTTTTGAAGAGGAATTTGGGACCGATGATGATCGTGTCTGATTTGTCACAGTTAAGTTTGAGAAAGTTGGTTTGCACCCATGATTTAATTTCACTGAGGCCAATGGTCAAAGTGCAGTGAGTTTGCCGTGGTGATGGATTTGGTGGAGATGTAGAGCTGAACAACATCGGCGACGGCGTTACATTGTCAAGTGTCATTACATTTCAGGAAATTATGACATAGAATAAAATAGTTGCCGCAAGTACAGCTTTCCCTGTAAGTCCTGACAACTCATTTTAATTATGCACCACACTACCCCCTTTTCTCACTGTCCTTGCCGTCTCCTAGTACCCAGCTGTTCTGATGATCCTCAGTGCCATCCTCCACCTGAATGGGAGATTTCCCTAAGCGGCTGTTTGAACCTCGATCTAAGGCATACATTAAAATAATAATACATAACCATTGCCATTAAGTTGTGCAACTTAACTTTGAGAACTACATTTCACGCTAAGAGTGATCTATACTGTATACACTACCGGTGGCGTGACAGAATTCAAACTGTAAATATACTATAGTTATGCCGAAAGTGTAGCCGCAATCATTTCCCATTGTATTGAATAGGAAACATAGCTAGCTAGCTGCTCCTCCTAACAAGAACCCCGACGTTCACACAAAATGCCTTATTTTGAAATCGGACACAACAGCTTTATAAGACCTTGGGGTAGATGTTATGATATAAGTGGCGTGACGAAATTCAAACTGTAAATATATTCTAGTTATGCCGGCAGCCGGCCGCGGAGCCCCGGTAGTGCAGTAATCAACAAAGGGTGACTTTGCCCTGGGTATGGAGCCCAGCAGGCTGCCGCTTTCTCGTCAGACTATGTGGAGCTCCTAAAGTCCGACACGTCTTACCAAATTTGCAATTAGCCATCAATTTTTGTAAAACGGCCAATATTTGAGCTTTATATAGTTGATTTCTCGCATTAAAAAAGTCTCAGAAGTGAATTTGGTAACGAAACATTGCAGTGTCTGGAATATGAGATTCTGTTGCGTCTCCAATGTGTGTCTATGGGGATTCGCTCAACCAATCAGCGCGCAGCTCATCTAAATATTCATGAGCATACCTAGCCTGACGTGGTCATACTCAGATTCCCGACCTCAAATGTTGTGGGCGGGGCTAAGTTCGGCTGGCATCCAGGCAGGAGCATACCATGTTTGGAAGAAAAGCTCTTGTTACAAAAATGGCCAAAACACAGGGATGTATAAGGGCCAATAAAATATCAAACCAGGCCATTTTCAGCCCAACCAATGTTACATACCCCATTAGGAGACCATAAGGTACAGTGTGAAATACCCTATATAATCATTCTATCACCCCTTTAAGACAATGACTGAAACTCGTTTGCACGCCAACATTTATTCACATGCACTTATAGTTATAATCACACTAATGTATGTAAGCCCACATAATTCATCCTGTCATATATGTATAACAGGCTATCAGAAATGAAAGCCAAACTATACTCTGACTATGAAAGTTGTGTCCCTACACGGGAGACCCGTGTGCGCGCTATGCACGCTATAATAACATCAGGAATATTATTTATGTGATTCATTTACACAAAACACTAAATTGTTTTTGTAAATTGTATTATCGTGGATATATAGGTTAGTGTGGATGTGTGCGCTCAGATGGTAGGATAGTGTGTTGACTGAAAGACAAATATAAATACAGGGGAGCGTTGTTGTCCTTCTTTCCTTGGACACAATATTATAATGAAATCATTTGCACCGTGATTATATTTACCATTTAGTGTACTTACAGAGATGTAAATGCTGAAATTGATTACAATGGTTCAGCATTTGTTTCATGCCTTTTTAAGGTTTTACACTGCTTACAACTCAAACCCCCATCAGAACCAAACGGACGTGTTTTTTTTTTCTCATGAAAAACTATTTATTTGCGGGAGAAGCTCACAGAAACCTCAGAGAACGAACCCTGGAGACGACCCACACGTGAACAGCTGCGTTCCGGTACTTGAACAAACAGCGCTACACCCCTGCAAAATAAATTCTGATTACAGATAATCTACAGTCTGTTGTTTATTAACAATGGCAACAGTTCATCTGTGGAGTATTTTAACAGGCTGTCATACATTTCTTTTCTTCATAATATCACGTTGCATAGATAGCCTATATCAGACAGACAAATCAGTAGAAAGGTAACGTCCATGACCTGTTTCTGTCTCAGGAACAAACTCTCACGAGGTAAATCACATTTTATCACAAATTATATTGATTCTTTGGACAACAATACAATATTTTCTGATATCACAAAGTCTGCCACGTTACAATTTTGATTCAGAGACCTACAACAGGGGCCTACAACTGATACAAGATGATACATAAGCCCATTTACCACTATCAGTTAGAATATTCAGCAGTTACTAAGGTTGGGTACCGAGACCCGGTGCTAATACGGCATCGACCTGTGCCTTAACAACCGTTATCTACCGGACCGAATAGGAACGTGGATTTCGGTGCCTCATTTCGGTGCCACTTAAATGCCTGCGCTTCTCTCTGATGCTCCTAAACGGACGGTTAGAGGCAACCGAAACAGCGGCGCATGTTACGCTAGTAAACACTACAGTTGACAGCAGGGACCGTTAGCCTAGCAGCTGGATTAAACACAGTTAAAATGCTGACAGCTAAATGGTGTAAAAGTTTGTCAATTTCACTGTAGAGGATTCCGCTGCCGTTGTCTGAAAAACAACACAGATGTTGCATTCACTTGAAACTCGCCTCGCCAGCCTCGTGCTGCATTCAAAGTTATTGTAAAATTCCAATTTTTACAGTGACTGCACAATGGATGTCAACTGTGCCTTCCTCTTTCATTAAGCGACATCTAAAAAGACAGCCTTGACATGAGCAAGGATTGTGTGACTAGTGTCTTTAACAATAAGCTTATTGTTAGAGCAAGGCAAGACTTCCCTGTCCTGCCTCCGTTAACGCCAAAGCCTTTATTCCTGTGGAGAGTAAACGTGGTTAGGAGAAGACACTGGTGGTTAGGCCTAACTAAAGTGTCACAGAAACAATTACAAATTCTTTCGCACCGCAACATAACAGGAAAGAGATAACAAAGGGGTTAAGATAAGAATAGAACATCACAACGTTTTGGGAAGTGAAAGAGAAAAGCATGGTTTTGTTTTCTGTTCACAAATACGTTACACCCAAAAATAAGGGTGGTCTGTTTAGGAAATGGATTGCATTTTGAATGCAATAATTTTAGTTTTTGGTGAGAATTGTTCAATATAATCTGATAGGGTATTTGACCAAGGAAAAAGCCTAAATTAAAAAATAGCTGAAAAAGAAAAATTACTGTGTCTTGGCAGTGCTAGAAGTAGTACTCAAAAGATTTTGTAAAAACTAGGGCTGGACCCAAATATTCGAATATTCGTTCGGTGGGTTGGTATTCGATTTGAAAATTTGACATTCGAATATTCGTTTTTTTATTTTTATTTTTTTTATTTTGGTTTATTTATTTTCTGCATTTATCTCTCGTTCACACTCCAGTCCAGTTGGTGGCGGTAATGCACATTTAAGTTGGTTTGCCAACCGCCAATAAACTACAAAGAAGAAGAAGAGCCTGTCGGTACACGATGACGCCCACTTCGAGCATTTAGCAAGCTGGGCAAAGAAGCTAGTGCGGAAATGGAAAACTGTTTCGCGTTTTTCCGTTGTGATTCGGCCAGAAACTTCAACATTGTGAGGCGAAGAGATCGTTTTGGAATATAAAGCTTGGATATTACATTTCCTTGGACTCTTGGGGATTTATGAAAATCAAGTTTTGGTCAAAATACCACTTTGTTGCTGAAAGGAAAACGAAAACAGGTATGCATGCACTCTCGGCTGCGCAGATTACGGCTGAATTGATTTATTTTCTGTTACATTGTAACAGTTGTGTACATGGCTGTATATTTTGAAGATTTAATGCTTTAAAGTTATAAAAACGCTCATGAGTGGAAGTTTTATCGAGGTTACAGCGACGCCCCAGTCACAAAGTGTCCCGTTGACGGGACGGTGATCCTTGAGAGGTTAAAAGTTTATTAATTCTGAACGCGTCTGGCCTGTCCATCTCTATTGCACCAAATACGACACTGCACTCCCTTGTGAAGTCGTTTGGATGAAAGGTTCTCAAAATAATCAAAATGCAAACAAACAGACAGACGCATAGAGATTCCTGCCTTTATTAGAGATAATAATATGTTCAGCCCCCTCTCTCCGAAGCTTCGAATATTCGATGCTCATTTCTAACGAAGCTTCGAAGCTCAAAAAATGGTATTCGGACCAGCCCTAGTAAAAACAATTACTTATATAATAGTAGGCTAAAACTATTATTACCGCACAGTACAAGTCCTGCATTTAAATGCTTACTTCAAGTGAAGAGTGAAAGAGAGCCATTATCGGCACTATGTACTTCAAATGACTTAACGTCTGTTCAAGGTGCAGCTTTAAACTCTAATATCATGCTGGGTAGTTTAATGAATGATAATGCATAATACAGGGCCGGATTGGGACTCATTTTCAGCCCTGGATTTTCATGCCTTAGACCGGCCCACTTTACTTCACGAATGACTATATTAAAAAAATGTAATCAAAACCTTAGTATATAACTCTGCAATAGCGCCCTGTTCTCTACATCCTTGTAATTCGGTGTATTTTGTAAAATATCACTATTTCCAAGTGTTGCTTCACAATGTAGATTTATTAGAAAAGTTAACATTTTAACAACAACCCAATGATGTTGAACAATATCAGAATCTATTTCTGTGCAAATAAGTAATCACAGATTAAATAAAGAACACGATACATTGGATTGCACTTTCTAATGACACCATAATCTATTTTTTCCTTTGAATATTTCATACAACTTTCATAATGGATCACAAGTAATATTTGGGCATAAAAAGTGATTATATTGTAGCTAATCTGATCATGTTTGCTTGTTCCCACACTGTGATACAACAGTTTACAGTAGATGTGACATCCACACTGACAGCAGCTATCCATAATGTACACTACTGGCTCTGCTTCTGACACTAAATCACATTTTATAAATTGTCATAATTCTCAGCACAAATCTCTCCTTTTTACAAAGCTTTCTGATCAAGTCAAGTCAGTGTCATTATGGTAGTGCCGAATCATCTGGCATCATTAATTATCCCAGGGCATTTTTCATATAGAGCAGGTCAACACCACACTCTTATTAATTCTTATAATATTCAGTCAATGAGCAACCCTAGCTGCCCAAACTGGAGTTGTGGGCTCATATAGCTGCTGCTTGGTAACCTTACTGGCTCTTCATTGTCACTGTTAGCAGCAAACTGGACTATAGCTGCTGCTGCGGAGCTACAAGAACAAGTTTGATTCATAAACATAGACGCTGGTTTGCAGTCACTTCTCCTAACTAACTCAGCTTACCCGTCTCAACGTCTTCATTTGGCATTTTGCTAAAAATAGAAAAAGTTCATCTGGCCGCGTCACTTTCTAGAGCTCTCCTTTTTTAAATTGACGCCTTTTCAGTGCCGTTTTGCACTTTCTACAACAAGCACCAGTGACTTGTGTACGCTGACGTATTTATTTATTTTTTTTTTTAGCAAGGTGCTGCCGTCGGAGGACTCGGAACATAAATAGGTCATCATTAACCAGGCTGCACTCTGCGAGTGGGCTGCATGAATGAAGAGAACGGTGGGCTGCAAGAAAAAATAAATACTGTAAATACAAAAAGTGGGCTGCGAGTGCAGGCAGCATAGGGACAGCATCCATAATATTCAACTATGATTTCAACCAAGTGCCATACCTGAACACCGGCCCTCACAACCAAACAACCAGACCGGCCTGGCATCATATTTTAAATGTGATATCGTGTGGGTAAAATCTGAATCTGCCACGTAACCAGTAACATTTCTCTGTCAGGTAAACGTGGTAGTACAAAGTACACAGTAAGTCAGTAGCACACAGTTGGGTTGCATATTAAGTTCTTCTGTAAGTTATTTTGGGGTACAATGGTTCTGGAGAAAGCTGCAAGCAGCAATACAGGAGGCCCAGCAATCGGCACGTTCCAAACAGGCACTGCAGTAGTTCTTTCAAAGTATAATAAACAGATTCCATAGAGTGAGATAATGCACTCCTTTTTCTTGCACTTTCAAAAATAAGTTTTATCTTGTTGCTGCCCACTGGAAGAAAGGCCAGCGTTTGGGGTGAAACATAACTGCCACATCTGTGTTTATACTGTGGATTTAGAGTGTTTGTGATCACTTCCAGTGTGTGTTTTTTAAATGTTACAACTGCTTTTTAAATGTTATAACCACTTTGAAAAGTCATGGAAAGCCACCTGCACCCATAAAGTATACATAAACAAACTGGCTGTGACTATAAATGATACTGGCGTGCTCCTTTAAGACCTTAAAAACAGTGGAGAGCAAGTTGGCAGTGTCTAATCAGCACGGTTCAAAGAGAACAGTAGGAGTCTTTGTGCCGTGTCATGTGAACATTACCGGTATGTTGCCCAGCGTTTAGGAAGCCTCATGTTGTTCTCCTTCCCAGCGGAATCCGGGAAGTCCTCTGGTATCTGTGATGAAGCCAGATAGCCCCTGGCTCTTAGGGATCTTGTCCTGGATACACAGGGAGAGTCACAAACATTCTGTTAGCCACATCACTGAACAATGCATTCATTGGATAGCCTACTTAAACAACAGCAGTACTTGAATGAATAGGTTCTTTATTTGATACCAGGGGTGTAATGGATCACAAAACTCACGGTTCAGATTGGATCACGGTTTTGAGTCACAGATCGGATACATTTTTGGATCAGCACAAAAAAGGGGGGGATTTAAATGATTAATTAAAAATGTAATAACATGAACTTTCAACAATAATTACTTCTTTCCCCATTAAATTGCAGTTAAACGACAAAAACAGATGAGAAAAGGGTATTTTACAATAACTTTGAATGCACCACGAGGTCGACAACAGTAGTGACCAAGTGCTATATATAGTTTGTGTCTTTTAGCGGCAGACTGTTGTACGTCCCGTTGTTGGAATCCTCTACAGTGAAATACAGACACACTTTACACCATTTACGGTTTAGCTGTCAGCACTTTAACCATGTATAATCCAGCTACTAGCTACCTAACGGTAGGCTAACGTTACCCAATGCCAAGGGTAACGTTAGTGTTTACTAGCGTGACATGGAGCGATGCTTCTGTTGTTGCCTGTAATGTCGGTTTCAGAGCATCAGTGAGCAGCGCAGACATTTAAGTGGCACCGAAATGAGGCACCGAAATTCGTGTTAGATAACGATCGTTAAGGCACCGGTGCCATATAAGCACCAGATTTTAACATGCGCCGTTCACGTGAAGTGAAAATTCCATTGCCTGTATCTTTTCACGGCAACCCTTCATAAAGGTGTATCAGCTTACTTTAAGTTACAGCGACAGAAAACATGCATTTCACACACACTATTTTCACGGTTAAACTTTGCACCTGATCCGCGGTTCACATGCCTTCCAAACCGTGATCCGTACGGACCACGGACCAACTATGGTCCGTTACACCACTATATATTTATTTTTTTTGTCCAACTTTTTTTAATTGACTTTTAAATGTAAACAAAAAGTGACAGAACAGAATGAACAAAGTGAACACAGCATAATGGAACTGATATGTCACTTCCCCTCAAGTCCCCTACCCACCCACAAACCAACCCAGTACAAGTCCAAAACAGGGACAGACGTTACACCACTATTTGCTACTGTGAAGCTCAGTGATTGCATGCAAACATCTGTATGAGGTCATATTTACAGGTGTCACTGCTAGGGATGCAACTACCAATTCTTTCCATTGTTGATTATTCTGTCAATAATTTTCTTAATTAATCGATTAGTTGTTTGGTCTATAAAATGTCAGAAAATGGTGAAAAATGTTGTTCAGGGTTTCCCAAAGCCCAGGATGAAGTCCTTAAATGTCTTGTTTTGTCCACAACTCAAAGATATTCAGTTTAAGAAACCAGAAAGTATTCACATTTAAGGAGCTGCAATCAGAGAATTTTAGATTTATTTTCTCCATAAAGAACGACTCAAACCGATTACATGTTATCATAATAGTTGGTGATTAATTTCATCTTAATCTTAATTGACTAGTTTGGATCAATATAAGCAGATTTCCAAGACATTTGCCTGACAGTAATGTGCGTTGCCATCCACTCTCTCTGTTTGCTTCAGGAACAAGCGTCAAACTTCGAGCCAGCGAAGCCATCAAAGAAACATGATTGGTAACGGGGCTCGGGTAAAGCTAGGAGAACCAATCATCCACTTACTGGAACAAAAACAATTAAAGAAACATTCATGAGAAACCTACAGCAAGGTTATGTGGAGACAGAACTCAAGGAAACAACATCATCCTAGAAGGAAGCAGAGAAGACCGCCCAACACTGAACCAGCTGGAGACAGTTCAGGAATGACCTATGCTCCCCAAAGAGCAAAATGGGTTAAATGTACTGCATACACACATACATATATATATATATATATATATATATATATATATATATATATATATATATATATATATATATATATATATATATATATATATATATATATATATATATATAACTACATTCCTTTTCACATTCATTTATAATACAGTCTACACAAATGTATTACATAATTCTATTACTTCATTCATATTTTATTTGTTTATATAACCCTGTATCTTAATTGCACTTTTTTTTTCCGTTTAAGATTTGCATTGCCAGCGACAACTTATTTTTATTGTTGTTGACATAATGCCAAGAACCTTGAACCTTAACTTGTGACTCCCTCTTTCAGGTGAAGAGTAGGGAAACGTTTCTCTCTAAAGCAGTGGACGACAGAAAGAAGCAGCATACAATGAAAAATACTCAAGTACAGCTAAGGGACATAAAATTGTCAGGGATGTAGGCTTGGACCCAAATGCAGGAAGGCGAGGAGAGTGCAGCAGTTTGAAATAATAGAAATTGAATGAAACACAAGGAGACTTACAAACTTGTAAGCAGGGCAGGTGAGGAAATCCAGAAACACAGGAACAAGGAAGAAACGGGTAAAAATCCAGGAGCACAAAAACATAGCAGCAAACAGAACAGAACTCTACACCAAAGACTGACGACGAAAAACAAATGACGATCCACCAACAACAGACACAGAAAACACAGGGACTAAATACAACAGGGGTCCGTTCCAGAAAGCAGGTTTAGTAAAAACTCTTGAGTTTGTTAACCCTGAGATGAGGGAAACTCTGGGTTTTCTGTTTCAGAAAGAGAGGTAACTTCACCTCAGAGTCAGTTACTATGGTAACTGAGCCTGTGAACCTAACCTAACCTAAGCAGGTTGTCTTCTCACTCATTTCCTCATTCAGTCATTCAGTCTGTATCAGGCGCTTTTTAATGCAGTTTGTTATCTGCATGAATAAAAAAACGCATTGGTTTATGTTAGGCAGATTATAAAACGTTTTTTTCTCAAACATGTCATGTCCTTTGTTTCGACGATCAGGTTGATGAAAAAGCTGTGTTAATTCATAGAGAGTTTATGTCGGGAGATGATTGAGTCCCGACTATAGATGTATTTTCATTTCCACATAACCGATTTGAGAGGTATTTTTTATCACAGTCCATTAGATATGTAGATACCTTATCCGCAGATGCTTTAACCACACCCTTAAGGAAGGCCAGACGCCCCAATCTTGGAGCGAGGCAGTAATATTAATTATTCCTAAGGAAGGCAAGGACAAGGGAGAATGCAGTTCATATAGGCCAATATCCATTTTGAATGTGGATTATAAGTTATTTTCCTCAATTATGGCCAAAAGTATAGAAAACATTGTCTCTCCTTTTGGGGGCCCTAAGCAGCACGCGGAGTCACCTGTGCTTGACGATTATTGACACAAATGTCACGCTATAATGTTACATTATAAGTGAATACAGTCAGGTAATGTATTAATACAGTGACAGATTATGAACTATTGTCCCCCTGGGCACAGATGCATAAGGACCCTTCCCCCCTACTCTATTTTTGCAAAAGTGGGTGCAAACCTTGAGTAAATGTGATTTCCTGTATTCTGGTGCATTTTTGGGATGGTCACCTGGAGAAGGGCAATACCTAAATTTGTTCAGATTCATAGCCTTTTGCTTTTTGACTTAATAAGGTAGTGACTTCACGCAACTACTTGGGCTTCAGGGCCAAACAACACGTTCAATCCCACAGGACTTTATGTTCGAGTAAAATATTACATCTATTTATCCTAATAGGGATGCATATTTAGATTTTTTTTCCTGACCGATAGCCCGCCCGCGTTAACCGCTTATTAAGTCCAAGTCCACCCGTCTGGGAGTTAGCAGCCACAATGTTGCGTACATTGTTGTTGACACATGCAGCAACTTTCCCATTCCCCAAGTCTCCACCACATCAATTAGTTTAGCTGCATGGTTGTCAGCTGTGGGTTTGCCAGACATACACTGTGTTAGTAGGAAGTAGGGCTGGGCGATATGCCCTCAAAAAAAAATCTGATTCATGATTTAAATCGATTATTCTCCCCCTACTTAAAATCAATCTTTGTTGATTGTTAAGAGAGTAGGAGAATAGCGCGGACACACGCTTTACAACGCGAGTGGGCACGCGTGCCACTTTGAGAAAAGGGAGAAAGAAAAAAGAGACAGGCTGTCCGGAGGACCCGGTTGAGATGGCATGTGTGCATCCTTGAGAAAGTCGTATAACTTATATTGTCAGTTCATTTAAGCCTGTATTAGTCCATAGTTCTTGCACAATTTAGTTTCACCTTCACCTGCTAGCTAAATTGCACGTGGCTGTTGATTCAATACAACGCCCTTGATATTATATCATGGCATAGTAGGCTAAACCGTGATTATTTCATACATTCATGTCCCGAAACATATTGGGGGAAATTCATTCAACATAATTCACAGCCAAATAACTGGTGTCTGCTGAGGTGCGCAGCGCTGCTCGGACTGTGCGCCGCTTCCCTTTTTTTCCTCCATAAACTCCGCTCTCAGCTCCTCCGCCAGTTGCTGCATGAACTTCCTCCGGGACATTTTACAGCTGGTGCACTCCTTGGAGAGGATGTGTGCAATGATTCCAGCCAGTAGCATGTATAAAGTTATATGAACATGTAGACAGCTACCGGCCATCTACGTGTACCGCACCTTTCACAGAGTGAGCGCCCGGTGCTTTTCTTCTGATTAAGAACAGAGTCCATCCACGCCGTAGCCTACGTTACCGACTCTGGCTTCACCTTCGGCCCATCGGTGATGCCCACACTTGTTACTCGAGACCGCTAGTTACGTTTCTCTGACAGAGACTATGATTATTGCTAAGCAACTAAGATGCATCTTCAATCACGCAAAAGATTAAAAACAAAACCGCGAAAATCCGAGCGGCCGTGTATGGCCAAAATAGTTAAAAGTGATTGTATTTTCTTTGCCTTTTGTGTAATGTATATAGCCTAAAAACAATTTTAAATGAAAATACAGACTCTTTTAGGAAAAGTCAGGTACCAGCAGGATTGTATTTTTTTTAGGGCTGTCAATCGATTAAAAAAAATTAACTAATTAATTACACAATTTGCTGTAATTAATCGCGATTAATCGCTTTTTTTAAATTGAGACTGAAGCTTATAATAATGGATATTTAAATGCTAAATCACTTAACTTTGCAAATATGAAGAAAAAAACAAACAAGGAAAGGTTCTGCTAAGTTCAGAATGTTTAATATCTTTCAGAACAACAGCAGCAACAATTTGGCTTATTTAGTCCTGCTGAAGGCTGCTGGAAACGGCTAGAAACTGTCTGACTTGAGAGCAGATTTTTGTCACCGTCCCCGGCTGCTGTCGCCTGCTCTCGTCTACTTTACAGGCAAGGCGCAGTTCATCCATAGACAGTCTCCAACAAGCCTATGTTCAGTCGCCGGCAGGGCAGTCAGGACTCACGGAAATGGCGAGCGGAATGTCTCTCAAAATCTTACGAAAATCTTCTAAACTGACTTTTGTTGAGCTGAAATGAAGACAGATTCAGCAACTGCACGGCCTATTTCTCGCTTAAAATGTTTTCAGAAACATGTTTCAGTGAACTATTTTAGTACAATATGAGATCGTATTCTGAACGGCCACCATGACAGTCTAGCTTTGGATTTCCGGAGAAAACAAACCCATGTGACGCATTCGTCCAATCAGCTGCCGGTTTTCATTACTTGGGCAACAATACAGATTAGCGCCGCCTGCTGTTATGGAGGCGTTTCTCAGCCGCCACATGAAGTAAACAAACACAGCTGCGTTAATTTCGTAAATTTTTTTTAACGAGTTAAATATTAAAAAATTAACGCAAAAATGAACGCGTTAATTTTGACAGCCCTAATTTTTTTATTTAGCAAAGTTATTAATCAAAATGATCAAAATGAACGTCCTGGCCGTTCTAGTGTTAAGGAACAGGCCACAGGGGACCATCTAGCAGCATGTATGCTACTCAGCATTAATGGGCCACTTCTTTCTGAATTCCCCTATAGCCGAGCCTTGGAGTTTTTTTTCCAAAAGCCAAGAAAAATCAAATGCACACAGCAAGGCTGCCAACTTTCCCACTGAGGCAAATATGCAATTAGTTTCATTATGAATGGTTTCATACTATAGCCTACTTTGGGTTTTGTTTTTGGTTTCCCTATGAAGAATTTCTTGTAAAATGATTTTCCTAGACCTACAGTTCCTCAAAAATACAGTTCTATCCAAACAAAATGAAAGGGGGGGTTCCGACAGATCTGCCCCCACTGCTAAAAAAAATCCTAGAGGAAACACTGTTCAGTTATGCAAGAATAGGTGACTTTGAGCCGGGTAAAGAGCACCACTTCCCAGCAGAAGAAAAACACCTCTGCTGTGTCAGTCAATGAAGATCCCGTTCAGAAGATAATTGCGCGGCGTGTCATTTTGGCGGAGATTATGTTTAAGTAAGTAATGAAACGACTAGTTAAGAAAATAACTAATATTAGCCGCTGTCGCTGCCATGTTGTTTGTGTATCTCCATGGCAAACGCGCGGAGGGAGGGCTGGGCCCATTCGGAACTACGGGAGCCCAGATGGGACCGTCGGCGAATGTTAAGGAGAAAAAAACAACACTAAGCAGCCGCTTAGTTCGCTTATGCTTCGGGGCGGCTTTGCCACTAAGCCCCGCCCTCTTTGCACTCTTCATAGAGCCCTTAGATCAGGCAATAATGGAGGACCCAGAGATTAAAGGGATTCCAATTGGAGATAATGAATACAAGATAAGTCTGTTTGCAGACGATATATTGCTCACTTTGACGGACTTACAGAGAAGTGCACCTAAATTGATGTCCCTTTTGAGATTCTTTGGCTCCTATTCGGGGTATAAATTGAATACACATAAGACCTAGATACTCTCATATAATTTCACACCGAATACTGACTTGAAAGGCAGATTTTATTTGAAATGGGACACCCCTGCTATTAAATATCTGGGAGTCTGGATCCCAAAAGACATCTCCAAAATATATAAGACGAATTATGATCCAGTTATTAAGACAATCAGGACAAATCTAGATAGATGGACCGTATTGGCCCTAGACATGTCTAATAGAACTGAAACAATAAAAATGAATGTCCTTCCCCGGCTTCTCTACTTATTCCAGTCACTCCCTGTAGAGGTCTTTTTTTAGGGAATGGAATAGAATGATATCAAGATATCAAGAGGCCCCGAATTAAATATAAGATCTTGCAGTTACCCAAAGAAGAGGGTGGACTTTCCCTACCATGTGTAGAGGACTATTATATTGCTGCCCAGCTAAGACCCCTAGTTTGATGGTGTAATCCAAAATACTAAATGGAAAGATTTGGAACTAATGCAATCTGAAACACCAGCAAAGTCTTTATTAGGTAACTGCCAACACCATGATCCTCACCTGGACAAAATAAATTGCTGGACCAGGGTTACCCTTAAGGTGTAGTTCAACAAATGTAAAAAAAAACTATCTCGAGAAACATGCCAAAATATTGAAACGGGTGGCATATGACTCAGAGTTTTTACCATCCGGTCTAGATAAGCGATTCAGGCAGTACAATGGTATTACAGCCTACTGCACTACAGCTGATAAGGACGGCATACAGTCTTTTACCCACAACTCTAAATCATACAGACTGGGAGGAGAGGATAGGTTCAGATATTTCCAGGTCAGAGACTACTTCAACAAGGAAATCAAACAAACAGACAATAGGGATATCAATCTGATCAGTATATTTACCGATGCATACAAGGCTAAAGACACTAAACACTTAATGTCACAAATTTATAAAAGACTACAAAATTCCGGTCCAAAGAACCAATCTACTCTCCAGGTTAAGCAGAAATGGGAGTGGGGAGTCTGGCCTGGAGATATCTGAGGATGACTGGAGAACTGTTTGGGCGAGTCAAGCTAAGACCACCTACTCCAGAGCCTGGCGAGAATTTGTTGGAAGAACATAATAAGATTTTTTGTGACCCCTAAATTGAAATTTAAACAGCAGAGTTACCAGGGACAGGATACATGCTGAAGACAATGTGGACAGACAAAGGCAGATCACTTTCATATATTATGGTCCTGCCCCCTTATTCAACCATATTGGCAAGAACTTGCTGGAGAACTTCAGTCAATTTT
The DNA here is from genome assembly GCA_025617405.1 of Perca schrenkii. Classification (NCBI taxonomy): domain Eukaryota; kingdom Metazoa; phylum Chordata; class Actinopteri; order Perciformes; family Percidae; genus Perca; species Perca schrenkii. The sequence continues at coordinate 32,538,584 of CM046796.1, forward strand.
TCTTTTACTACACTGTATTTGGGTAAAATCCCAGTTGGACTTATGGCCCACGACAAGTACCTTTATAAAGTGCTCTTGGCTGCAAGCAAGAAGGCCATTACAAGAAAATGGCTGCAGACAAATCTGCCATCAAGGACTGGATCACCATTGTTAACGAAATACAATGCATGGAAAAACTGACCTTCACCCTAAGACTACGGGCTGAACAGTATACTAAGTACTGGGAAAGGTGGACTTCATATTATTTAAAGTGTAGCTCATTGTCTGTGTGAATGATTACTCCATTTTGCACTAATCTATGGCCTGTGTCAAACTTGCCAACCTGTCTGTTCACTTTTATTCTCTATGTTTGATTTTTATTTTTTGTTGCTTGTTTGTTTATGTGTTATTGTTGTTAAAAAGAACTGAAAATTAAATAAAGTTTTAAAAAGAAAACAACAGGAAAAGACAACACTTATGCTATATTACGATATCCAAAATCTAAGATGATATCTAGTCTCATATCACAATATCGATATAATATTGATATATTGCCCAGCTCTAATACAGAGAATTATTTTTGCGTTAGAACACCATTTAATAAAAAAAAAAACCATTGCTCCGTAAGGTAGTAGGACATAGGAAAATTAAGACCTGTTGAAAAATGTTCATTACCTAACAATATTTCAGTTAATTTAAGACTTTTTAAGGCCTTCAATTTTGATTTTCAAATGTAAGACTTTTTAAGACCCCGTGGAAACCCTGTCCCAGAGAATAGTTTTGTTAGAGCATTCACGAACGTTAGCTGACGTTAGCTTATCTGTGTTGCCAGGTCTCACGAGAGTTTGGTCCTGAGACAGAAACAGGGCTCAAAAAAGTCATTTTTTTCCTGGTGTGTGTGTCTGAAAAATGCCATTTTAGTGTCAGAATGTTCAAGAGATATATCTTGTGGGAAATGGCTCTAATATTTACTCTGGTGACAACGGGGCGAAAGAATCGTTCATAATCTGTGTTGCACTCAGGACCTTCTGCTAGTCTCAAAAAGAGGCGTGGCCGTGGCGGCGCCCACATGACACAAAGACAGGAAACTACTCAGAGTTGGGGCGTCTTGATTCTAAACCGTCTCTGAAGTATGTTTTCATTTGCTCATACGCATGTCCCGAAATATCACGTCATTTGGTGACAAATAAAATAAGGAAAAAGCAGCTCGTTAGTGAGAAAGTATCGATGCTGATCCCGTTAAAAAAGAACAGAAACTGGCCAAAAGAAGAGAAATGTGTAATTTGGTTTGATAATTTGTGATAATGATTGATTTTTAAAACTTAACCTGTGGAGATGATTCCTCTGAACCTGCATGCAATGCAATGGTGTAGTATTATCAATACAATAACAACAATCCTAAAAATCATAATGGTAATCCTTTATTACATTAATATTATATCAACAATAAGATACTCCGGAGACTGGATGGCTGCCATGAATATGCAGCTCATCATTTAACTATTTAAACATTTGCCATGAACAATGAATGCTTCAATATGTTCATTCCAATAACAATGAAATGTAATGTTTGAAATACGTTTTTTTGCATTAATAATATTAATAACTAAAGGAACTACAACAATACAAATACAAAGCGCTATTTATTCTAACTTCCCCTTTTTTATTTCCCTGTGCAATGTTTTACTTGAATATGTTGGAGGTTTTAGAGTAGTCCAATGAACTGATTATGAGATCAGTGATAATATATTTCTTCCGTGTTACACACTATATAGCCTACTGTCTCAAAATCAATCTCAATACAGGTTTGTTCATGAATAATTATCTGCAAATTATTATTATTGCATAAACCACATAATGTCATTGTGAACAACAAAACAAAAACAATCAACAAAATGAAAATCTAAATTAATTAATTAATTTATTTATTTTGGAAGATTGTTTGTAGCTCCATTTTTTTTATTTTTTATTTTTACACTTTAAAAAAACTTTTTCGTCAATGATCCAACTATCTACCACTGCCATGTGGTACAAGATAAGAGAGCTCACCGCTCCTCCATCTTTTTAAACATTTAAACGTAGATAAGGTAAGCCTGTTAAATAAGTTAGTTATTAGAACACAGCAGTTGCTAGTAAGGAATGTTTTGCAGCGCTGTGATGTTGGCTGGACTTTGATATTCACTTGATATTCGATTTTAACTTCCTGTTCTGTTGTTAGGTTCTGTCTAAGGGGCCGTCTACAAATTACCGTTTTGGTAGATTGGCAAAGAATTTTCTCAGACAGATATTCACCAATAATCAATGAAAGGGACTTTTCTCATTCTGATTGCTGTAGTAGCTGCCACTAGTAAGCCTTTACTTACTACAGGTCATATTTGTCTCATATGTCACATGATGGTGAAACAGTATACAATTAAAAGATTAAAATATTCACCAAAAATCAATGAAAGGGACTTTTCTCATTCTGATTGCTGTAGTAGCTGCCAATAGTAAGCATTTACTTACTACAGGTCATATTTGTCTCATATGTCACATGATGGTGAAACAGTATGCAATTAAAAGTTTAAAATATTCACCAAAAATCAATGAAAGTGGCTTTTCTCATTCTGATTGCTGTAGTAGCTGCCAATAGTAAGCATTTACTTACTACAGGTCATATTTGTCTCATATGTCACATGATGGTGAAACAGTATGCAATTAAAAGTTTAAAATATTCACCAAAAATCAATGAAAGTGACTTTTCTCATTCTGATTGCTGTAGTAGCTGCCAATAGTAAGCCTTTACTTACTACAGGTCCTATATGTCTCATATGTCACATGATAGTGAAACACCATGTTTGTAAACAGCATCTATTTACAGGCCTTGTTCTTGCCTCCTCTATTTTGGTCAAAGGAATCAAAGTTAGAATTCTTGTTTCTAGAGGAACAAAATAAGTGTTACATATACATGTGCTTGGTGGGGGCAGGGTTTATTCTGAAGATTGTGATGCAGACAGAAACACACATGCACATGCAAATGCAGTTATCTCCTCAAATATATGGAATTATTCGAAGGTTTTGGCTTTAAGGTAAGGTAAAATACAACAATAGGTTACTGATGAATAGTGTAAACATGTCAAATTTTAAACATATTTTATTGAGTTTTTATGAAGTAAATGCTTGGTGCGCAGTGCATTGTAGGGAAGGGAAAACATGTTTTTTATCATGTGATACCTAAAGTTGTATTTGCAAGCATGTTAAAATGCAAAAACAGTTTAGGACTATTACTTTATTGTGTTTAGTGAGGCTGGCACTCATTTCACTGTGGGAGAATTTGATAATGTTGCAAGAAACTGGGGTATCGGGGGAGGGGAGCGCAGTAGGGACAGTAGAGCAGAGTGATTGATACATTGGAGGGGGAGAACATTAAGGTGCTCATATTCTGCTCATTTTCAGGTTCATAATAGTATTTTGAGGTTGTAGCAGAATAGGTTTATGTGGTTTAATTTTCAGAAAACACCATATATTTGTTGTAGTGGACATTGCTGCAGCTCCTCTTTTCACCCTGTGTGTTGAGCTTTCAGTTTTAGCTACAGAGTGAGACATCTCAATTCTGTACAATCTTTGTTGGGAGTTGCACATGCTCAGTAAGTACTGCTAGCTTGTCAGTTGCAGAGTATGAGGGCGTGCCATGCTAGCAGCTAGGCGAGCATTATAACGTGTGTTTCAAAGTGACGCACGTTTGTCTCTGAAGTAAAGGCTGGACTACAATAGAGCTGTTTGGAGCAGTTGGTGAACAGTGTTTTCTGTTGGAGATGGTAAGTCCCTTTGGGGGGGACTTTGGGCTTTTTCACTTTGTAAACCTATAACATGCACAAAAAAGATATATAACACAATAAAGGAAAGGGGAAAAGCCAAAAAGCACAATATGAGCACTTTAAGGTGGTCTGGTATATTCAGGTGGGCTTAAATATTGGGTGGCTACATTTAATTGTGGTCAAATTATATCAAAATTTACAGCAGTTTGAGATGGGGGGTTTAGGTCTACGTGCTTCATTCAAGAGCTTGACAAAAGACAGGATGATAGAACACTAACTTATCATGTTTAATTACTTTAATATATTATATATTACTTTATAATTATTATAGTGAGACAAAGTCTAGGCCTAGTTTTATGTTTGCAATAACAAAGAATAAATTTATCACTAACAAAGCAACTTTTGTGGTAAAAAAAAAAAAACATCACAGACAGAACCACCTTCAAGAGCATTTTACTGGTGTCTATCTATAAAAAATACTGTTTGTGTCTTTGAGTATTACGTTTCATCAACTATTACATTTTAAATTGTCCTTTGAATTTGTTTATGAAAATGCCAAAACTGAGAAAGGGAAAGAGAGGATCCCAGAAAGATTTATGGGAGGAAGCAGGAGGACTGGAGGCTGTTGTGAGGGAATTTTCAAAAGTTAACTTGAGAGGTGCCACTTACAGTTCAGATCTATGGTCAGAATTGTCCATTTCACTTTTTGGAATTAAAAACTATTCCAAAAAACACTGGTTGTGGGTAATATGGAGCAGCAACAGGAAGGGTCTTAGAGACAGGGTGCATAGACAGGAAAGCAAAACTAATGCTGAAGTTGAAGACTGTATTCTATCAGATGTATGTAAAGGAGCTGGATCAGACATGATCATAGATAACTTGCCCGAGTTCAATGATGATGTAGCCCCGTCTGAAAGGAATGAAAGAGATGTGAGTGATGAAGAGCTTGGTAGAGAGAGTGGTTCTGTGGCTACAGACGAAGATGATCAGGAAGAAAAGAGTGAACAGGATGAAACACATGTAAGTGATGAAGAGCTTGGTAGAGAGTGTGGTTCTGTGGCTACAGATGGAGACGATCAGGAAGAAAAGAGTGAACAGGATGAAACACATGTAAGTGATGAAGAGCTTGGTAGAGAGAGTGGTTCTGTGGCTACAAACGAAGATGATCAGGAAGAAAAGAGTGAACAGGATGAAACACATGTAAGTGATGAAGAACTTGGTAGAGAGAGTGGTTCTGTGGCTACAAACGAAGATGATCAGGAAGAAAAGAGTGAACAGGATGAAACACATGTAAGTGATGAAGAGCTTGGTAGAGAGAGTGGTTCTGTGGCTACAGACGAAGATGATCAGGAAGAAAAGAGTGAACAGGATGAAACACATGTAAGTGATGAAGAGCTTGGTAGAGAGGCTACAGATGGAGACGATCAGGCAGAAGACAGTGTAGAGGATGCTTCAAATCCTGTAACAGCAGAAAAAGTGGTTGCATTTCAAACAAAAAAAGAATACAAAAAGAATACAATTAGAAAGATTTCTCCAGTTCCTAAGAAGTTCAGAATATTTTTAGATGATAATAAAACTTGGAGGTCAATCAGACCAGAGAAAGGAACCAAAAAATTAAGGGAACCATGGACACATGTGATCTATGATAAATTCAACCAAACAAACCATTGCTGTGTTCTTGCCTTCAAATATCAACATGCTCGATTGCAAAACAGCAGAAAAAGAAATTGCCCATATGTTCATATCAAGGCTGTGTGTACATTTCCCTCCTGCCGGGCACAATACACATTTTGGATGAGCAAAAGGCCAACATTACAACAAAAAAAGGTGTCCCTAACTGTTTACCGCCACGGACATGTGTGTCACCTCAGACAACACACAAGGAAATGAAAAGCTTTGGGTATGAAAAGAGGTACAATTGCCAAAAAAGTCAAAAAGGGAGTGAGCAATACGTACTACCAGCTCCTCAGTCAAACACCGAGTGAAGAAGTTAGGGCAGGTAACCTGACAAGATCTCTTAACAGAGACATTTTAAAAGCAATATCTTCTGAAGTCAGGAAGGCTGCATCCCTAAATGAAAATGTGGTGTTGGAGGTCCTTCTCACTCAAAAAATAATGAGGGAATGTGACACAAACTTCATACATTTCCCTGGGTACATCCAGGATTTTCAAGTTGACCCATTCAGTACTCATATGTACAGCGAGACAGGGATTGGGATTTTGGTTGGCCATCTGAGGAAGAAAGCACCAGTAAGCCTTTACCTAGACGCCACAGGAAGTGTGGTGTCTAAAATCCCAGAGCAGAACAAGCGTATGTTATATTACGCACTGGTTTTGGCCGGAGAGGGACGTGGCACACCACCTTTACCAGTAGCGGAGATGTTGTCAAATGACCACACCGTTCCATCCATCTCCCACTGGTTGATGCGCTTTCTCCACACTGTCTCAAAATTTACAGTACATACAGTCAGGCATGTGGAGACAGACTACAGTTGGGCCCTGATTCAAGCGGTTCTCCTTTCTTTTAACAAAGAAAGCATTTCAGCTTACCTTAACCGGTGTTTTGCCATTTGCAGGGGCAAACAGAAGTGGAAGACTTTCAGAAGCTCTACATTTATCCACCTCTGTTCTGCCCATGTGCTGAAAGCTGTGGCCCAAGTAATTGGCAGACATGTAACAGATAAAGGACACCGTGAATTTCTTATATTCGTGTTTGCCGGGCTGCAAAACAGCCAGTCATTGCAAGATGGCGTCGAGATTTTCCGGTGTCTTTGCATTATCTTGCTTGCCAAGACCAACGTTACAGCTGTCAAAGACTGCCTGCAAGCACTTCAAAGAGTAATTCGCCGGTTCAAGTGTGAACCCAGTGTGAAAGAAGATCCTACTCACATTAATCCTGAGGAAGAAATTGAGCAAGCAAAGACCATTGTGGGCAGATCACCCTTTTCTGCTGTCTTCCAAGGTGTTTATGAAGATGCTGCAGTAGCCATTACCACAGAGGAGTCACCGGAAGAGAACATCTATCACTGCCCTGGGATCATCAAAGCACTAATGGATAACTACATGGCCATATTTCCCATGTGGAGTGGAATAATGTTGGGAGACTTGAGAAGACATGTGGCTGACATCGACAAAAGGAAGGAAGAAAGGGATTCAGAGGACAACAGGAAAACAAGGGAAACCAATTGTCATGTTGAAGGATGGTTCGGAATAGTGAAGCAACACATCCTGCGAAAAAAAAAAGCACATGAGACCAGCAACCTTCATTCGCACCATGTACACATCTCTGCATGGAAGGTACATAGAACACACAATGCAGCATGACTTGCCAGATCGCCTCATCACTAAGCCTTTAAGATCCACAGGCATAAAGTTTTCAGAGGAGACATGGGCCAAGAAGAATGAGAAACCTGATGTGAAAGTGAGCAAGTCCAAGTACTATACTGTTCCTGACACAATGCCTGCACCTAAACAGAAAAGGGGACAAAAGAAACACAAAGGCAAAATAAGAAGTGTTGGTAACAAAACTGACACAAGATGCTCAAACAAGGTCTTACAACTCCCTGCCAGCCAAGAGACAACACCAGAAGAGGCCAGTGATGGTGATACGAACAGCCATGATGAGAGCACTGATGCGGAAGGTTCAGATGTAAAAGTTGGCAAGTACTATATTGTTCCTGAAGCAATACCTGCACCTGAACAGAAAAGGGGACCAAAAAAATGCAGAGGCAAAATAAGAAGTGTTGGTAACAAAACTGACACAAGATGCTCAAACAAGGTCTTACAACTCCCTGCCAGCCAAGAGACAACACCAGAAGAGGCCAGTGATGGTGACACTAGCAGTCATGACAGCACTGATGTGCAAGGTTCAGAGGTGTGTTCACATCTTCTTTAGTATATTATAACCCCAAATCACAAAGAGTGTAAAATGTGAATAAAAACAAGATGTAATAATCTTCAAATGTCATTAAGTCATATTTAGCTACTAAAAAGGACACATCAAACATATCAAATGTTAAAAATGACAAATTTGATCACTAAAATAAAATGCTGTATGCTGTACATGCACGAAAGACATTGTTAAGGAAACATAAAAAAAATGAAAGCATGATTGACACAAATTACCCAGTTTGAGTCCTTCAGTTAGAAACATATACCGGTAGTTACGTTATTAACATTAATATTAGAAATGCATAAAGTTTAATTATGTGACAAATATTAATGACTACAAAATGAGGTGGGCTTGTTCAATGGCAGCTTTCTGTACCAGGACTAGAGCTTGAGTTTGCAAAAATTTTAATGAGTTTGCAAATGATGTATGAAGTGATTACAAATTTTTGTTCATACTGTATGCTTGTAGGTTCATGCCCTTTGGAAATCAAATTCAACTGAAGTTGTTGTGGCTGTTGTGAGATATGCGAAACAGAAGCTTGATTTCACCCTGCGGCACAGAGAATTTCTCAGTTTAAGGCCTGATGAACTGCTCATAGGCGAGGCAAGTATACCATTAATACTGTTGTTGTCCCACATTGTTTATGTGTAATTAATGTATCTATTTATTTACAAAGTTTATCTGAAAATGAAATAACTTATTTTGCATAAAATGATATGCAACAAGGATGTCAGACTAGAAGGTCTGGAGTGTGACTTCAGAAAAAGTTTGAGCAAAGGTGTTGCATTATTGATCCATTCTCTGACATGTTGACCGTGGCATTTACAGATTTTATGATTACCTACATTTTCTCCAAAAGGTGATTGGGTGCTACATTCAAGTGATCCTCAATTCAAAGAAGTCTGCTGACCGACTATACAACATGAATCACTATGTAATGGGACTAATTTTACATGGCACAAGAGAGCAGATGGCCAGGCAAGGGTTGACAAATGTAGGATAAGTAAATTGTCCTCATTTATTATTTGTATCTCTTTTTTGCTTCTGTACAGAAATAACACTGTACTTACTGTGACAATTTTATGACTACTTTATTTTGTCAGGTCACATTTGATGATTATGATGGAGCCATTGGATTTGTTAATATACGAAATATATGCACTGGAAGTTTGTGGTGAGTACAGCAACTTATGTAATGCTATGAGCCTTTACAGTATGAACTGTATGGCTCATGGTTTGTGCATTTAAAGGGTTGTCTGAAGTCATTAAGTAGTATGCCATTAACCTTATCAAGTAAATACACGTAGGTATGTTAATATGTTTGAATGAAAGGTGAAGAGCTTTAAACATTTTAGTAAGTAATAAACTCGAAGAAAGTGCTAGATTTAAGATTGTGACATATTTCTTATTTAGCCAAACGTTGTCCATGCTGTAGCATGCTATTAATACCTCATTGTTTTTAAGACTGTTATATTCTTTTTAAATATCTTCATCCCTATCTTCATGAAATCATTTCTGTCACGTCTGTGTTTCCTTTGTGTCTTGTGGGATCATTACGTTCTGTCTGTGTACTGTTGGAGGGTGAGTTGCGGTTTCCCTGTTGCTGAGTTTCCTTGTAGTTTTCATGTCTTTAGTTTCCACTGTGATTTTTTTGGAACTTGTTCTTGCTCTGCTAGTTTATGGACACCTTTTTTTGTAGTTTTCTTGTAAATAAATTCCCAACTCTGAACTGAACTGCATTTGGGTCCAAGCCTCGCTACTTACCTTTTGTAACAATTTCCAAGTATTGTCCAAACAAAGCACTGTGCTCATCCAACAGTATTTCATTTGTGGTACAATTAGCAGTGTATGCTATTTGCACCCCTGGTACAATTAGCAGTGTATTCTATTTGCACCCTGGTGCAATTAGAAGTGCTATTCGTACCCTGGTGCAATTAGAAATGAATGCTATTAGTACCCCGCCGATGCACACTGCAATGTGTTCTATTAATACCCTGTCTGGTACAAATATCAATGTATGCTATTTGCACCCCTGTGCATTTACAGTACCTTGGCACACACAGTTATCCATACTACTCATGTATTACACCTTTTTGGAATATTATCGCCCTGACATTCTTACCCTAACCATAACCATCCCACTCCTCTTGCCTAAACCTAACCAACCCAACCAGAGCAGGCATATTCATGAGTCCTCCCCTACCACCCTGCAAAAAAAAGGCAGGGTGTCAAGGCAAGGCCGCGTTCGCGGGTCCTGACTTGCGCCATTGCATGCAAATTATCCAATCCAAATTTAAAAAAATAAGATCACCACACAGGGGAATCGAACTCTTCCATACCAAAGGTAAGCGTACTAACCACTCACCTAGCACTTCTTTCAGGAAAGTGAGCAACTGTTTAGCACTTGGTTTCTTCAAGCCTCGGTTGCTAGGTAACCATGCTGTATACAAAAAAATAGGTACTAACTAACAAACTAACAGTTGTATGCTTTCACTGAAGACAGAAAGCGCAACTGTAGAATCCATTTTCCGCTAGAAATTTAATTGTCATAAACTTTAGAGACAAAACTTCCCTAATATGCCAGTTTCTGCGGTCATGGAAGATGAACGTCCGCCATGATTTCGGTGCACGCGAGCAACGTTTTTTTGTAGTTACGTCACAGGGTGTAAATAGCTCAGCTGTGTGGCCGAGGCTATTCGTACCGGGGGTGCAAATAGACACTCCGATATTTTAAACTTTTAATTGCATACTGTTTCACCATCATGTGATATATGAGACAAATATGACCTGTAGTAAGTAAAGGCTTACTATTGGCAGCTACTACAGCAATCAGATTGAGAAAAGTCCCTTGATTGATTTTTGGTGAATATCTGTCTGAGAAAATTCTTTGCCAATCTACCAAAACGGTAATTTTTAGACGGCCCCTTAGACAGAACCTAACAACAGAACAGGAAGTTAAAATCGAATATCAAGTGAATATCAAACGTCCAGCCAACTTCACCGCGCTATGTTTTGCCAGTTTCGGTAAAAAAAGCCCTTGGTTTACTGTCGACCCCTCGTGACAGTCCCGCACAGCATCTAACGTTAACTGTTAACTAACTCTACAAACTAACGTTATTACCGTTATAATTAACGTTACTCATAATGCGCAATTCGCAATGTAACGCTAGATTAACCTGCTTGGCGCCTCCGCAATAAAATACTGCAATCTGTCATGTGGATATGACAGAACATCACGCGTAGGGACTGGGCCAAGGAGGGGTATAACGTTACCCGTTATGTTGGGTTTTTTTTTCTGCTTCAGCTGAAGCACTTCAGAATAACGTTAACAACTCCGCAATAAAATACTACTCTTCCGTCATGTTAAGCTATATATATATATATATATTTTAAATAATATGGCCTATTCATTTGAAAGAACGTCACGCATCGGGACTGGGCTGTTAACTCGAATAACCAAGCCAGACCGCCCTAAACCGGGGCAAAACGATAACGTTTTGATAGCAGCAACAACAACGCAGCCCAAGTAAAGTTAGCTAACCGATAATGTTCCTTACTCGTGCCATACAGTGCCAAGAAAAGGTAACGTTACCCGTTCTGCTGTTATTTTTTTTGTTTTTTTTGCTTCAGCTGACCAAACGGAACGTTAACCATAGACAACACACGCCGTTTTGCACGAAAGTATATCCTTTAAACTACAATTTATTCTACAGCATGTGTTAACGTATTTACTTACCCTTCCATGGATTCCACAGCTTCGCCATGACGAATCCTTTCGGTAAAATGAATAAATCACCTTATCCCGTTAGCTCTTCATCCTAGCGTCACTTAGCAGCCTCCTTTCAGCCAGCGAGCCAATCAGCGGGCGGAATACTTCCCATCATTTCCGGTTTTTTCACATCAAGAGCCCTCAACCATTAGTCCAGTAGTCCTACTACACGCATGTGAGAGAATTTCCCAAAACTGGCAACAGAAAAGCTGACAAATGTTTATTACTCATAAAAATCTCCTCTATAACATCTAACAAGTCCTAAGAGATCCAAGTGGTGGAAAGTATTGAAAGATTCTGAAATCGGTGATGCCACAATTTCCCATTGCTGCACATTGTTAAGAGGAGACACTGCAGATGAATATGGGGAAAAATATGTTAACTAACAGATATCACCATGAAACTTCCCCAGTGGATTATTTAGATTAAGACAATAATTTTTTGTATCATGTAAATTTTCTGAACTTTTATGTGGGTCATTCTACAGAAACGTCTACTTTTGGTATGGCAAGATGTCTTAATTTTTTTTTCTTTTTCTAACATTTAAACTTAGACCACATTATTAGATTACCCTTTGACTTTATGAGTACACATAAATGACAGCTTAATGATTTTTTATTTTTTTTGTGCATGTATTTAAAGATGGCATACACCATTTTTTTGTCACTGGTGTTACCTTACTTCTTTAGCAATATTAAAGGTGTTTATGAAATATTATTTCAAATTTGTTTCAGTACATGCAGAAAATGAATGATAATCTAACTAGTAAGGAGATTATGTTTTATTAATTTTAATCAGGTTTGTTTAAAGTGTGACTGAATGATGTTAGTTTGTTTGCGCAACCATGTATTTGCTATAACAATGAAAATATTTGAAAAACAGTTATGAACAAGCAATGATACAATCCTTTAAAGCTTAACTCTTAAGTGTAGCAGAATTCAATGACTTTACAATTATCATCATGTCACATGTGACAGATTTTATTTAATGTGTCTTGGAGCTGCTGCAGACAGTGCTGTCAGAAATTTCCTCTAAGTTTCTGGAGTCTGAAATGCCAAGCCTGTATAATTTGTTAGCCATGAATTGCAAGTTTCTCATGTGTCTTACATTGGCACGTCTCTCTGTCTCTCTCATTTGGTGGAACCACCCAAAATGGTCTCTGACGGCAGAAGAAAGCATAAGAAATGTGTTGGTGCTCAGATACATATTTCTTGTGGAGGTTGAGCAAGGAATCAGACAGTAGCCTCCTCTGTCTCTTAATCTTCTTGAGAGTTAGTGTGTTCTTCCTCCCATGTAGTCAGTCTGCTGATGTCATCCCTGAGAAAAAATTGTCTGAAAGATTTTTGAGTCTCCTTCCATATGCCAGGTTCTTGAACTTGCTTTGTTTTTCTGTGGATTCGAGAATCACAACCGATGAGCTTCTTGCAGTATGTCTTGCATTTATATTTTTTGATCACCTCCTCTGATACCAGCTGTGCAAGACTTTGTTTTGACTTTTTGTCTCTAAAACTTTTGTATTTGTGTTTCAGCGCTCCCAAAAACAGCAAAGTGATATTTCAGGGCTTTTCTGACACTGGTGTTGACTCACTGACCTTGAAGAACTTTTTGTGTTTTAACTTCTGGGCTGTCAAGATTTGCATGCTGCATTCGTACGTTACGTTTCTTTCCCTTTTCATATCTTCGTTTCCAACCGATGATCTCGTCTTTCAGTGTCTCTATTTCCCGTTGTCTCCTCCCTTGTTGTAGTTGTCTGTAAAGCAAAAATATTTTCTTACATTTTTTCTCTCATTTTACCCTAGCTTGTTTCTCTCTCTTGCTGCTCTCACTGTATGTGCAAGTTTGTGTCTCTCTTTTTCTGTGTGTGTGTGTGAGAGAGAGAGAGAGAGAGAGAGAGAGTGAGTGAGTGTGTGTGAGAGAGTATCTTAATAAATATGTGCTTTGCATATTCTTTATATGTTATAAAGGAGACTTTTGTGAGACTAGATCAGTTAAGAGTTTCTGTTGCAATGTGTGTGGGGTCATGTTGCACAATGCCCTTATTATGGGGTTATGGCTAGAATGGAACCGTCTTCGGTAAATATTACATTACGTTTTCGCCTGTCTGGCTGGAGCGTGGGGGGTGGGGGGATAGGGATCTGGGTGTCCTACCCCTAAAACAAATGTCAGATACTTTGTTCCTGCATTCTAGGGACTTTTAAAGAAGGAAAAAAACAAAATAATAAATACACTACAACGGCATGTTAATGTTACATACTTTTAATAAGGTCTAGTTTTTGGTTCATACCCCAGTTCTCCAGCAGAGAATCAGGAGGAGGGAGGGAGGCCCGGCCTACAGCCGACATTGAACACCTTTAATCGGGAGAATTGTCTGGCAGTATTATGCTCGTGTTGACATCGACACGTGTATCGGGTGCAATCTAGCACCACCATCCCCGCCGGCATCTGCCACATGAGCTGATCACAATACCAGTGTGCGTCACCAGTGAAAGTTTAAATAAGGGACAAAGAAATTGTATACATTATATACATTTTAGGAATACAATAAAACACCAGGCATGTCATTTTCAACTATATGGGAATCCATGAAAGAATATCTAAGAGGACAAATTATCTCATATTGCGCCCAAAAGGAAAATAGTGAAACAGCACGGCTTAAGAAATTAACTGATGATGAATTACATATAGACACAATACTTGCATAAGCCCCATCAACAGACTTATAAAAGCAAAGACGGAATTCAATCTCCTTTCAACCAAACAATATCAAACGTCCTCAATAGAACACACCAAGATAGGCAGAATTCTTGCACACCAACTACGCCAAAATGCTGCAGCCCAGTCTATATCTGAAATAACAAATGAGTTTGGCACCAAACATATTAACCACTCTAAAATTAACCAGGTTTTACATCAGCTATATTCAAAATTATACACTTCAGAGTCACATAAAGATGAATACCTTTTCAAGTGTTTTTTTGATAAATTAAAAATCCCCTCAGTAGGTGACCAAGTAGCCTCTGAGCTGGAAAAAACATTCACAGAGGAAGAATTTAATTCTGCAGTTAAATCTATGCAAAATGATAAATGTCCAGGACCAGATGGATTTCCTAGTAAATTTTTCAAAACATTTGCTATAGAATTAGCCTCTCTATTGCTCTCTACATTGAAAGAATCATATGTATCTGGCTCACTCCCTCCAACTATGCGTCAGGCTGTTATATCCCTTATCCTTAAAGGGGTGATAGAATGCAAAACCGATTTTACCTTGTCATAGTTGAATAACGACAGTTCGTGGGTAAATAGGACACACATAGAAGCTCAAAATCCCATTGACACCCCTTTACTATGAAAATCTCATATTTTGAAAGTACCGCTGAAAACGGGCGAATCTCAACAAAGCAAGAACGTCAGCATCACAAGACCTGTACCTTTGTCACGCCCATGGATGTATTAAGAGAACGGTCACACCCCAACATTTACATAGGCTACACAACTGACCTGAGATCAGGTAGTCTTCTGAATCTAGGTCGCGCAGATCTCTGCTATTCCATTACAAAATTCACTTCTGAAACTTTTTTATGCGAAAAATCAACTATGTAAAGTTCAAATATGGGCCATTTTACAAAAATGGATGGCTAATTGCAAATTTTGTCCGACTGTGTGTCGGAGTTCAGCGGCCGGTGCTGCCTGGGTTGCTACATCGCCGCCCTGCCTGTCCTTTTTCACAGACCCTGGCCTGCTGTGTCAGCTCGATTGAGCTCCATCATGGCCAGAAGCCCGCGGTGCTCAATACCCGTGCAAAGTCACCCTTTCTGGGTGACTGGACTACCAAACACCGCTGCCCTGACAGAGCTCCAGGGCCTGCAGCTCGCTGTTCTCCCTCCCCTCTTCCTGCTAAATGGCCGGTGTGTGACTGAGAGCGCGGTCAGCGAGCTTGTTACGCCCACAATCTCTTACCGCAGGTTCCAGTTAATCTTATAATGGATATGTGTTGAGTTATTTAAACAAACGATTGGGGAAATAAACGCCTCTTGTCCGCGAGTCTCAGTGATAGTGCTGGAGTCCATCAATGAGAGCTAGCCTCCTCCTAACGAGACTGAAATTCACAAAAATGCATTAAATTGAAATCCGAAATCGGACAAGTGTTAGCTAAGCTTTGTAAGACCTTGGAGAACCTGTAATATACATGCCGTGACGAAATTCAAACTGTAAATATACTATAGTTATGCCGAAAGTCAAGTGTAGCTAGCTAGCTGCGATCTTTTTCCCATTGTATAGACCCTTTGCACGTGACGTCACACTCTACTCCCGCAAATTATGAACGCCATGACGGACGGCGGAAGAGCTATTCTGTAGATGGACGGCAAGTCAAACCTATGAGTCAAACGAGTGTATTCGCTGTTCTTGTTCTCACATACACAATCTGCAGAGTAATCCTCACCAACACAAGCATGTATACCCAGGTAGCAAAGAGACGTTGGGCCAACGTCAATATTGGTTGGTTACGTTGGCCCGACCTATCTGACACAAATACAACGTTGGGCCAACGTTCGTATGGTCAGCTGCAATGGCCGAACGTTTACTTCCCTCAAAATATATGCTTGCAGCATTTCATGTTTTATCACTCTTCCCAGTAAACATGGCGAAAAGAATATTTGTCTGGCTCGTTTTTATGACGTTTTTTCCAAGCAATACAATGCATCAAATGTGTGAAATCAGAACAATGTATTTATTAAAGATTACAAAGAAATGACAGGACATCATATGACAAAAGATGGATGAATAAAATAATATAACAATAATAATTTCCTCTACATTCACATTTTGTGTAAAACTGAATATGTAACATAAGGGGGTAAAATGAGGTAACATGTTCAATCTTTCCTTATTTTAAGTACTTTATTAAAGTTTATGCAAAACAAGTTTACTGTATAAATACAGTATAAGTAATAACATACAAAAAACAAGATAAAACATGTGCAAATCATTGCATAATGTGCAAAATATAATAATATAATAATATGCATTGAATGTGTTTTAAGTCCAGGATCTTTCATTAAGTGCTGTGACACAGTGGCTGTTTATTACAGTCTGCTGTAAAAACGTTACATCTGGTTTTAAATACATATTCCTGGGCTAATCCCTTATTGAAAAAAAAAGCTTTGCTACAGACAGCAGCCTCATATCTGCGCCCAGTGTGTTGACAAACAAGTCACCAACACCGACACTTACTTTTAGCTTACTTCGGATTTCATACATTTCAGAAACATTTACTTGTTAATCATTGTTTTAGTTGTCTGACAAGTCATCTAAACAAACCTTTCCCAGCAGCAGATCCGTTTGACATGTAAAACACCGTATGTAAACAATGTACAGTTTATTTATGTAAACACCGTATTTTATAGGTATCATACCCTGTCCTCGCTATATTACTTACACAACATGAATACCATCTAAACGTCTGGATGCATCGGACCTAAAGATGAGCGCGAGCTCATTCTTACAAGAGAACGGTGAGTGCGTGATATAGAATTATATACCGTTATTTTCCGTTATCTTCTAACCGTTAGCCTCCACTTCAGCCGTTAACGTTAGCCCAGCCAGTCCAAGGTAATCTGCTCGATTAAATATATTGTTTTGTTATATAGCTATTTGTTTCAATATGTAATCAATCTGTTATCTAGTAAGGCTCGATCTGTTATATGGCTTCACGTTAGCAATCTGATGTAAATTTCGCCTTATAATTTAGCATACCGGTAATTTAGCGACAGCTAGCATCTACATCAAGCCTGCTAGCTTCTAGCTAACAGTTAACGTTAGCTAGCTATCGAGCCATAGCTAGGTAACGTTAGTTATTTGTTTGGCAGCATACTTACAGAGATAGCTACGTAACTACACACTAGCTATGTCTGCAAACATTTATTCAGACAGAACACTTAAACGTCAGGCAAAGCGGAGGGCTTACAACGTCCTTAGTGAGGTTCATAGTGAGGTTAACGTCAATGCTGAATCTGACGCAGCCGACGTAAATATATGCCTGGCAAAAAACGCCCCTGCTGATGATGTGTGGTCAGACGCTGTATCTGATTGGCCCATGTCCTATGAATCAGACGAGTTAGAGACTGAGTTTAATGTTGACGATAACGTGATTGGTGAATTTTGGTCAGATGCTCTAACAGAAACTGACTCAAGTGATGACGAATCTGTGGAGTCTGCAGAGTGTCTTGGGGAGGAGCTCAGAGGTTGGGCAATAGACAGCCAAATACCACAATGCCACCTAAATGGACTCTTGGGCATCCTGAGAAGATATCATCCATATCTCCCGAAGGATGCCCGCACTCTTTAAGTACTCCAACTAATTATGAGGTCCAGCAGATTGCTGGTGGCACCATGCATTATTTTGGAGTTGAGAAAGGCATTAGGCATGTGTTAAACCAGATAGACCCTCTCCCAAAAGCCATTCATTTACAAGTGAATATTGATGGACTACCTTTGTTCAAAAGCAGCAATCAGCAGTTCTGGCCCATTCTAGGCTTGGTAGAGGAAGACAAAGCAAAGCAACCATTTGTCATCGCTTTATATCTTGGATCTAAAAAAACCAGAGAATGTCAATCTGTTCCTGGAAACATTTGTGAATGAATATGGAAAGCTTAAATTAGAGGGTGTGGATGTAATTGGCAAATGTGTAGATATTAAAATTTCCAATTTTGTTTGCGACGCAAGTGCGAGGGCTTTTGTAAAAAACATTAAAGCCCACAATGCATACCACGGCTGTGAAAAATGCACACAGGAGGGAACATGGGCGGAAAATCGCATGACTTTTCCTGAAGTTGATTCACCCTTACGGACAGATACGTCTTTTATTAATAAAGATGATGAGTTTCACCATAAAGGGACCAGTGTTTTGACAGGGGTTGGAATTGGTATGGTTACCCAATTTCCATTAGATGTTATGCACCTGGTTTTTCTTGGGGTTATGAGAAAGTTGATAGGTTTTTGGATGAGGGGACCACTTCCAACTCGTTTAGGTGCTCATCAGATAGGCCTAATTTCTGCAGCTCTTATGTCCTTTGCCATGACACTCCCCAGAGAGTTTGCACGGAAAGGGAGATCACTTGTTGAGGTAGATAGGTGGAAAGCAACAGAGTTCAGAACTTTTCTCCTGTACACTGGTCCAGTGGCACTGAAAGACCATCTGCCAAATGTTCTATACCACAATTTTATGCTTCTGCATGTAGCCATTCGGATTTTATGCTGCCCCTCACTGTGCCTCCAGTACTGTGATTTTGCTGAAAAGTTACTGATCACATTTGTTGAGCATTTTCAATCTGTTTATGGTAATTACGTTGTGTATAACATACACGGGCTGACACATCTTGCCAATGATGCAAGGCAGTTTGGTGTGCTGCATAATTTCTCAGCTTTCCCATTTGAGAACTTCCTCTACACATTAAAAAAAATGATTAGGACCCCTACGCAGCCCCTTCAACAGATCATCAGGAGATTGTCAGAAAAAGCAAATGTCAGAACTAAAAAAAGGGTGTGCAAGGATGGTTTTTACCAGGAACATAAGAATGGGCCTTTTCCATACAATGTGACATCTCAGCAGTTTACACAGTATAAGCAATATGTAAATGGTGGATCTTCAATTAGTTTATCAGAGGGAGACAACTATATTC
The DNA here is from genome assembly GCA_025617405.1 of Perca schrenkii. Taxonomy (NCBI): domain Eukaryota; kingdom Metazoa; phylum Chordata; class Actinopteri; order Perciformes; family Percidae; genus Perca; species Perca schrenkii. The sequence continues at coordinate 32,557,700 of CM046796.1, forward strand.
TGTTCAATGGAGATATTTATATAGTGAAAAATATTTTAAAAGACAAGGAAGCATCGCATCTAGTCTGTCTTAAATTCCAAAACAAGAAATCTTTTTTTTCACTTATCCCATTGATTCATCGAGTCTTGATATATCCTTTGTGAAACAACCCGGGCAGTCATTGACTATTGTTCCTACGCAGACTGTTTCAAAAGTCCTTCTTTTACAGTATAAGGATGGGTTTGTGGCATATCCTTTACTGCATACTGCTTGATCCCCCCCCTTCTGCATCTGACAAATGTACAGTACTTACCAATCATAAAGAATAGTAATAATAAGATTTAGAATAGTTTAGATCATTTCCACGGTTAGGGAAATTAATAGAGTTTCAATAAATGTATATAGCAGCAGGCTAGTTGGAACCAGTTACCTGCAGGATCTGTGCTAGGCTAAGCTAATGCTGGAACCGTCAGACAGCATTACAGCACGCACGGAGATGAGAAGGGTATGTATCGACTTGTCTTACTCTGGGAGTTACGGTGAATAAGCTAAATTCCCAATAAGTCGGCGTGTTCCTTTAAACTGATTAAATCCTGCGTTATTTGGTGATTGATCACTATTTATAGGGCCGAAATGCAGTGGTAGAATGTAACAAAGTACAAATTCTTCGTAACTGTACTTAAGTACATTTGTCACATATCTGTACTTTACTTAAGTAGACTCAATAGTGCATAGCCTACTTTTGACTTTTACTTTGTTACATTTTGCAGCAATTATCTATACTTTCTACTCCACTACATTTCTACAATGTCCCGTTACATTTTCTGATCAGTTTCCCCCCCCCTGCCAAAACGTCTTCCTTTTGTCTCACCAGTGAAGTTTTGTTGCCGTAGATACTGTATATATGGGTTGCCGTAGATACTGTATATATGGGGCACCGCCGATCCAAGCCGGCTCCGGTGCTCCAGAGCCCGGGTGCTGCGACGCTGACCCTCGGTAATACAGCCCCGGTAAAAGTGAAAATGAAAACGTTTTTTTTTTTATTATTCCCGTTTTTAAATCAAAGTTGCTATATCTATTTCTCTCCACAGCGTTGTTTACTCCTCCGCCAGGCTGCGTAAGAAGCGTTCATATCTTATTTATTTGGCTGGACCTCTTCACATCTCCCCATTTGCGCTGCTTCACACACTTTATTTGCTTACTTGCATGGTTAAAGAAAATGAAATACATCCATGAATAAAACCAACCGCATTCCGATTCTAACATATTTCCGTTTCATGGTTAGGATAGGAACTTTTCTTAAAAGCCATGCCTTGTTTGTGGTTGTGACACCTTCTACTTTTACTAAAGTAAATATGTCTCTGGTTATTTGTACTTTTATTTAAGTACTGAGATTCAGTAGCCTACTTCCTCCACCGCGGCTCCGACAAGCTCCGACAACCTGTCTCCCAGGAGGTGCACAGGAAGTGTCATGTCCTTATATGGGAATTTGCGGGGCGTTGTCTTATGCTAATTAGGAACAACTGGCAGTTGTTTCAGTTACGAAGACGTGGGATTCATCAATCCTAAGAACACAGGTGCGAACAAATCGGCTGTTTAAGAACACGTCATGAATCCGGCGTAGACTTTTCTTAGAAACCTTCTTAAGAACATATTTAAGAGAAAACTTAGGAAGATATTGGTGAATGAGGCCCATTGTTTACCAAACTAAATGTTATTGCCACCAGCATATAACAATAAACAATACTAAGTATTGCATTCATTTCTCAGTAATAATTAACATAGATATATGTTAAATTTTAACATATTGCTCAGTAACAAACTAAGAATAAGCCACATCTATTACAGCACACATATCCTTGATGGAGCAAACGGTGTAATACACTAACTACGCACGTGGCTCCACAGCGCTGGTCCGTTTATTGGTGATTGCACGTTACTAGCAAATTGCCCTAACACAACCTGAATATTAACACGTGGCTACACAAATAATAAAAAATATATCAGCTACGCAATAAGAAACACAGCAAGAGCAATATTATATCTATAATATATCTCTCTCCAAATAAATGTCATGTCGTAACACGGACGAAAACTTTCGAATCCACATAGTAGCCGAGTTATTGAAATATGAATAAACGTAGTTTTAACATTTACACAGATAACGAGGTAGTAAAACCCACGACAGTTTAGCAAAGTACTGAATAGTTTAAACTTACGTTCTCACGTTACACACATCACTTCAACAAGTCCGAAAATGGGAAAGAAAAGATAAAGAAAGGTCCTTTTTACAGCTGCTGCAGTCTGTGCCTTTCTTCTGTCTGAGCGCGAGTGATTGGCAGGAGATCAAAGCGATGACTCTCGTCACTGATTGGTCAATCATCTCAGGAGCGAGAGCAAGTGTTACTATGGCCTTTTTTTACACTGACTGTTATTATACATATGAAATAATTAAAATGTATATTTTTAAGTGCATGCATGGGGTTATAAAACACAATAACAAGATAAAAAAAATGCCATGCATTAGTATGCAGGGAACCAGTATGATGTAGATAACTCTTATATTGTTAGAATAACAGATGTATTACAAGTTAATCACATAATATATAGCTAGATAGCTAACAACATTATATTGTCAAGAAAAACTTAAAGCCATATAAAAGAGTCCTTTAATCAATTGTTTAACGATTGGTCAAATTTAAAGTTAAGCGGCTAGGGAAATAAATACATTTTACTTTCCCCCCATAAACCTATGTAGCTATACATTCAACTCCTAACACCATATTCTTTGAGTTACACAATCTTTAGCTTAGGTCTCACATACAGTAAATCACTGTAAATCAAATGTTAATACCCATAATGCAATGCATATTACAGTAATGAACCGGGAAAGAAAATTATGGTACTGTAGAAATTACAGCAAAGTCTCACATTGTAGTCAAATATGTAATTTGTGTAGTGTGTAAAAATGTCCTTTTCGCAAATGATCACATTCTGTTTTTCTGTTTGCTGTTTATATATTTTACACCACACCCCAATTTCTTTCTGTTTTGGGTTGTGTAATTAAATAGAACGACACATCTTAAATGTTCTAAAAAGTTCCATTATGTTTGTTGTTTTTTTACAGGAAAAGATGCTGCTACTTCTCCTCCTCTGCTCCGTCTTCATCATAAGAGCCACACACAATCTAATTTGCTTCAAATCTGCAAAAAACTGCAGAATACGGAAGAGAATCTGCACATTTTCTTAGTTTTCAGCTGGGATTTTTTGGCCTTCTTCCGCATTTTCTTTGCCGCCTTTTTGGTTTCCTTGTTGTTGATTTCTTTGACTTTATTTTTTACTTATCTTAGCATTTTTCCACTGCCTTTGTGTTGTTTTTTTTTTCAACTTTTTTGTCAATCGGCTCACATCCTGTGTTATTTATTTATTATGTGTTCAAGTTTTTCCAACAACAGCACCACAACATGTTGTGAACTGCATTAAATTGTAATGTTAATTTTGTTACCAATAAATAGGTTTATTTTTATAACCAATTCAGTTTGTCCGTTGTGCCTGTCGTCTCTTAATGCGTAATGAGAAGGCCATGTCAATCTTAAAATTTGAGGTAAGGTTGGTAAAACCTATTTAAGTTTAAGTTTGCAGATTTACTATTTATGAAGTTGGCAGATGGTTAAAATACGCTATATTTTTTTAATTTGTTAGAAGATCTGCTGACAGTCTAAAAAAATGGTTGACCCAAAGTTGGCAAAAGGTTGGTAAGGTAAATTTTTAGGTTGGCAGAAGGTCGGCTGTCTAATGACATGGTTGGCCCAATGTTGTTTTAGTTTTTTTTTAAGTTGGTAAAAGGTTGGTAAAGTATTTTTAGGTTGGCAGAAGGTCTGCTGGCCATGTAATGACATGGTTGGCCCAACGTTGGCCCAACGTTATTTTAGTGGTTTTTAAGTTGGCAGAAGGTCTGCTTGCCATCTAATGACAAGGTTGGCCCAACGTTGGCCCAACGGACAAAATTACGTTAGGCCAACGTCAGCACCCAACGTTGGCCCAACACAACAGCAGACGTTGGGCCAACGTTGGCCCAACGTCTGTTTGCTCCCTGGGTATGTATTGCCTTTCTGTTTTAAATGACTGATAATAATAATAAAACTTCCTCACCCAGCTAGCTGCCGTGCTAACCAGCTGTTCCTGCTAACAGGTCCCACATAACTATCGTCGGTTATTCAGTGACCTACATATCCCAAAAAGTAAGCCGTTCCCTTGATCATTTAACTTAACAGAAATACAAAAAATATTGCTTAAATTAAAGATGATATTGCACGGAAACTAGCTTCAAAAGGGCCAAACAACTGAATTAAATGCGGGTCTGCGGAGCTCCTACCCCGGTTAGCCGACCAGCTAGCTGCAGCCAGAGCCATATCACTCTGCTAGCTTTGGACTGCTCGCTAGCTGCTGCCCATCGCGTCGAAATATCCACCGGTCAGCAGCGAATATAATCACAGATAAGACGATGGCTAGATGTTACATTATGTGTGGTTAATACTGATCATAGACACTCCGTGATTTACAGCACGGATTAACGTGTGATGAATTATTTCCCAGAGCTGGGATGCGTTCAGGTATCCATTAGAAAGATGCATCGGCTCAGCCAGTGAACAACGGTACGTGCCTGTAGCTTGCTTGCCCTGCTAGCTGATAGCCGTTAGCTGCTAGCTGCCGTCCTGTGAGTGTATTCAGACAGGCTTCTGTGATAAACATCCCAATAATAATCCACGGTGGTGTGGCTATGTCCTCCAGAGGACAGTTCATGTCAGGTCTGGAAGTGTATCTCCTCCCCCCCAAAAAAAAGCGGTAGTAGCTTCTAGTTGTAGTAGGAGAAGGTAAACAGTAGTGTGCCGATCGGAGCGTAGTGTGTGAAGAGTGAAGGGCAGATTTGTTTACAGGGGAAGAAGCTTGGAGTAACGTAACTATGGAGAACATGGCAGATGCTTGCTGCTCCAAGCGCAAGCTAAAGCTAGCCTTCAGTAACTGGAGGACAAGCTAGCTACCGGCAGGATCGAGACAGGGACCAGGGTAGGTGAATTTAAACAATGTCTGAAGAAGCCATGATGAAGAAGAAGATAGTAGTAGTAGTATTACAGTTTATTTATTTGAAACTAATGAAACTTTCCGCTCGTCTACTACACTGTTTAGCTTGTGCTTCCGGTGATTCTGCCGTCCGTTATGGCGTCGTCACGTGGTCGTGGTCACGTGTTTGCAAAGGGTCTATTGAATGGGACATATAGCTAGCTAGCTGCTCCTCCTAACAAGACCCCTCACGTTCATAAAAATGCCTTAAATTCAAATTGGACTGTTAGCTTTTGTTAGCTTTGTAAGACCTTGGGGGTAGCTGTGATATAAGTGGCGTGACGAAATTCAAACTGTAAATATATTCTAGTTATGCCGGCAGCCGGCCGCGGAGCCCCGGTAGTGCAGTAATCCACAAAGGGTGACTTTTCCCTGGGTATGGAGCCCAGCAGGCTGCCGCTTTCTAATCAGACTGTGTGGAGCTCCTAAAGTCCGACACGTCTTACCAAATTTGCAATTAGCCATCAATTTTGTAAAACGGCCCATATTTGAGCTTTATATAGTTGATTTCTCACATAAAAAAGTCTCAGAAGTGAATTTGGTAATGAAACATTGCAGTGTCTGGAATATGAGATTTTGTCGCTTCTCTAATGTGTGTGTATGGGGATTTGCTCAACCAATCAGCGCGCAGCTCATCTAAATATTAATGAGCATACCATATTTGGAAGAAAAGCTCTTGTTACAAGTAGGGCCAAAACACAGGGATGCATAAGGGCCCATAAAATATCAACCAGGCCATTTTCAGCCAAACAAATATTACATACCAAATTAGGAGACATTAAGGAACAGTGTGAAATACCCTATATAATCATTCTATCACCCCTTTAAAAAAGAGAAAAATCCAGTAGAATGCGGCTCATATCGTCCCATTTCCCTATTAAATGTCGACAGTAAAATACTTGCTAAAATGCTGGCTCTAAGACTGGAAAAAATACTTCCTTCATTGATTTCAGATAATCAGACAGGATTTATTAAAAATAGACAAATTTCTCCTAATATACGTAGATTACTTAATGTTCTGTACGATCCCACTCTGCCCAAAGGCACAGAGGTATTAATATCCCTTGATGCAGAAAAAAACCTTTGATAGGGTGGAGTGGGATTACCCTTTTTTATACTTTGAGATGCTTTCGCTTTGGCCCAAAATTCATACACTGGATTGAGACACTTTATTTTCTACCTATGGCAGCTGTTCGAACTAACAATAACCTGTCTGCTTTTTTTAATCTACAGCGTGGTACTAGGCAGGGCTGTCCTTTGTCACCCCTTCTATTTACCCCAACAATAGAACCGCTAGCTATAGCACTGCGTAACAGTGTGGATATCAAAGGCATAATGAGAGAAAGAGCAGAACATAAAGTGTCGCTATATGCTGATGACATGTTGGTGTATATGACTGACCCCAGGACCTGTCTGCCAAAGATGTTTGATCTGTTGAACTCCTTTGGCAAGATATCAGGATATAAAATCAATGTGCAGAAAAGTGAGCTTATGTCTATTGATCCCACTTACCAGCTCACTACAATCCAGTCCCTGCAAGTTAAAATATGCACATATAAATTTAAATATTTAGGTATTTGGATAACCCGTAAGTTTAAAGATCTCTATGAAGCCAATTTCTCTCCACTTTTAAATTGCTCAAAGAAAGATTTAGATCGTTGGAATCTCCTTCCCCTGGGAGAATAAATGTAATCAAAATGAATATTGTGCCTTTAATTTTTGTTTTCTTTTCCAGTGTATCCCCCATCTTCTTAACTTAAGTATTTTTTCATAAATGTAGATAAACTTTTGTCCAGTTTTATTTGGAATGGTACAAACCAGCGTATAAGTAGGGGAAAAAACACCATGTCACCTTTTACATGGTGGGCTTTCCCTACCCAATTTTCAGGACTATTATTGGTCTGCTAACATTAAAAACATAATGCATTGGATTTATTCCTCTAGGGCTGAAGACAGTCCCAAGTGGCTACAGCTTGAGCTGTAGCCAGAGATGGGGACTCGAGTCCGAGACTCAGACTCGAGTCGCACTTAATTCGCACTAACAGCTGACTTCAGAGTTGACTCGGACTCGACCCAAAAGACTTCAGACTAGACTTGCGACTCGACCCAAAAGACTTCAGACTAGACTTGCGACTCAAGCTTCGAGACTCGTCAACAACCTGTTTTCATGCAATTATTGCTTTTTACATCAAAATTTATTCCTGTATTTCTATTTTCTTTTATTGGCACATATACGTTGGGGAAACGTATGACGAGCTGCATGTCCCCTGCCCTTTGCCATAATGTGCAACGTAACGCATGCGTTATGCCTTATGTGCGCGCACTCACATATAAAAAAAATGCATTGATGATGGCGACACCAAGTCCTCCCGGAGTTGTGCCCTTTTGTCATTAGTTTTACTTTCAATAACTTCATAAACAGTGGCATACTCATATTGACCCATCACCGGTCATTGCCATTTTTGGAGTAGTACCACAAGAACTTGGCATAGACAAATGGGACAGAACTGTGATAGCATTTGCAACTCTCTTGGCCAGACGCATTGTTTTTATTAAAATGGAAGGTTAAGTCTCCACCTGTATTTAAACACTCAACGATGTTATGCACTATTTAACTCTTGAACAAATTCGTTATTTACAAGGTAATAATATTAAATTCAGTAATATCTGGCAACCTGTTCTTTCATTGGTTGAACAGACGGACTCTAATAAGTTTCCTCGTAGACCTTTATGCCGCTGGTGAAATGGCAACAGTAATCTGAGCAAGACGAAGACCTAGGCGAGGCTGAAAATATTGTTAACACAAGAATCGCACTTTGTCAGTGAACACAACATCATTTAGCGTTACAGATCAAGCAGCCATTGAAATATTAGAGTTACTGGAAGAAATCAAAGATGAAATTGAGTCTCCCACTCAGCGTTCACATTCCATTCCAGCAGTTGTTAAACTCCTCGCTATTACAAATATTGGCATCAGGATAATTTCAAACAGTCATAGCATCAGCTGTGGGAATATCGCAGTCTGCACCCAGCCGTATCATAGCACCAGTACCGCTTTGCTACAGCGCAATTTACGGTATAGTGGGCGGAGAAAGACGCTGATTGCCTGATGGGTGTCAGGGTTGATAAATACTACGCAAAATATGGAAGCATAGCGTGCGCTATTACCGAACTCGCATAAACAGACGCAGCGCAAACTGCGCCAGTGTTAGTAAATCAGGCCCATTGTTTTTATACACATTTTTGTTTGTTTTGAAGGTGAATCCTCTCCAGCGCTGTGATTATACGAGTCCATGTGAAGACTGCAGGATCTGCTCCGCTACTGCAGAGGTTGTTTCAGTTCAAACAGTCCTGTTCCACCTTTGACCACTTTCCCCACCACCAGGCAGGCTGAGGGGGACACCAGCTGATCATGTGACCCTGAGAAAAGATAAGATAGACTTTATTAATCCCACACTGGGGAAATTCCTGGAGAAAATAAAAAAATAAAAATAAAGCCGTGAACAAATATACAAAGATAAGAGCAACAGTGTTTGGAAGGTTAAAGGAGTCACTGTCACTAACCTTCACTTAAAAACAACATAATGGTTGAAAGAAACTGTTGTATAAATCCTTTTAAAATTAAATGTTTTTAGGGCTGCAGCTATCGATTATTTTAGTAATCGAATATTCTACCGATTATTCCATCGATTAATCGAGTAATCGGATAAGAAACACTTAGTAAGAAATACTTAGTAAGCAGCAATAGTAAATATTTATTATTGCCGTTTACTAAAAAAAGGAAACCTGTAGCTTGTGTATATATACAAAAGACAGGTTTCCTTTTTTAGAAAAAGCAAAAAAAAATGATTGCCTAATTCCAAGACCCTTAAAAAAACAAAAAACATTACAATAGTACATTTTTGGTGGCCCAAATCTTTATATATTTTTCACCCCATTCCCCTTCTTGCCTCTGGCTCTTTGCACTGGATATGCAAAAGAACTGTTCACTGACCAGAGGGTTTACAGCAGGGCTATTCAACTACACTGTTCTGGGGGACACATTTTCAGAAGCCTAATACACAGTGAGGATTATAGATATATCTATGGTGAGGAGAAAGAATAAAGAATGCATGATGACGTCATTCACGTGCATATTAAGTGGCCATGCTGGGGGGAGGAGCCGCTGTGTCTCCGGCAGCGGCTAAGTTTCCAAACATTTAGAAGCAAACTAATAAACAGTTAGACTACAAACCGACAGCTTTCGTTTTAGCTTGTTGGTAAAACATGGCTGTTAGCAGAGTACCATGCTGTAGGCTAGTTGTGTAAAACATCGCTATTAGCAGAGTAGCATGCTGTAGGCTAGTTGTGTAAACAGCGCGGTGGACGAGAGCAGCAGCGTTAGCTACCTTGTGTCGGGTTGGCTCCGTGGAATGGATGAGTACACTGGAGGTTTGTTACAGAGGTGATGTAGCAGCATGTTTGCAGCTTAAAATGATCCCAAACTTTCTGTGATTTTCTCTCGCCTGTCTCTCCTCTTAGACCCTCGCTATTTTCGTCTTCTTTCATTTGTAATCGGGGCCGTCTTGTGTTTATATACTGTCCGTGCTTGTGTTGTGTCCGCAGAAGCGCAAACCTCATGTGCGCTAGTAATAATCCTCCGTGCGGAAACACAGTGAGCCGTACAACCTTAATTACATTGATTTTACGAAGCTTCGAAGCAAAGAATTTGCTTCGAGCATTTTTTGTAATCGAATTATTCGAGTTATTCGAGGAATCGTTGCAGCCCTAAATGTTTTTCACCTTTATTTTCTTTTTTTTAACTTGACTTTTCTCCAGTGAATCTCAAAAAGAGTAGATCTCCATTTCCATTACCGGCCCCCTTTCCACTGCAGGGACTTAGCGCGTGTTGAACACATGCACTAATTACAATCAAAATGGACATACAGTATCTCACAAAAGTGAGTACACCCCTCACATTTTAGTAAATATTTCATTATATGTTTTAATGGGAAAACACTGAAGAAATTACACTTTGCTACAATGTAAAGTATAAAGTGTACAGCTTGTATAACAGTGTAAATGTGCTGTCCCCTCAAAATAACTCAACACACAGGCATTAATGTCTAAAATCGCTGGCAACAAAAGTCAGTACACCCCTATGTTAAATTCCCATAGAGGCAGGCAGATTTTTATTTTTAAAGGCCAGTTATTTCATGGATCCAGGATACTATGCATCCTAATAAAGTTCCCTCGGCCTTTGGAATTAAAATAGCCCCACATCATCACATACCCTTCACCATACCTAGAGATTGGCATGGTTTTTATTTCATTTAGCCAAATAGCTGGTTTGATTTGCATTGAGAGATGATTTTATGGAAAGTACCCCATGCCAATCTCAGGTGTGAAGGGCATTTGATGATGTGGGGCTTTTAGTTCCAAAGGCCAAGGGAACTTTATCAGGACCGGGAAAATAATTAAGCTTATTAAAAAGACTCTCAGACCAGGAGGAGCAGAGAACAAGGCAACTGTGTAGGATGTACTTTGCAATAACTGAAAGGTAAAGATTGAGGTCATGGCGTGACGTTGACTCTCATCGTTGCCGGGTCTGCAGAAAGATAAGACTCGCACTTGTCTCGAGTAATATGAACAGTCACAAAACATTCTGTAGCAGTGTATACATTTGATAAACAGAATATGATCATAAAGTATGCCAACTAGTAACACGCTGTCTTCTCGGGCCTGGGAACGGGAGAGCGAAGGTATTTTGGCACGACCTTGCTTTAACGATGGCGTGAGGAACCGGGAGGCCTGGACTACATCCAACTGATAACACCACCACCAAGGATGGGCAAGAGCACTTAAGAGTTAAAAGGTGCGGGGTGAAGTGACCTTAGAATTGGAGTCCGATTACGTCTGGCCTTTTTGGGCCGGACCAGAACTGGTCAAACGGTCCTAATTTGTATACCTTCAGTCTCTTCCGACAAATAACAAAATCTACTTATGTGTAGAAATGGCTTTTTTCCCCCCTTTTCTCTCTCTCTGCATTATTACTGTCATCGTCCGTTCCTCACCCAGCATGGTGGCCTGTTTGAGGAATTTGTAGCTGGTCTCGAAGGTCATCTGCTGTAGAGGGGAGGAGTTGGAGCGGATGGCGTGCCGGTTCAGCGGCTTATAGACGCCTTCAAAACACATGTAATCTGCTACCAGGGACAGATGTCTGGGGTCCACCTCGATGCCTAGACACGGACAGAGAAATACAAACACCGGCAAAACGTGTGAGTGGTTCTGACAGCCATGTGGTGGTCTGAGATCTGGGGCTTTACTGTAGAAGAGAGAGTGTGTGTGGGTGTGTGTGTGTGTGTGTACCATAGACAGCAAAGACATCTTTGATCTCCTTCTCGATCACCTTCAGAGCCACTTCAATCCCATAGGTGTTAGCCATGGCGTGGACCTCATTGGAGTACAGTCTGTTGACGTCCAAGATCTGGACAAGGGAAAAAAAAATACAGTCTCAACGTTGGGATTATCACCAAACAAACAATGGTACATTAGGACTTCTTGAGCAACTAACCCTGACCACAAACTCTTTGGTTGTGAAGTCACCGCATTTTTCAGTATTTACACGGTGTTACAATCCAAACCAAATATAATTTCTGTTTCGCAAGACTCATATCCACTACAAAGAGTTTGTCACATCATGACCAACAGATGTGAAAAGTCACACATCTGAGTCAGAGATCTGAAAATGTTACTTCATACAGGCAAAACTGAATTAGATATGTCCAAGTGTCATTGTAATCTGCAGTCCAAAAAGCAAATAACAACCCAATATTTTATTAAATTGGACTATGTTGATCAGATTATATGACATATTTATTAGACATGTCTGTACAACAGACAAAAAAGGACATTGGTCATCATAAGACTATTTTTTGTTATTTTTTTTTAAGATTACTTTTTCTGCATTTCTGCCTTCAATCTCCAGGACAGCATGACAGGGGAGTATATGCATATATGAAAAATAAGGTTTCTCAGCTGTTTTTTGTAGTATTAGTTGTCCTTAATAACATACTAAAAGTTTACCAGTTTGACCTCTAGAAAGGTGTAATTTTCAAAATGGCGTCCAAGATGGGCAGGAAGCCCTTAAAATATCCTAACTCCTTCATTATTTGACCTAACCAAGTCATCTTGATGTCTAACCCCATGTTTTTCTGGGTCTATGAATCCATTGGACGTGTCTAAATTGCACTGACGTGATTACATACTTATGGAATACACGATTTTGTGAGATTACTGTAAGGTTTTATCTTTGTTTGGGGTGAACCAGAGATGTAAGCGATTTAGCCTATGTCATGTAACTCAGTAGAGTATATTTCAGTATACCTCAGTATGGAGCTGCAGCAATGTGTAGTACAACAAAAATATGGTGTTTTTTTGAAAGTTAAACCATGTAGACCTATTCTGATATTACCTCTAAATACAATTATGAACATGAAAATTAGTAAAATATGAGCACTTTAAAGAAAACTTCAATTAAGAAATATGACTGGAAAAATAGTCTTTACTCCGAGAACCAAGATTACAAGACTACTTCGCCTGCGTATGTGCAAACAACCTATATATTATGCTATCAATGTTTCTACACAGGGGCTACTGAGAAACCTCCATTTTAATTGGCCTGACAGGTGTTTTTAATCAATAAACCAGTACTAAACATCAGATAAAGGACAGCAACAGTAAAGCTGAGCTGGAAAAAGAGTCTTCACTCAGAGGACCAAAGTTACAACGTAACCAAGCGTTTCATTGCAGCAGTAAACAAGGTTGCTCTCGTATCGATTTATGACGAGGGGAGAACATTTCTCTTCGTTTAAAGGGGTGATAGAATGCAAAACCGATTTTACCCTGTCATAGTTGAATAACGACAGTTCGGGGGGTAAATAGGACACACATAGAAGCTCAAAATCCCCTGTTAGGTTGTAAAAAGTTAACCAAAATTTACGGTAACGCTTTAGATTACAACCCGGAAATTAATGCGTAAGTACTCGGAAATTACAGCGTACTTTTCGGTAATTATAGTGTACTTATAAAGTAAGTACGTGTAATTATAAGGGAACAATTTATAATATTTGGGTAATAAAGGGGTAACAACCAGGAAAAGTATGGCGTAAGTACACCGAATTTACAGCGTACCACAGCGTACCTTTCAGTAATTATATTGTACTTATAAAGTATGTACAGCGTACCTTTCAGTAATTATAGTGTACTTATAAAGTATGTATATGTAATTATCAGGGAACAATTTATAATATTTGGGTAATATAGGGGTAACAACCAGGAAAGGTACGGCGTAAGTACACCGAATTTACAGCGTACCTTTCAGTAATTATAGTGTACTTATAAAGTATGTATATGTAATTATCAGGGAACAATTTATAATATTTGGGGAATAAAAACCAGGAAAAATATAAATAATATGCAATATTTTATATCTAAGGGCTAACTATTTTAATATTACATGGTATGTAGGCTATGCTAAAAAAATATAGGGCTAAATGATTTATACAGTAATTCATAACTTAGTGGTAACTATTCAAATGTTAGGCCTATGTGATATAGCCTATACATGCAAAACAACAATCTTATGTTTTTTAAGAGCAATAGTGAGAACACACATTCACTGAATTTGCTCTATCACACTTGTCTCCATATAGCTGGTGTGTGGTGATGGCACTGGTGTCGTTGTACCATGGCTGCTTTCACATCATCCGAGTGGTTTCTGCAAACTGTGTTGATTCAGAAGAGACCTCTGAAATGGTTGTAAAGTGTGCTGGGTCTTCATTCAATCATAAACCACATACCTTTTTGTATTAATGTATTAAAACATATTTAGGCCTAAGTACCACGGGGTACATATTCATTTCATAATGCATAATGGATATTACTGAACAACAAAACTTGAAATTCAGGGGAATGAGTGTCTGCTATGGTTTTATCTAGAATTTTCAATAGCTTACCTTAAAGTAAAAGAGTACAGGATTTTGTTGGGTCATCAAGCAATATTAAAAATAGACAACTATGCTGAAAACAAGGCAAGCAAAACTATAAATATTTTCTGCAGTTACAGTATAAATATACCATTGTTTTTTGTTGTTACAGTGTAAGTCAAACTTGTTACCCCTTTGTTTCACATAGTTACAGGGTAATTACAACATAGCGGGCTGTAAATTAAAGTGGCACTTGTTACCCCCTTGTTACACGTAGTTACAGGGTAATTACAACATAGCGGGCTGTAAATTAAAGTGGCACTTGTTACCCCCTTGTTTACACGTAGTTACAGGGTAATTACAACATAGCGGGCTGTAAATTAAAGTGGCACTTGTTACCCCCTTGTTACACGTAGTTACAGGGTAATTACAACATAGCGGGCTGTAAATTAAAGTGGCACTTGTTACCCCCTTGTTTCACGTAGTTACAGGGTAATTACAACATAGCGGGCTGTAAATTAAAGTGGCACTTGTTACCCCCCTTGTTACACGTAGTTACAGGGTAATTACAACATAGCGGGCTGTAAATTAAAGTGGCACTTGTTACCCCCTTTGTTACACGTAGTTACAGGGTAATTACAACATAGCGGGCTGTAAATTAAAGTGGCACTTGTTACCCCCTTGTTACACGTAGTTACAGGGTAATTACAACATAGCGGGCTGTAAATTAAAGTGGCACTTTAATCAAACAAACAACTTCAAAACAGATTGTGAACTTTTCAATTTTAATGATATAGACATAAGTTAACATTTTTCCCCCCCCTTTTTTTTTGCTCTTCCTTGGTTTCTTCATTTTTCTTCTTCTTTTTCTTCCCTTTCTCCGAGGAGTCTGATGATGAGGAGCTGGTGGAATCCCACGAGTCTTGCTGTTCTGTATTATATAAAAGAGAAAAAAAAATATTTACGAATATGTTAAAAACCTACTTTTGCGAACTAGTCCCTTTTTTTGGCCAATCAGAACCAGACCAGTCTAGGACACCTCTCTGGACTCTCTAGATCAATAATTATCGAATTATTGATGTTTTACTTTTGGATGGCTATAACAGAGTCATTTAGAAAAAGGGAATGAAACAAATTGCACCCACAACCAGTACTACTTTCAATTTGAGATTATGCAAAATAATCTTTTACCAGAAGTCTAGCATGGCTAAACTAAATGATTCAGTATGGTAATCAAATTTAGATAGGCCAATTAGGTTCAAACCCAATGTACTCAAACCACAACTTAAATATCAAAAACAAAGAAAATTAGAAATATAAAACCAAATTAACCAAAAACTGAGATCTCTCATTTCATAGAGATAAACAGGGGAATACTAAATCAGTCTTTGTTCAACCCTGTTTCATTAGTTTAAGTGCACTCAAGTTCCTACCACCACCCTTAGCAGGGTAAAACTGTCCATCCTGGCTCCTCAGAGAATGGAGTAGGGAAACGACGGGAAAATCCTGTGAGTAGTGGAGATGATGATGGCGAAGATCGAGTGAGCGGTAAGAAGATGGTGATGATGAAACCCAGAAGGCAGTATGACGACAGTGACTTGAGCAGCACAGTTCTGTCTCTAGTAGAGTCTCACCAAAAAAACAGCCTGCACAAAATAGTAGAATAGTCACTCACTTGTCCATAGTAACAGTTCACTTGTGTTTCTCCTCAAGATACAAAATATTCTTACATACTACACATTTCACTTAAACATTTTAGCTTAAACTCAATGTTATTTGTCCATCTTAATTGACTAGCTTACAGAAAACATCGCAGTCACAACTAAAGGACAGAAAATACATATGTGTCTGTAGCTGAATTAACCAACAGCTAAGTTAACATTTTCCTAAATGTACAATGACAACAATTTCAATATTAACCATACCCTTTTATCAGGTTCATCAGGTTAGTAGCTAATTCCGACTGGCTTTAAAACACAAATCAAGCAACAATTCTCAAGGTAAACAACACCAATAGTAGTAATTTGCTGTTAGCTAGCTAGCAGCTAAGATAACGGGGTCGGCAGCTCCACGACGTTGTATAACTTCTCTTTCACCCTTTCAAGAATCTCTCCTTGTTTACTGTTGCTAGTTTCCTACTTTAATCAAAGTGGTTAGACCATTTCAACAACACAGGAGCTACCTGCTGGCGCTACTATTGTGTCCACGTTCACTCTCCAGTAGCGGCCGGGGGAAGAGTTGAATGACAGGTGTTGAGAACCAATCAGATTGGATAAAATAACATATCTCCAATTCTGATTTGCCAGGGACGCAGCGAGGTGCGTCCGGAGGGCGCCCCAGCGCCCTCTATTGACAAGCCGCCACTGCAAACATAAGATTGTTGTTTTGCATGTATAGGCTATATCACATAGGCCTAACATTTGAATAGTTACCACTAAGTTATGAATTACTGTATAAATCATTTAGCCCTATATTTTTTTTAGCATATGTCATAGCCTACATACCATGTAATATTAAAATAGTTAGCCCTTAGATATGAAATATTGCATATTATTTATATTTTTTCCTGGTTTTTATTCCCCAAATATTATAAATTGTTCCCTGATAATTACATATACATACTTTATAAGTACACTATAATTACTGAAAGGTACGCTGTAAATTCGGTGTACTTACGCCGTACTTTTCCTGGTTGTTACCCCTATATTACCCAAATATTATAAATTGTTCCCTGATAATTACATATACATACTTTATAAGTACACTATAATTACTGAAAGGTACGCTGTACATACTTTATAAGTACACTATAATTACTGAAAGGTACGCTGTGGTACGCTGTAAATTCGGTGTACTTACGCCATACTTTTCCTGGTTGTTACCCCTTTATTACCCAAATATTATAAATTGTTCCCTTATAATTACACGTACTTACTTTATAAGTACACTATAATTACCGAAAAGTACGCTGTAATTTCCGAGTACTTACGCATTAATTTCCGGGTTGTAATCTAAAGCGTTACCAAATTTACTTTTAGTTGAATAAACACTGTAACTGGAGGAAGCACTGAATCAACCGATTGCATCACACCACACCTAATCAGCATTTGTCTGGCTCACACCTTCTCTAGCTTCTAGAGAATCATCAGGTCATATCAGTCATTTAGCATACAGGAGAAAGCTCCTTGTCTCCACACATGGGGATCTATTGTATCTGTTTTTGGGGAGCCACCCCCTGTTGGGCCAGACTTGTTTAGAACAAAGAAAATGTGTATCTCTGTAAACTTGAATATAATCAGCACTACCATGATAAATGACCTTTGTCTGTGAACTGGAGCAAACTGGAAATCAGAGGTGTGTCCTTAACCTGAGAGACATCTGACCAATAGGGGAAGATTTCATTTGAGGAAACTCAATCTGTGACCCCACAAAGGGAAGCTTTTTGAAGACCGCTGTTTACAGTTTATTTTTTTGTCATGTCGCATTGTCATTGTCATTGTCATTGTCATGTAATTCCTGAATAGGAGGCATGTCAACTCAGTCCACTGCTGGCAGTGTTTCATATTATGTTTCATTGTGTTTTGACTGTCGTTTTCATCGTGTTGTTTCATTAAACCTCTTGCTTAACTTTCAATTCGACCCCAGCTTCTCCTTCCTCCAGAAATCAAACGATCACCTCTATTTTAGAGATTTCTTACAACCCCTTTACTATGAAAATCTCATATTTTGAAACTGCCGCTGAAAACGGGCAAATCTCAACAAAGCTGGAAGTTGACGTAAGCATCCCAGGACCTGTACCTTTATCACGGCAATGGATGTATTAAGACAACGGTCACGCCCCAACATTTACATAGGCTACACAACTGACCTGAGATCAGGTAGTCTTCTGAATCTAGGTCGCACAGATCTCTGCTATTCCATTACAAAATTCACTTCTGAAACTTTTTTATGCAAGCAATCAACTATGTAGAGGTCAAATATGGGCCGTTCTACGAAAATTGATGGCTAATTGCAAATTTTGTCCGACTGTGTGTCGGAGTTCAGCAGCCAGTGCTGCCTGTGTAGCTGCCTCGCCGCCTGGCCTGCTTTCCTTCACACACCCCGGCCTGCTGTGAGGTAGATTGAGCTTCGTCACGGCTGGCAGCCCACGGCACTCCATACCCGTGCAAAGTCACCGTTTTTTGGGTGAATGGACTACCAAACGCCGCTGCCTGGACAGAGCTCCAGGGCCTGCAGCTCCCCTCTTCCTGCTAAATGGCCGGTGTGTGTGAGTGAGAGCGCGGTCAGCGAGCTTGTTACGCCAGCAATCTCTTACCACAGGTTCCAGTTAATCTTATAATGTGTGTAATTATAATGTGTTGAGTTATTTAAACAAACGATCGGTGAAAATAAACGCCTCTTGTCTGCGAGTCTCATTGATAGAGCCTGCGGCTGGATGTAGCTCTATCAATGAGAGCTAGCTAGCCTCCTCTTAGAATTCCTCTGAAATTCACTTTATAAAATTGAAATCGGACACCATTGTTAGCTTTATAAGACATTGGGGTAGAGGTTATATAAGTGGCGTGACGAAATTCAAACAGTAAATATACTCTAATTACGCCGAAAATGAAGCTAACTAGCCGCAATCTGTACACATAGGATTGAAGGGACAGTCGCAGCTAATGAAACCCCTAGTGTTTACAAAAAATCATTAAATTGAAATTTGACACCATTGTTAGCTTTATAAGACCTTGGGGTAGAGGTTATATAAGTGGCGTGACGAAATTCAAACTGTAAATATACTATAGTTATGCCAAAAGTGTAGCTAGCTAGCCGCGATATTTTCCCATTGTATTGAATGGGACACATAGCAAGCTAGCTGCTCCTCCTAACAAGACCCCTCACGTTCATAAAAATGCCTTAAATTCAAATCGGACTGTTAGCCTTTGTTAGCTTTGTAAGACCTTGGGATAGCTGTGATATAAGTGCTGTGACGAAATTCAAACTGTAAATATAGCTACTATAGTTATGCCGAAAGTGTAGCTAGCTAGCAGTGATCTTTTCCCCATTGTATAGAATGGGACATAAAGCTAGCTAGCTGCTCCTCCTCCTAACAAAACAACTGACGTTCATAAAAATGCCTTACATTGAAATCGGACACAACGTTAGCTTTTCTAAGACCTTGGGGTAGCTGTGATATCAGTGCCGTTACGAAATTCAAACTGTAAATATATTCTAGTTATGCTGGCAGCCGGCCACGGAGCCCCGGTAGTGCAGTAGCTAATCCACAAAGGGTGACTTTGCCCTGGGTATGGAGCCCAGCAGGCTGCCACTTTCTCGTCAGACTGCGTGGAGCTCCTAAAGTCCGACACGCCTTACCAAATTTGCAATTATTTATTTAAAATTGCAATTTTCGTAAAACAGCCCATATTTGAGCTTTATATAGTTGATTTCTCGCATAAAAAAGTCTCAGAAGTGAATTTGGTAACGAAACATTGCAGTGTCTGGAATATGAGATTCTGTCGCGTCTCTAATGTGTGTGTATGGGGATTCGCTCAACCAATCAGCGTGCGTCTCTAATGTGTGTGTATGGGGATTCGCTCAACCAATCAGCATGCAGCTCATCTAAATATTCATGAGCATACCCTATTTGGAAGAAAAGCTCTTGTTACAAATAGGGCAAAAACGGGGATGCATAAGGGCCAATAAAATATCAACCAGGCCATTTTCAGCCCAAACAATGTTACATACCATATTAGGAGACCATAAGGAACAGTGTGAATTACCCTATATAATCATTCTATCACCCCTTTAATATAATCATTAAAAGTAAAGTTAGGTTTTCGACTCATTAAAAAAAAACAAAAAAAAAGACAGAAAGAGAGCGATCTGCGTGAGTCAGCGCCACACTGAGCTGCACGCTGCAGTCCGTGTGTGTGTGTGTGTGTCAGGCGCGAATGAGTGAGAGAGATAGAGAGAGAGTGTAGCCTCTTAATGTTCTAACCAGGCCCGGATTGGCTAATCGGGAGCACCGGGAGAATTCCCGGTGGGCCGGTCAAGTCGAGGGCCGGTGTTCAGGTGTGGCACTGGGTTGAAATCATAGTTTAATATTATGGATGCTGTCCCTATGCTGCCTGCAGTCGCAGCCCACTTTTTGTATTTACAGTATTTATTTGTTCTTGCAGCCCACCAGGGCCGGATTGGGACTCATTTTCAGCCCTGGATTTTCATGCCTTAGACCGGCCCACTTTACTTCACGAATAACTATATTAAAAAAATGTAATCAAAACCTTAGTATATAACTCTGCAATAGCGCCCTGTTTTCTACATCCTTGTAATTAGGTGTATTTTGTAAAATATCACTATTTCCAAGTGTTGCTTCACAATGTAGATTTATTAGAAAAGTTAAAATTAAAGTTAATGATGTTGAACAATATCAGAATATGTTTCTGTGCAAAAAAGTAATCACAGATTAAATAAAGAACAAGATACATTGTATTGCACTTTCTAATACAATCTATTTTTTCTATCTATTTTTTCCTTTGACTATTTCATACAACTTTCATAATGGGTCACAAGTAATATTTGGGCATAAAAAGTGATTATATTGTAGCTAATCTGATCATGTTTGCACACTGTGATACAACAGGTTACAGTAGTAGTACTAAATCACATTATAAAAATTGTCATAATTCTCAGCACAAATCTCTCCTTTTTACAAAGCTTTGTGATCAAGTCAAGTCAGTGTCATTATGGTAGTGCCGAATCATCTGGCATCATTAATTATCCCAGGGCATTTTTCATATACAGCAGGTCAACACCACACTCTTATTAATTCTTATAATATTCAGTCAATGAGCAACCCTACCTGCCCAAACTGGAGTTGTGGGCTCATATAGCTGCTGCTTGGTAACCTTACTGGCTCTTCATTGTCACTGTTAGCAACAAACTGGACTAGGAGCTGCTGCTGCGGAGCTACAAGAACAACTTTGATTCATAAACATAGACGCTGGTTTGCAGTCACTTCTCCTAACTAACTCAGCTTACCCGTCTCAACGTCTTCATTTGTTGTTTTGCTAAAAATAGAAAAAGTCCATCTGGCTGCGTCACTTTCTAGAGCTCTCCTTTTTAAATTGACGCCTTTTCAGTGCCGTTTTGCGCTTTCTACCTGTTTAAAACAGCTTCTTTCTGCTCGCGGTGGCATCCTCCAACAAGCACCAGTGACTTGTGTACGCTGACGTATTTTTTTTTTTATTTTAGCAAGGTGCTGCCGTCGGAGGACTCGGAACATAAATAGGTCATCATTAACCCGGCTGCACTCTGCGAGTGGGCCGCATGAATGAAGAGAACGGTGGGCTGCAAGAAAAAATGAATACTGTAAATACAAAAAGTGGGATGCGAGTGCAGGCAGCATAGGGACAGCATCCATAATATTCAACTATGATTTCAACCCAGTGCCATACCTGAACACCGGCCCTCACAACCAAACAACCAGACCGGCCCACCGGGAATTCTCCCGGTGCTCCTGATTAGCCAATCCGGGCCTGGGTGTGGCGATGACATCATCGATACAGATCCGTATTCACCATCCATACAAAGCCAAATGAGAGCCGTTTTCGGATTTTTTCACCCTGAGACCTGGTTTCAAAAAAGTGCGTTTTCAGGCGGTGCGTTTGCAGGTTTCGTCTGGACGGTCGGCCCAAACGATGCAAAACGTGTGTTTGCACAAAAAAAAGTTTCCATGTGTTAGATTTTAGATTTGTTTTTGCAGTTGCAGGAGCTTATCTCCCTCACGCCACTGGGTGCTTGCCAATACGTGTCAATATGCAAATCATAAATCATCTCAAAATGGTAACTTATGGAACCACTTCATAATGCTGTTTTTTATTGGCTTTGCTCATCTTGTTGAGCACCAATAGCATTGCTATGCGGCATGATACTTATCATCAAAGCACGAAAAGTGCTTTAATACGTCACAGCCCGAGTGTTGAAATTGGTTTTCAGGTCAGGTTTCATCAAGACATGAAACTGTGCTTATACTCTGAATTGTGACAACAGAACTGCAAAAAGTGAAGACGTGGAGCACTCTGCTTGCAGATGTGGTTAGTTTAGTCTTTTTATGCTTCTACCGTAGAAGTAAGTAGTCCACATAGTTGTATGTAGAGGAGTGATGAGACCTCGTCCCTCGAGATCTTGTGAGCTTAAAATGTGACGAGATTTCTCGTAGTTTTATTACGATTTATCGGTCTCAAGTTCAGAGCAGCAGACCGAGTCCAACCTGGTTGGTCTTATAATAACTCTGGCTTTGAAGATGAGTCTGGCTCGGACCTCTAAGTAAGCATAGACGATCCCCCGCCCATTCGCCAAAGTCGACTCCGAGTTAGATTTTGAAGAGCAGTAGCGGAGTTGCAAGCTCCCTGTAAAACCCAGCGTTAGAACATTAAGAGGCTATGGTCTCTCACTCTGTCTCTTTCTCTCTCTCTCTCTCTGCCTCTCTCTCACACATTCACGCCCGACCCACACACATGGACTGCAGCGTGCAGCTCAGTGTGGCGCTGTCTCGCACAGATCACTCTCTTTCTCTTTTTTTTTCAAATGAGTCAAACGCAAAACCTAACTTTACTACTTTAATACCTAACTTAGTTTAATGATAAAATTAAAAAAAGAGACATATTCTCCCCTCGTCGTAAAATGTAAATCGATACGAGAGCAGCCTACTTAATGGTTTACTGCTGCGATGCAACGCTTGGTTACGTTGTAACCTTGATCCTCTGAGTAAATACTTTTTTTCCAGCTCAGCTTCACTGTTGCTGTCCCTTATCTGAAGTTTAGTACTGGTTTATTGATTAAAAACACCTGTCAGGCCAGTTAAAATGGAGGTTTCTCAGTAGCCCCTGTGTAGAAACATTGATAGCATAATATATAGGTTGTTTGCACATACGCGACAATATCATACAACACCCTCTTTGTCGGGAGATGGGAATATGCTGGTTTTAAACCGTACAAACGTGCAGAGAGCTGAAGAAGATTGTTCTTTCTGATGAGCAGCTCATAGGGGCCCGTGCCTTGGAGGAAACCTTAAAGGTTTCCTCTAGGGCTGGGCGATATGGCCTAAAAATAAAATCCCCCGATTTTTTTCTCCCTCTACTTAAAACCAATCTGCAGATGACAAAGAAATTGTTCAAAACAAGTTTTATTTTGTTTTGACAGAAACATAAATTTTGAGCGTCGGCGGATGTTAAGGAGAAAATTGATTTTTCATTTAAACAAATCCACATTAACTACACATTCGAGTTAATCGATAAAATCGATTTATCGCCCAGCCCTAGTTTCCTCATCGATAGGTCAGTTCCCATTCACTAACCGCACATTGGCTGAGAAGGAACCAACGGAGGGTTGTGGGACCGTTGTGAACTAGAAGAACTGTGCCGTGTATATGCTCTGCGTTCTCTGACTAGACATTTCATCTGCCCTTTGACTTGTATACGATATTATTGTATACGTTATTCATCCACCTGTTGTCTCCCCGTTCGTAGGTTGACCTGGTCTTACCGGTGAGCAAGGTGCACTTTGACCTGACTTCAGTCCTGTCCACACTGGCCCAGAACGCCGTCATCATGGAGACCAAAGGCCTGACACGCTGCCTGCTGAGCGAAACCACAAAAAAGACGGGAGAGAAAGAGACGGTTCTCAACACCGAGGGCATCAACATGCATGAAATGTTCAGGCACAGTGACGTACGTAGCCAGTTCAGACTGGGACTTTTTCGGTTTTGGTTCACTCTTGAGAGAGAGAGAGAGAGAGAGAGAGAGAGAGAGAGATTTTTGAAAACCGCTTTATTTGCCGCTCTATTTCAAGCCTCAATAAATTACATCAGAACACATGTTCAAAATAAATAAACTACATGAGCACATCTCCAAATGTTAGTTTCTCTTCGGAGACAGAACAGAGAACCTGGTTAAACCCCCAGACCTGCTGGAACAAATTCAGGTCTCCAGCAGCTTTATAAAAGCTAAAATCCACCAGCAGTCTGGATTTAATTGCATTTACACACACAAGGAGAGCTTCAACATTTAAATCATCCTCCACCTTCCTCCTCCGGCTCACATACATCGCCATCTTGGCCTGACCCAAAACAAAATTCAGAACCTGACACTTGTGCTTGTGATGGCGACTGTAATTAAAACAGACAAAAACCTGTTTGCTGAAAGCTTCCCCACATTTGGTAAAAACAGTTTGTAAAAACAAAATCACAGTAGAAAGACGCTGACACTCAGAAAAACAGTGAAATACTGTCTCTCTCAGTCCACAGAAAGGACATTTGTCCTCAACAGCAGTATTTATAATGGACACAAAAGAGTTCACCGCGAGAATCCCATGAAGGATCCTCCACTGCAAGTCTGCATGTCTTTTAGACAGTGGAGGTTTATAGAGAGCCCTCCATGCAGGTCTAAAACGTCATGGAGTGTCAGTCCGTCCATTCAGCTTGGTCTTATTCAATGTCTTCACCATAAGACCATAAAAACCTTTTCCTGAGGCATTCTCCAAAGAGACGGCACGCACCGGCTCTATGAGGGGGCCTCCACAGGCTTTATAATCTGGGAGCAAAACCAGGGAAGGATACGGGTCATTCTCATTTGGCAGCAGTGACCCATTACTGAAGGAGTCTAGGAGGAACCAGTCATGTCCAGTCAGCTTGTGTCTCCAGTACTCCAAAAGTTGCCCTGTGACCCGGACCGACCTGAGACCAAGTCGAGCAGCCAGATGGACGGGGTCATCCAGCCGAGGCCCAGCCAACTCCACCACCTGGCCCAGAGTAGAAATCCTGGCAGTTCTCAGCGCCCTGGACAGAGATGCTCCTCCCCAGCCAGGATAGTCCAGCACCGTCCCAAACAGCACAGGTTCCTGCAGGAGCCAGTGCAGAGAGACTGCCTGCACCGCTCTCTGTCTCCTCAGCAGGTTCCATAGAATAAAAACCCGGCAGAGACAACGTGCTCACGTTGTTAGTGTCCATTAAAAACAAAGTAAAATCCAGGCCGAGTCCGTTAAAACGCTGCAGAATACAGCGGGATAAAGGCCTCCACAAAACGTCTATCGGTACTGTGAGCATCCTCTGCAAAAACTGGAGGCGGAACGCAGCACCTCTGCTTGCCAGATGTACCAGTCCTTGCCCTCCCTCCTCTTTAGGAAGAAACAGGACGCTCTGTGGGACCCAGTGCATCCGATCCCAAAAAAAATCCACCAAAAGCCTCTGTACCTGGGACAGGAGAGAGGCTGGGGGGTCAATGCAGGCCATTCGATGCTACAAGGAAGATGAGACCAAATTATTTAAAACAAGGACGCGGCCTCGAAAGGACATCTTTGGCAGTAGCCACTTCCATCTATTGAGCCGACCTTTAACAGTCTCCAAAACATTGTCCCAATTCTTTTGAACATAGGTCTCATCCCCCAAGAAAACTCCAAGGTACTTCAGTCCTCCCTTTTTCCAGACTAAAGCACCTGGCAGCCTGAGCCGATCCCCCAAACTCTCCCCCACCATCACACCCTCACTCTTCCCCCAGTTCACTCTTGCAGATGAAATAAAACCAAAATCTTTAAGAATATCTTTTAAAACATCAATATCTCTTTGTGAGTTTATCAAAACAATTAAATCATCTGCATAAACAGAAAACTTAAAAGAGATAGGACACTGAGGGAAACACACACCATTCAACTTGCTCCTTAATTTGTGGAGCAGAGGCTCGAAGGATAATGAAAATAACATTCCTGAGAGAGAGCAGCCCTGCCTCACCCCCCTCTTGATGTTGAAGGGAGCACCCAGCCCACCATTTATCTTAAGAACACTCGCAATGTCACTGTAGAGAACCTGGATCATGGCTATAAAACCAGGGTTGAACCCAAAAGCAGCCAGAGTCTGCCACAAGTACTGGTGTTCAACCCGGTCAAAAGCCTTCTCCTGGTCTATGGAAATAAGACCAGTTTCAACAGCCAATGAACTAGAGAGGTCCAAAACATCACGAATTAAAGTGACATTGTCACTTATGAGCCTGCCGGGCACACAGTAAGTCTGGTCAGGGTGGATAATGGACGCCATCACCTCCCTCAATCTAAGGGCCAGAGCTTTGGACAGGATTTTATAATCCGTGCACAGCAGCGAGACCGGTCTCCAGTTCTTCAGCTCATTTAGGTCCCCCTTCTTAGGCAGCAGGGTGATGACGGCCCTCCTGCAGCTCAGAGGAAGTCTACCTTTCAGGAGACTATCATTCAGCACCTCGAGCAAGTCCTGTCCTAAGATGGACCAAAAAGACTTATAAAAGTCCACAGGAAGGCCATCCATCCCCGGAGCTTTGCCGTTCTGCAAACTTCCCATAGCTGTGGTCAGCTCCTGCATAGTCAACTCTGCTGCCAGCTGGGAGTTTTCCTCTGGGCTTACCTGAGGGAGACCACTGAAGAAGCTGCTGTACACATCTGGATTATCTGACCACTCACACTTAAAGAGGTCTCTGTAGAAACCGGTAGCAAACTTCCTGATCTCAGACGAGTCTGAGACGTCAGAGCCGCTACCCGTACGTAAAGAATTAATGATCTTCCTTTGTCCATTTTTCTTCTCCAGCCCAAAGAAGTACTTAGATGGAGCATCCATCTGTGAGATGTTCATGAACCTCGACCTGACCAGAGCTCCCTGTGCTGAAACGCCCAGCAGGTTGGCTATAGCCGACTGTTTGGACTTGAGGGAGACTAAATGCCCTCGATCTCCTGTAGAAGCTGCTAAAGACTGCAATTGTTCTACCTGTCTCTCCAGATCCTTCATTGATCGAGACAACTCTCCAGTGACATTACGAGTGAACTGCTGACAAAGTTGTTTTATCTGAACCTTGCCAAAGTCCCACCACTGCTGAATGCAGGTAAAAGCAGGCCTGCTCTCTCTGTGGGAAGACCAAAACAACTTAAAAGGAGACTTAAAAGCCTGGTCATTCAAAAGAACTGAGTTAAAATGCCAATAGGCGCTCTTTAAACGAACATTTTTTATAAAAACGGAACAGGAGACAAAACAGTGATCAGAAAAACCCGCAGGCTGAATAACACACCTTTTAAAGATATTAAAGTGGTGTTTAAAACAATACAGGCGATCTAATCTAGCCAGGGATAAAACATTTTGGGCCTGATTTACTAACACTGGCGCAGTTTGCGCTGCGTCTGTTTATGCGAGTTCGGTAATAGCGCACGCTATGCTTACACATTTTGCGTAGTATTTATCAACCCTGACACCCATCAGGCAATCAGCGTCTTTCTCCGCCCACTATACCGTAAATTGCGCTGTAGCAAAGCGCTACTGGTGCTATGATATGGCTGAGTGCAGACTGCGATATTCCCACAGCTGATGCTATGACTGTTTGAAATTATCCTGATGCCAATATTTGTAATAGCGAGGAGTTTAACAACTGCTGGAATGGAATGTGAACGCTGAGTGGGAGACTCAATTTCATCTTTGATTTCTTCCAGTAACTCTAATATTGCATGGCTGCTTGATCTGTAACGCTAAATGATGTTGTGTTCACTGACAAAGTGTGATTCTCGTGTTAACGATATTTCAGCCTCGCCTATGTCTTCGTCTTGCTCAGATTACTGTTGCCATTTCACCAGCGGCATAAAGGTCTACGAGGAAACTCGTTTGCGTCTGGTTTAGACCTGCTTTAAAGAGGCGGAGAATTTCCCTCGTAGAATAGAGGCGCGCTCCTACTGACAGTCTTTGTAAATACCACAGAATATATAATTAGGCGCACTTTGCGCTTATCCTCCCACCTTTTTGGGTGGAACTCCCACTTTCCCCATGACCCTCCCACGAACGCATATTGAAAGCGCAACTTGTCTCTTCTCGCTCATGTGGCAGGCAATCTGCGATTTTACCCAAGTGCGCCCCGTTTGTAAATAGCCCGCATCGGTTACGTCCGTCTTTGCGACCAATTAGCGCCTGGAAACAGGCGCAAACGGCTTGATAAATCTAGCCCTCTGTCTTGAGTGACTCCAGGTGTACTGCCTATGGTCACTATTAAAACCACTCCACAGGTCAGACAGCTCATGTGTTTGCACTAGCTGTCTGATCCTGTGGGACGATGCAGGATGAGGTTCAGGATGATTCCTATCCAGGGTTGGATCAACCGTACAGTTAAAATCCCCCCCAAAAAACATATACTCATCCCCACAAGCTTCAATGGCATCAGATAAAATGTTTAAAAATGCTACCCTATCCACCCCATTGGTTGGCGCGTAGACATTTAAAAACACTAATTTCACCTTTTCATATTGAGCTGTGACCTTCAACAAAACACCTGGCACAATCTCATCCACATCAAAAGAAACTGGTAAAAAACTCCTGGTAAATAAAACCCCCACCCCTCCACTCAGACTGGACTTATGGCTTAAAATCACCTCCCCGTTAAAAGCCCTCCTCCAGTCACATTCAATATCTGTGGTACTGTGGGTTTACTGTAAAAACATCACATCCAACTTCCTTATCTCAATGAGCTTAAAAAGAGCAGCTCTTTTAAAATCAGCTCTGGCTCCGTTCAAGTTTAAAATCCCTATGTTAAAATCACACATAGATGGATAGAGAGAAAAAAACAACAGTAGAAATACACAACAGTAAGTATAGAAAGAACACATGATTAACATTCATCATCATCTGTGATGAGTTGGGCTTTCACTTTAACTATAAGTTTCCTTAGACGGAAGATTTCCTGATCTGTGAACACTTCTTCACCAGACTTCCTGGTGAGAGGCCGAGCTGACTGGATGATCACTGAGATCAGGAAAGTTCTCCTCTACTATGGGCAGCCTGGCTCTCTTAGTGCTCTCCAGAAACTTTTTAATATCCGCTGGCAGATAGGGAGTCTGATGAATGATCAGCTGGTCCTCCTGAGTCATAATAAAATCACTTTCTGACTCTGGAGTGTTTAATACATCAGACATCTCCTCGTCATCTACCAGCAGATCCAAACTCACTGACACGTTTTCATTCATCTCTAGGCCTACTGTGTTCACACACTCATTTATTTTACTTCGATCAGTGATCTGATTTAGTGTAGGCCTACTCAGTGCCTCATCACCTGAAGTGGAGGGGCCATCAGTCAAGATGGAAATCACGACCACCGGAGCACCCTGGGCCACCGTTCCCAGCAAATCTCCCGCCAACGGCAAAAACGCCCCCATTGGCGCGGCCACCGGTGCCGGTAGATCCGCCGGTACATCTCCATCAACCACCGGGACAGCGGGAGGCACGTCCCCCGCCGTCAACGGCGCCTCGGTCGCTGGCGGAACGCCGCCAGCTGCAGCCGCCGGCGGCCGCCGCTCCACCCCCCTCACCGAGCAGAAGCGAATCAAATGCCCCTCCACTCCACATCCAAAGCATTTCATCATTTCCGATGAGGCAAAAACCATATAAGTAAAACCCTCCACTTTAAAAGAAAAGGACAGGTTTAGATCACTTGTCGTGTCTTTGAGTATCATGTACACCTGTCTCCGGTGACACATGACGTGCTTCAGCTGCGGGGATTTGCAGCCCAAAGACACCATTTTTTTCGGAGAGACGAGTTGTCCATAGCGGGATAACTCTTTTACCAACATTTCATTTTTGATGAACGAAGGAGCATTCGAGATCGTTACCCTTATGGCCGGACTAACCAGCGGGAGAACGGGAGTGAGAGTGTCTTGGATCACTACACCGTTCTCCACCACCTCGCTAACTTTAGCGGTACTGTCCAGAAAGATAACGATCGCTCCGTTCATACGGGAAGCAGACTTAATGCTGCTGAACCCAACCACCTCTCCCACCGCTAAACCTGCCTCCTCCACAGAGCACTGAACAACCGGGCTGAGCTTGATAGCATGACGCCGAGTCAGCTTCTCAAACTCAGCCGCAGAGGCTTCCGCCACCGGCATTGTGCCAAACAAAGACACGCCACCAGTTAGGCCTACACCACCACCAACCCACCAAAAAACACGAAACGCACCACTAACTAATAAAAATAAATAAAACACATATAAACTCACACACGCTGAAACAAATCAGCACACACTACGCTCTCCACACTCAATCCGCCATTCACTCAGAGAGAGAGAGAGATGTTACAAGGACATACTCACTCACACGCACATACAGAAAATACAAGAAATATACTAGAAATAATAAGATAAAATAAGATAAACATAGATCAAAATACTAGATAAACTACAAAAAATATATACTTGGAGGAAAAAAAAGAATGTACTGTATATACAAGTGCTGTCTGCGCTGTGTTCCGATTGTGTTGTGGTATTGTTCGGTCGTGTGTCATACCACGTCATATTAAAGGTTTCCTCATCGATATGTCAGTTCCCATTCACTAACCTCACATTGGCTGAGAAGGAACCAACGGAGGGTTGTGGGACCGTTGTGAACTAGAAGAACTGTGCCGTGTATATGCTCTGTGTTCTCTGACTTGTAACCTTGGTTCTCTGAGTAAAGACTATTTTTCCAGTCATATTTCTTAATTGAGGCTTTCTTTTAAAGTGCTCCTATTATGCTCATTTTCACGTTCAGAATTGTATTTCGAGGTAATATCAGAATAGGTCTACATGGTTTAACTTTCAAAAAACACCAGATTTTTATTGTACTGCACATTGCTGCAGCTCCATACGGAGTAGGAGTTACATGACATAGGCTAAATTGCTTACATCTCTGGTTCACCCCAAAGATAAAACC
>CM046796.1:32601107-32621107 GCA_025617405.1 Perca schrenkii
AGACTTGCAGTGGAGGATCCTTCATGGGATTCTCGCGGTGAACTCCTTTGTGTCCATTATAAATACTGCTGTTGAGGAAAAAATGTCCTTTCTGTGGACTGAGAGAGACAGTATTTCACTGTTTTTCTGAGTGTCAGCGTCTTTCTACTGTGATTTTGTTTTTACAAACTGTTTTTTACCAAATGTGGGGAAGCTTTCTGCAAACAGGTTTTTGTCTGTTTTAATTACAGTCGCCATCACAAGCACAAGTGTCAGGTTCTGAATTTTGTTTTGGGTCAGGCTAAGATGGCGATGTATGTGAGCCGGAGGAGGAAGGTGGAGGATGATTTAAATGTTGAAGCTCTCCTTGTGTGTGTAAATGCAATTAAATCCAGACTGCTGGTGGATTTTAGCTTTTATAAAGCTGCTGGAGACCTGAATTTGTTCCAGCAGGTCTCGGGGTTTAACCAGGTTCTCTGTTCTGTCTCCGAAGAGAAACTGACATTTGGAGATGTGCTCATGTAGTTTATTTATTTTGAACATGTGTTCTGATGTAATTTATTGAGGCTTGAAATAGTGCGGCAAATAAAGCGGTTTTCAAAAATCTCTCTCTCTCTCTCTCTCTCTCTCTCTCTCAAGAGTGAACCAAAACCGAAAAAGTCCCAGTCTGAACTGGCTACGTACGTCACTGTGCCTGAACAGTTTATGCAGATGATTTAATTGTTTTGATAAACTCACAAAGAGATATTGATGTTTTAAAAGATATTCTTAAAGATTTTGGTTTTATTTCATCTGCAAGAGTGAACTGGGGGAAGAGTGAGGGTGTGATGGTGGGGGAGAGTTTGGGGGATCGGCTCAGGCTGCCAGGTGCTTTAGTCTGGAAAAAGGGAGGACTGAAGTACCTTGGAGTTTTCTTGGGGGATGAGACCTATGTTCAAAAGAATTGGGACATTGTTTTGGAGACTGTTAAAGGTCGGCTCAATAGATGGAAGTGGCTACTGCCAAAGATGTCCTTCCGAGGCCGCGTCCTTGTTTTAAATAATTTGGTCTCATCTTCCTTGTAGCATCGAATGGCCTGCATTGACCCCCCGGCCTCTCTCCTGTCCCAGGTACAGAGGCTTTTGGTGGATTTTTTTTGGGATCGGATGCACTGGGTCCCACAGAGCGTCCTGTTTCTCCCTAAAGAGGAGGGAGGGCAAGGACTGGTACATCTGGCAAGCAGAGGTGCTGCGTTCCGCCTCCAGTTTTTGCAGAGGATGCTCACAGTACCGATAGACGTTTTGTGGAGGCCTTTATCCCGCTGTATTCTGCAGCGTTTTAACGGACTCGGCCTGGATTTTACTTTGTTTTTAATGGACACTAACAACGTGAGCACGTTGTCTCTGCCGGGTTTTTATTCTATGGAACCTGCTGAGGAGACAGAGAGCGGTGCAGGCAGTCTCTCTGCACTGGCTCCTGCAGGAACCTGTGCTGTTTGGGACGGTGCTGGACTATCCTGGCTGGGGAGGAGCATCTCTGTCCAGGGCGCTGAGAACTGCCAGGATTTCTACTCTGGGCCAGGTGGTGGAGTTGGCTGGGCCTCGGCTGGATGACCCCCGCCCATCTGGCTGCTCGACTTGGTCTCAGGTCGGTCCGGGTCACAGGGCAACTTTTGGAGTACTGGAGACACAAGCTGACTGGACATGACTGGTTCCTCCTAGACTCCTTCAGTAATGGGTCACTGCTGCCAAATGAGAATGACCCGTATCCTTCCCTGGTTTTGCTCCCAGATTATAAAGCCTGTGGAGGCCCCCTCATAGAGCCGGTGCGTGCCGTCTCTTTGGAGAATGCCTCAGGAAAAGGTTTTTATGGTCTTATGGTGAAGACATTGAATAAGACCAAGCTGAATGGACGGACTGACACTCCATGGAGGAGTCATCTTGGTCTAAATACGAGTTTTAGACCTGCATGGAGGGCACTGTCTAAAAGACATGCAGACTTGCAGTGGAGGATCCTTCATGGGATTCTCGCGGTGAACTCTTTTGTGTCCATTATAAATACTGCTGTTGAGGAAAAATGTCCTTTCTGTGGACTGAGAGAGACAGTATTTCACTGTTTTTCTGAGTGTCAGCGTCTTTCTACTGTGATTTTGTTTTTACAAACTGTTTTTACCAAATGTGGGGAAGCTTTCTGCAAACAGGTTTTTGTCTGTTTTAATTACAGTCGCCATCACAAGCACAAGTGTCAGGTTCTGAATTTTGTTTTGGGTCAGGCCAAGATGGCGATGTATGTGAGCCGGAGGAGGAAGGTGGAGGATGATTTAAATGTTGAAGCTCTCCTTGTGTGTGTAAATGCAATTAAATCCAGACTGCTGGTGGATTTTAGCTTTTATAAAGCTGCTGGAGACCTGAATTTGTTCCAGCAGGTCTCGGGGTTTAACCAGGTTCTCTGTTCTGTCTCCGAAGAGAAACTGACATTTGGAGATGTGCTCATGTAGTTTATTTATTTTGAACATGTGTTCTGATGTAATTTATTGAGGCTTGAAATAGTGCGGCAAATAAAGCGGTTTTCAAAAATCTCTCTCTCTCTCTCTCTCTCTCTCAAGAGTGAACCAAAACCGAAAAAGTCCCAGTCTGAACTGGCTACGTACGTCACTGTGCCTGAACATTTCATGCATGTTGATGCCCTCGGTGTTGAGAACCGTCTCTTTCTCTCCCGTCTTTTTTGTGGTTTCGCTCAGCAGGCAGCGTGTCAGGCCTTTGGTCTCCATGATGACGGCGTTCTGGGCCAGTGTGGACAGGACTGAAGTCAGGTCAAAGTGCACCTTGCTCACCGGTAAGACCAGGTCAACCTACGAACGGGGAGACAACAGGTGGATGAATAACGTATACAATAATATCGTATACAAGTCAAAGGGCAGATGAAATGTCTAGTCAGAGAACGCAGAGCATATACACGGCACAGTTCTTCTAGTTCACAACGGTCCCACAACCCTCCGTTGGTTCCTTCTCAGCCAATGTGCGGTTAGTGAATGGGAACTGACATATCGATGAGGAAACTAGGGCTGGGCGATAAATCGATTTTATCGATTAACTCGAATGTGTAGTTAATGTGGATTTGTTTAAATGAAAAATCAATTTTCTCCTTAACATCCGCCGACGCTCAAAATTTATGTTTTTGTCAAAACAAAATAAAACTTGTTTTGAACAATTTCTTTGTCATCTGCAGATTGGTTTTAAGTAGAGGGAGAAAAAAAATCGGGGGATTTTATTTTTAGGCCATATCGCCCAGCCCTAGAGGAAACCTTTAAGGTTTCCTCCAAGGCACGGGCCCCTATGAGCTGCTCATCAGAAAGAACAATCTTCTTCAGCTCTCTGCACGTTTGTTCGGTTTAAAACCAGCATATTCCCATCTCCCGACAAAGAGGGTGTTGTATGAGATCGTCGCGTATGTGCAAACAACCTATATATTATGCTATCAATGTTTCTACACAGGGGCTACTGAGAAACCTCCATTTTAACTGGCCTGACAGGTGTTTTTAATCAATAAACCAGTACTAAACTTCAGATAAGGGACAGCAACAGTGAAGCTGAGCTGGAAAAAAAGTATTTACTCAGAGGATCAAGGTTACAACGTAACCAAGCGTTGCATCGCAGCAGTAAACCATTAAGTAGGCTGCTCTCGTATCGATTTACATTTTACGACGAGGGGAGAATATGTCTCTTTTTTTAATTTTATCATTAAACTAAGTTAGGTATTAAAGTAGTAAAGTTAGGTTTTGCGTTTGACTCATTTGAAAAAAAAAAAAAAGAGAAAGAGAGTGATCTGTGCGAGACAGCGCCACACTGAGCTGCACGCTGCAGTCCATGTGTGTGGGTCGGGCGTGAATGTGTGAGAGAGAGAGGCAGAGAGAGAGAGAGAGAAAGAGACAGAGTGAGAGACCATAGCCTCTTAATGTTCTAACGCTGGGTTTTACAGGGAGCTTGCAACTCCGCTACTGCTCTTCAAAATCTAACTCGGAGTCGACTTTGGCGAATGGGCGGGGGATCGTCTATGCTTACTTAGAGGTCCGAGCCAGACTCATCTTCAAAGCCAGAGTTATTATAAGACCAACCAGGTTGGACTCGGTCTGCTGCTCTGAACTTGAGACCGATAAATCGTAATAAAACTACGAGAAATCTCGTCACATTTTAAGCTCACGAGATCTCGAGGGACGAGGTCTCATCACTCCTCTACATACAACTATGTGGACTACTTACTTCTACGGTAGAAGCATAAAAAGACTAAACTAACCACATCTGCAAGCAGAGTGCTCCACGTCTTCACTTTTTGCAGTTCTGTTGTCACAATTCAGAGTATAAGCACAGTTTCATGTCTTGATGAAACCTGACCTGAAAACCAATTTCAACACTCGGGCTGTGACGTATTAAAGCACTTTTCGTGCTTTGATGATAAGTATCATGCCGCAGTGGTTCCATAAGTTACCATTTTGAGATGATTTATGATTTACGTATTGGCAAGCACCCAGTGGCGTGAGGGAGATAAGCTCCTGCAACTGCAAAAACAAATCTAAAATCTAACACACGGAAACGTTTTTTTTGTGCAAACGCACGTTTTGCATCGTTTGGGCCAACCGTCCAGACGAAACCTGCAAACGCACCGCCTGAAAACGCACTTTTTTGAAACCAGGTCTCAGGGTGAAAAAATCCGAAAACGGCTCTCGTTTGGCTTCGTATGGATGGTGAATACGGATCTGTATCGATGATGTCATCGCCACACCCAGGCCCGGATTGGCTAATCGGGAGCACCGGGAGAATTCCCGGTGGGCCGGTCTGGTTGTTTGGTTGTGAGGGCCGGTGTTCAGGTATGGCACTGGGTTGAAATCATAGTTGAATATTATGGATGCTGTCCCTATGCTGCCTGCACTCGCATCCCACTTTTTGTATTTACAGTATTTATTTTTTCTTGCAGCCCACCGTTCTCTTCATTCATGCGGCCCACTCGCAGAGTGCAGCCGGGTTAATGATGACCTATTTATGTTCCGAGTCCTCCGACGGCAGCACCTTGCTAAAATAAAAAAAAAAATACGTCAGCGTACACAAGTCACTGGTGCTTGTTGGAGGATGCCACCACGAGCAGAAAGAAGCTGTTTTAAACGGGTAGAAATCGCAAAACGGCACTGAAAAGGCGTCAATTTAAAAAGGAGAGCTCTAGAAAGTGACGCAGCCAGATGGACTTTTTCTATTTTTAGCAAAACAACAAATGAAGACGTTGAGACGGGTAAGCTGAGTTAGTTAGGAGAAGTGACTGCAAACCAGCGTCTATGTTTATGAATCAAAGTTGTTCTTGTAGCTCCGCAGCAGCAGCTCCTAGTCCAGTTTGCTGCTAACAGTGACAATGAAGAGCCAGTAAGGTTACCAAGCAGCAGCTATATGAGCCCACAACTCCAGTTTGGGCAGGTAGGGTTGCTCATTGACTGAATATTATAAGAATTAATAAGAGTGTGGTGTTGACCTGCTGTATATGAAAAATGCCCTGGGATAATTAATGATGCCAGATGATTCGGCACTACCATAATGACACTGACTTGACTTGATCACAAAGCTTTGTAAAAAGGAGAGATTTGTGCTGAGAATTATGACAATTTATAAAATGTGATTTAGTAATACTACTGTAACCTGTTGTATCACAGTGTGCAAACATGATCAGATTAGCTACAATATAATCACTTTTTATGCCCAAATATTACTTGTGACCCATTATGAAAGTTGTATGAAATAGTCAAAGGAAAAAATAGATGTCATTAGAAAGTGCAATACAATGTATCTTGTTCTTTATTTAATCTGTGATTACTTATTTGCACAGAAACATATTCTGATATTGTTCAACATCATTAACTTTAATGTTAACTTTTCTAATAAATCTACATTGTGAAGCAACACTTGGAAATAGTGATATTTTACAAAATACACCTAATTACAAAGATGTAGAGAACAGGGCGCTATTGCAGACTTGTATACTAAGGTTTTGATTAAATTTTTTTAATATAGTCATTCGTGAAGTAAAGTGGGCTGGTCTAAGGCATGAAAATCCAGGGCTGAAAATGAGTCCCAATCCGGCCCTGGCCACACCCCTCTTTTACACCCTCTGCCCACGGCCGCTGACGCACACAACTGCGGTGAAGCCGCAGTTGTGTGCGTTATATACTGTCTATGGGTGAAGCTAAGCGAGCATGTCCCATCTCCATGGTCAAACCAGCTCACTTCATCTAAATACTGTGTCTCTGCTCCCTGACCCTTCCCTCTGGATTCTACACAAGATATATTGCTAACGTTATGTAGCCAACGTTAAAGTAGCTGACCGCTCCAGCAGCGAAGTAACGTTAACGTTAGCTGCTATGGCTATCTGTTTATAAAGTGGAAGTAGACAACTTATCAACTAGCTAGCTAATCTGTCTGCTTATCAACTCCTTGAACGGATTATAGTACCTTTTACCACGGCTTATTGTAGAAAGGTTACTGCAAGAAAAACGTATAGATTATTAAAAAGACATCATTCATGGATCATTGATGTTTGTTTGACTGCCGATGTTAGAGCTAGCTAGCGAGCTAACGTTAGCGCGCTAACGTTAGCTCGCTCCTAGCGCGCTGCAATCTTGCAAAATAAAAAGCAATCCAACAGCACATTATACAATATAAACAAAGGCCTTTATAAAATGAGCAGTGGTGAAAGTTATTATAGTCCACGGAAGTATTAAGAGAACGTTATAATCTAGCTAGTCATGTTATGATGGTAAGTGGAAGTGACTATGCTCTTCTTCTCCGTTTTTTGGCGAATTTCTGTAGCAGAAACAGCGCCGCCTATAGGCCTGGCATATGAAAGTAGCGTATTGAGTCATTTACAAGTGGATTCGTTTGGACGCAACTATTCTTGAAACGAATCCAGGGAAGACGGGTAAAATAAAGATTGTTTTGGTACGTGTGGACGTGGCCTAAAACAGGAAGTTCACCCACAATCTTTTTGAATCCGCTTGTGTACAAACCCACCTCACACCACAGCTCGTGCTCGAGATCGTAGCAGTATCTCTCGATGGCGGAGTTGGACTCCAGGACAGAGTTGACCCTCATCCGATTCAAGCTCTCTTCCTCTCCGCCTCTTCTCGCTCGTGTCTTCTTCCTCCCCGCTCTCACTCCTGCAGGCTCTGGCTGGGACTCCTCCGGCGTGGTCTTCTCCACGCTCTCCTCCACGTTCTCCTCCTCCTCGTCCCCCTGGTCGTCTTTGTCCTCGCCGTCGTCCCCTCCGTCCTCGTCCTCGCTCTCGTAGTCCACCTGCAGAGGAAGACGGAGATGGGCGTTAAGGGTTTTAGGATGGCGCAAACTACGTCGGCTCTGCAGTTTTGTTGAAGTCACAGTGAGTCACGGAAATGCCGATAAAGTGGTTTCAAGTGTGGTTACAGCTTTTCATAGCTAAACGCAGACAGCGTTTGCTGCGATATGATATTAATGGGGAGCCGAAAGCGGTCGCGGTGCTGTTGACGTTACACTTCCTCGGAGACGAGCAGGCACAACAGTGGTTTCTGTGCCCTGGTGACTGACTGACAGGCTGAGGTTGTAAGGCAAGGGAACTGTATTTCTACAGCACCTTTCAGCAACAAGGCAATTCAAAGTGCTTTACATGAAACATTAAAGAGCAATGAAAATCATGATGAAAATAAAAAATAATATACAAATACAATAATATTTGAAACAGCACATTGTAATTTCTGCATCCATTATGAAAGTATTTATTAGTAATACAGTGGAAATTACTAGAAATGTGAATATTTGGTTAGCGTGTAGATTTACGGTGTGTGCCCTAGAGGTCGACCGATAGTGGATTTTACCGATACCGATAGTTCGGTTAGGCCGTATTTGCCGATAACCGATTAATCGACCGATAGTATAAATAAATTTTTTTCCAAAAAAGTCCAGACGCTTTTGCCAATAATCAAAATAATAATTTGTCATATTTATTGATATTACACCCACAGCAATGCTACACAAGCATGTGTGTTGTCTAAAACAGTTCTCGTACATATTTGGAGTCATCCAGTGCAAAAATAAACATAATGAGCATTATAATTCATATAAAGGACAAACTATTTACATTTCTTCAAAAAAGGCCCAAATGTATGCCAAATCTCAAAACAGTGACGCCATTCTTCTCTGTAGAACGGTTAGATCTAGCCTGACGTGGTCCTACTCAGATTCTAGTCAGAATGTGAGTCTGAAACCACTCCATTGGGCTGTGATTATGGGGCGTGTTCCAACCGAACCAGAAAAAAAAAATTCATCTGCATTCATTGGATAGACCTACAACCAATCAGAACAACGAAACTCAACACTGTGTATCGTCTCCATAGCAACCACTCTTTGCACAATAGAGAGCCGAAGTCCCGCCCCTTCCGGTGGACCTCATGGGACCTTAAGTCAGAAAAAATATGAACAGTAGTGAACGGGGAGAGGCAAATAATTTTTTGATCCCGTTTGAATTGAGCCATGGATTACAAATATGATGTTCGTCAATTTAAAAGATGATTTTTCAACCGAAGAAAGTCTCAGTTAGCCGTAGGTTTGTCGTAGTACCACTTAGTTTTGTGTGAAACAGCTCAGTGGACTACATCTCCCGTTTCACACAATCTACGTCACCTAGCTAGCTTGATGCTTGGTTCGCTAACTAGCTAGCTTAGCTCTGTTCCACAACACATGTAACGTTATCTTAACTGCTGTGTTTTATCCAGTCAAGTTTTTTCAGCAGATAAGCAAAAGAACGAGCGAGATCCTCTGCTCATTAGAGTAACATTACATCCTGGTACGATACACAGAGACATCGTAGCTTCAGCGAGACGTCATCCATGAAGTGTGTAGTCTTTCTAATTACGTATTTTCACTGTCTTATACTTCAACAGTTTAACAATAAACGGAGACTTTTTTCGGTTGAAAAATAATGTTTTAAATTGACGAACATCATATTTGTAATCGATGGCTCAATTCAAACTGGATCAAAAAATAATTATTATCTCTCCATTGACCCTCGTTCATATTTTTTCGAAAGATAGGTCCCATGGACCGGAAGTAGAAGGGCGGGACTTCGGCTCTCTATGCATTCATTCTAACTTCCGACTTTTAGACTTTTTTGAAGCTGGATATATCATTTGTTGCGTGTAAATATAAATGTGGATAACGTTAGTGATAGTGACATGCTCGCTACAGTCGCATTTCTAGAGATGAATCGGCGAAAACATGTTTTATTTCAATGAGTCACGGCTTTACATACCTTTTTGCTGTCGATGCTTCAAACGCGCATCTGATGTCGCACAGCATGTGCACTCCGTGCAGCGCGCAATACGCAGTAACATGTGTCGAAAATAAACACGAAGCATCAGGGATAGTTTTTATTTCTAGAGGCCGCTATTGTAATGCGTGATGCCAGCAGACCCTTCTCAGCTCTGTGTACTGTGTAATGAATGACAGCGTGCGCTTCTCAGCCGCTCCAGCAACGGACGCAACCAGGAAAAACTATCGGCATGGATTTTTGCCGATAACAATAGTTCCACCAATCAACTATCGGTGGCGATTAATCGGCAAAACCGATGAATCGGTCGACCTCTAGTAAAAAACTTGAGTTGATACTTCAACTTTTACAGAAGTTTTTTTAAACCCTAGTATCTGTATTATTTATACTACTTGCGTAATGAATGTGAATACTTTTGACACCTCGGTCCACAAGACACAGAAACATGGAGATATCGCTTCCTGCCTGAAGAGGAAATGAAAGAAAAGAGGTAACGGAAACCGACAGTGAGAAATGCAAAACAGAAAAAGGGGAAACGTAAGAACTCATCCAAGTAAGGGGGTAGCTTATGTTTTGCTATCCAAAGTGTATCATCTTGTTGAGCACCAACTGCATTAAATTATTAATCCTGTTTAAAGGTTTCTCCTCTTACTAGAATTTCTCCATGCAAGTTCATCAGCGTGCAGTACTGTTAAGTACTTTGTTGAGTTGACACAAAACAAGTGTGAAAACCCATAACCCCACACATCTATTTCGAGAAAATTAGATGGCTTTAGTTATTTCAAGTAGAGTTGTAACAAGAAGTCAATTGTTCAAATCGAGGAAAGTTAATCGGCAACTATTTTGAAAAGCTATTAATCGTTGCAAAAATACCAAACATTTGATGGTTCCAGGTTCTCAAATGTGATAGAAAATAAAACTTATTTTTAGATTATAGTTAGTTAGTTTAATTTTATTTCTGTGTCATGGCAAACATTTGGGCCCATCCCAATGGGGATTACAAGACACCACAAACTTATTTAGCAAACGTCTTCCGGTCGCATATACAAATCATTCGGAGAAATACAGTGGCACTCATAAGTTTATGAATCCATGCTAAAGTTGACTAAAAAAAATGAATAAAAAAATGTTTTTATCAGGATGCATAGTATCCTGGATCCATTAAATAACTGGCCTTTAAAAAATAAACATCTGCCTGCCTCTATGGGAATTTAACATAGGGGTGTACTTACTTATGCCCCCTGTATTTTAAGGAAGAAAATGTATTTATTTACAATACATTATTCATTCACAAAGAAAATTGGTGTCCTTAAAGGTTGGATTTTTCCTCATATTTTTTAATTAAGGCATTAAGATCAATTTCCAAAAGATGATTTTTTTTTATTCCTCTTTTTAGTCAACTTTAGCATGGTTTCATAAACTTATGAGTGCCACTGTACATGAATACACTGTACATGAATACACACACACCTCATCTACAGATCATCTTGATAAAGAGCTTTTTTTCTTCTTCTCCCAGGCTTTTTCAAGACAATTGGCTAATGTATATCTTTCACACGTGAACAGCCATCTCAGTCTTTCAGCATCATCCATATTTACCAAATCAATCTCTGCTTTTATCTTACTAAACAAAACAAATAAAACTAAAATAAAAAATAAAATCACGCTGTTCACAATAAAAAGGACAGTATAAAACAAAATGGAACTGATTTTCTATATCATTCAAACAACACATGGGACAGATAAAATTTTTCCTCTTCTAAATTAATATATTACCCTGTTTCAACAGTCAAAGGTAAAACCCCAGATCTCAACTGTCTTTTCCTTTTGTACACACACACACACACACACACACACACACACACACACACACACACACACACACACACACACACACACACACACACACACACACACACACACACACACACACACACACACACACACACACACACACACACACACACACACACACACCTTCTGTTTACTGATAGCTATCGTTTACCTCAGGCTAATTAATTAGTGGCGATTTTTGGCAGCCAGCCTTCCAAAAGAAAGCACAATGAAATTAAATAACCGATCATTAACCGTTGACCGACAAGCAGGTAACGGAGCCTCAGTTCACAGTCCGGCAGGCTCTGATGCACTTTCTGCACTGCTTGTCCGCCGACAGCTGTAGGATTGTACTGGTTAATGTTCTGTTCATTATCAGACACATGCAGCCACTTTCTGACTGACAAGTCCACAGCGGCGTGTATGTCCGGCCCTGTCTCCACCCCCTCCACCTGCACGTTGTCAACTGTGTGGTTTGGAATGAAAGGGAGAAAACGAGACGCCGAGGAACACGCCGGATATCGCTCAGCTGCGTGGATTTTTCTGTGTCCTACACACCAGAAGCGTGTCTGACGCGGCGCTGCTCCTGCTGCTAGGTACAGAATATTTCGTTCTGTATGACAGGTGCAACATTTGAAAATATTTTCTCTGAAATTTTGTATTACATTTATATCTACATTGATGTCAAAACCTAGACTTTCAAACATCAAGATGTCATTTATTAATATGCATTTGTGTCTAAATGACATATAAACATATTTTCCTATTCTATTTTGCCTGGAAACGCTTCCAACACGCTTGCGTCTCGCGTGAAAAATAGGCGTCGGTTCTATTTCTAGCAGGCAAGCGTCTCAGGCGTGTCTGTCAGTGTTTAAGCTCTAACCTGTTAACATGGGAGCTGAAATATAAACTGACACACCACACGGCTGACACGCTCGCGCGACGCGTGCAGTGTGTAACCGGCCTTAGACACATTTAGACCATTTCATGCTGCAAATACTTTCATGCACGCTATGATGGTTTCACATCTAAGTTATTGTGTAACCTCTTGGTCACAAGCAGCACCTACAAAAACAAAGCCTCTTATGATGATATACAGTACAACCGACCGAGCAATTCAAATTTTGGACAGAACGCCGACAAAATCTTGTGTCATGTTCTCAAGAAATTAAATATGCTTAAGATTGCAAATCTTAAAACTTGTACAAGTGCGTACATAGCCAGGCTCCCCAGGTGCTCAGTGACCTAGTGGTTCCTCTTAGAGCCTTGTGTCCTCTGCTGTCTTTTATGTAAATGTTGAGTTATTGTATTTAAAAAAAAAAAGAAAGGGTCCATCTGGGACGTGCATTGCAAATTAGCCTAGGCTATAAATGCTGTGGCGTGCGTCAAACTTGTCCCATAAACATTAAATAAATAAATAAATAAAGGGCACATAGTCACGCAATGTTTCTTAGTAGTCTAAATATTAGGTTAGTTTCAAGAAATCAAGGCACATTTGCTAACCCAACTAGCAGATTCTTTAATTATTACAACCAAATAACACACAAAAATTATTATTTAGTTTATATGTTTTTACTCGATTATACAATAGGACCTTATTATCACTTTATACTGTATTTCAATCTAAACCAACCATATATTGTGTACTTTGTTTGGTGTTTTTGTTATTTGTTTGTTTATAATAGGGTTGGGCGATGTTTACAGTAAAACATTGTGATGATCGTTACATAAATATTTTTTTCTACTACTATGGG
This sequence comes from Perca schrenkii, assembly GCA_025617405.1. Taxonomy (NCBI): domain Eukaryota; kingdom Metazoa; phylum Chordata; class Actinopteri; order Perciformes; family Percidae; genus Perca; species Perca schrenkii. Next base: position 32,613,986 of record CM046796.1, read on the forward strand.
CCAACAGTTAACATAGAAACGATACATACATACATTTAAATGCCCTCTGTAAATGGTGCCCTGCTGGTAGGTTTTACAACTTGACCTACTTTCACTTAAGTACGGTGCAGTAAAGTCAATCAGATGTCCGTGATCTGCGTAGCGACAGTACAGTGGGACATTTGCCTTCAACGGAGCAGTAATAACCTAACATACCATCATTACTGAGTTTAAACTACATTATCGGTTGGTTATGTTTGCACTGAATAACGCATTCAATAAACAGAAAAATAACTCTTGCAGCGCATATGAACAGATGCGCAATATTAGCTCACAAATAAAATCCATGGATGTATTAAGAGAACGGGGCATCACGATGGTGGCTCTCCATCGTGATGTTGGCCAGCCATCACGATGGACGATGATATCGTCCATCGGCACAACCCTAGTTTATAATGTAGTGGATTTTTTAGCCACGTGGCTCTTGGGATGGCCAGCGGCTGTTCATGGTCCCCAGAGGATGATTCCTACCAATTTGGTATGCCCTGATGTTTCCTCTAAAAAATAAATATCTTGGTTGCCCTCTCAGCCCGTTGCTGTTCGTTCTAGCGATAGAACCCCTGTCAATAAAGCTTAGAACCACACAGTCCATACATGGTATTAGCAAGATGGGAATGGTATATAAAATTTCTTTGTATGCTGATGATCTTTTAATTTATATAACGGACCCGTTGTCATCTACACCTGTAATTTTGAAGATTCTTGGAGACTTTGGTAGCTTTTCAGGGTATAAAATTAATAATTCAAAAAGCACGTTTCCCTATTAACGAGAAAGCGCGCCAAATACGAGATACGGACTTACCCTTTCGTATATCACAGTCAGGGTTTAAGTATTTGGGAATCCATGTCACCCCTTCTTTTTCTGGTCTGTTTGATGCGAACTTCACTCCAATACTTGAGAAACTAAAATCTGACCTCCAGCGATGGAGCGCCATTTATTTATCTTTAGCCGGAAGAGTTAACTGCGTTAAAATGAATGTGCTGCCTCGATTTTTATACTTTTTTTAAAGTCTTCCAGTTTTCCTTCCAAAATCTTTTTTCCGAGCAGTAGATAAGTTACTTTCACATTTTTTATGGGGAGGTAAAACTTCAAGGCTGCGTGAAAAATTCCTTGTAAGACCACGGCAGAGGGGTGGGCTTGCCCTTCCAAATTTAATGATTTATTACTGGGCTGCAAATTTACAAAAAAATGTTTACTGGTTTCAGTCTCCTGAAGAAGACTGGTGTAGTGCAGAGGCCAATTTTTGTAAACTGGTGTCACTTGCTGCACTGATGACATCAAAACTTCCCCTCTCCCCATCATGCTTCTCCTCCAGCCCAGTGGTAAGTTCAACACTTCGGATTTGGATACAATTTAGGCAAACGTTCCATTTCTCTGACCTCTCCATACTCAGTCTTGTTTGTAATAATCATCTTTTTCCTGCTGCTAAAATAGACAACACTTTTAAACGGTGGGACAGTATGGGCCTTTCTACGTGTAAAGAGTTTTTTATAAATAACGTGTTTCTCAGTTTTACTGACTTGGTCAGTAAATTTAACGTTAATAAGTCCAGTTTTTTCAGATATCTTCAGGTTCGTCATTTCATTAAAACACACATCTCATCATTTCCTCGATTACCTGTGCACTCTGTCCTAGAGGATATACTGCAGACCCCTCTAACCTCAAGAGGCCAAATTTCTAACCTGTACAATTCTATTATGTCACTCTACGATGTATCCATGGATCCTATCAGAACAAAATGGGAAGACGAGTTAGGGACAAATATATCAGATGCTGTATGGGACAGAGCTCTAAGCTGGGTGAATGGGACCTCTTCTTGTGCACGTTTGAATTTGATTCAGTTTAAAGTTCTTCACCGTATGCACTACAGTAAGGTTAAGTTGGCCAAAATATACTCTGACATGGATGTCATCTGTGATAGATGCAGAATGGACAGGGCAGATTTACTTCACATGTTCTGGTCATGTTCCATGCTGAGGGAGTGCTGGGCATCAATATTTAAAGTCTTAAATTAAGTCTTTGATTTAGCTTTACACCCTAGTCCTACAATGGCCGTGTTTGGGGTACAAGGGGGTGATTTTGTAATGTCCAGTAGTATGGAGGGTGTTGTTGCTTTTGCAACCTTGTTAGCACGGCGGAGAATACTTATGGACTGGAAATCATCTATACCGCCAAAAGCTGCTACTTGGCTTTCTGATGTTATGATGTTTTTAAAAATAGAAAAAATCAAGTACTTTCTTAAAGGATCAACCAATACATTTTACAAGAATTGGGGCCCTTTACTGGCTTACTTTGAAGGACTTACTGCACTTCCCTCTTAGTAACTGATGAGAATTGTAAAGCATAATGATTACACTATTTGTTACCATGAGTGATAGTGTTTATTTTAATTTTACTTATTTATTTAATTTAATTTATTTTTTATTTTTTTATTGTTATTATTGTTGTTATTATTATTATTTCTATCATTATTTTCATATTCATGCTTTTATTTTCCTTTTTTTATTTGTTTTTCCTTATCCTCTTTTCCTCGGCATAAGGGTTTTGTTGTGGGTGGGATGGGGTTAACGGAAAGATCTTGAAAGTCGGAAAGTCTTGTTATAATTGACATTGTAATATTGCATTGAATTTTGTGCATTGTATCTTCTCTAAAACAATAAAAACACTTGTTAAAAAATAAATATCTCAACCTCTACTAAATGGATTGGCCCAAAGTTTTGTGCAGACATTCATAGTTTCCATAAAATGCATTCTAATACTTTTGGTGATACATTGCCTCTAATGCAACCATAATCCGGGTGAAACACCAACTGCTGGATGTAGCATCACGGTGTTTGGTTCACAGATGAACTGTAATAACGTTGGCGATGTCTTAACTCATTGTCTAGCGCCATCATCAGGTCAAATTGTTTATTTTCCCGATACTATGGTTTATGACCAAATACCTGCAAAACTAAGCTGCGCTTTGTGTTAAAATTAGCAACTGTTAGCATGCTAACACAGTAGACGAAGATGGTGACCATGTTTAACATTATACCTTTGCCTGAGTTTCTGTTTAAGAGGAGCAGCTACACGTTGTGATGCTTTCGTTACCAACTTTAACGTGGATCCGAGGAAAATGTTCAGACCAGTCTCAAAATATGCAAAGTGTAATATGTTTGCGAGCTTTCTATTTCCAGGAACATCAAGACTATAATATTATAAATTTAAAATAATATTAGTATTTAATATGAGGTATTTCCTCCATCATCGTACCTCCTCTTCCTGTTTGTCTTTTCGCTTGGCATCTGAAGCATCAGCGTCTCCTTCGTTCCCCTGGTCGTCAACAATCTCTCGCTCCTCTTCGCCCTCCACGTCGTCTAACTGATGAATGTCAACATGACAAGACAAGGATACTTCACATTGTTGTTTTGGTATTCAACGAAAAGAAAAAGAAATGTGCAGGTAAAAACCATTCAAAAATGACTGATAACACTAATCCTAAAATAAAAAATCCTATAAGGAACCCTGAAATGAAGACAAGCCAAATAAAAACCCACCCCTGCTGTGTCAGCTGTTCCCTCGCCATCATGGTCCTTATCTCTGGGGGTGGCCTTCCTTGTTTCCACGGCAATGGAAGCCAGCTTGGCACTGCGCTTCTTAATGGCTTCGAGGAGAAGACGGAAAAACCTGGGAGGACAAACGACCAAAAAAAAAAGTAAAACATGAGAAGATGAGAGGTTAATATTAGAGATCAACAGATACTGTTTTTCTCAAGGCAAATGCTGATGCCGATTATAAGTAGTTAATGAAACAGATAACCGATATTTGTAACCGATATGCATTTACAGTGAAAATGAAAATCTTTAAGTCAAAATTACAAACTCCAACACAAAACTTTGTTTAAATGCTTTAAGCAATTATTTCATAAATTAGAAAATGTAACACATTTAAGTCGGACTCAGTGGTGAGTAAAACTGAAGCAGAGGGACAGACACAGAGCTGTAGCGGAGCCAAAGTAGCTCCTTTTTAATTCATTAACTTTATCGGTTATCAGGCAAATAAAATGCCGATACAGATAATCTGCAAACAGCCAAAACAGGGTGGCTACAGGTATAAACAAGTTAAATTTAAGACTTTTTAAGACCACTTATAAATGAAATTTAAGACTTGAAATGCGGTGCGTTGTAATTATGTTCAATGAGACACTGAACCAGACAACCAAAAGCAAACAATTAGACTTGCATGTGCGTTATTGGTTAAATGACCACATCCAGTCAAGATTATATGGAGCAGTTCATGGGCCATGCAACTGCCCAGGATCTACTTCAGCATTTCAAAGTAAGTGTGCCATAAATATATTTATTAACTAACCTCTTGTATGTTGTGTATCATATAGTTAAGCTTTACTGATTTGTCAAGTGAATAACAACTATGGATAGGGCACTATACGTTAATTAGACAAATTAAAATGAATGAATTAAAAACAGCCAAATTGAGTTTTAGAATGGTATTAGAGTCTGCTGTTTACCTGCCAATATGTATAAATAGTATACATGCTGCTCATAAAAATAGCCCCACATCCTCGCATACCCTTCACCATACCCCCCACATCATCACATACCCTTCACCATACCCCCACATCATCACATACCCTTCACCATACCCCCACATCATCACATACCCTTCACCATACCCCCACATCATCACATACCCTTCACCATACCCCCACATCATCACATACCCTTCACCATACCTAGAGATTGGCATGGTTTTATTTCAGTTAGCCTCATAGCTGGTTTGATTTACATTGAGAGATGATTTTATTGAAAGTGCCCCATCTCTAGGTATGGTGAAGGGTATGTGATGATGTGGGGGTATGGTGAAGGGTATGTGATGATGTGGGGGTATAAGGGTATGTGATGATGTGGGGGGTATGTGAGGATGTGGGGCTATTTTAATTCCAAAGGCCAAGGGAACTTCATCAGGCTGCATAGTATCCTGGATCCATGAAATAACTGTCCTTTAAAAATAAAAATCTGCCTGCCTCTATGGGAATTTAACATAGGGGTGGACTGATTTTAAGGAAGAACATTTATTTATTTACGATACATTATTTATTCACAAAGAAAATTGGTGTCCGTCAAGGTTGGACTTTTCCTACTTTTTTAAAATAAGGAATTAAGATCAATTTCCAAAAGATGATTTTTGTATTCCTTATCATGGGTTCATAAACTTATGAGCACCACTTGTCATTTAACCAATAAAGCACATGCGAGTCCAGTTGTTTGCTTTTGGTTGTCTTGTTAAGTGTCTTGTCAAACATAATTACAAACGCACCGCATTTTTGGACTTAGGTGAGGAGTTATTTTTTGATATACGGCGCCAGCCCAAATTTAGCGTAACGTATCTGGTCTTGTCCTTTCCACAGGTAAATGACTGTACAAGCCCCGAATATGGAAACATTGCTTTGAACACTTCTTAAATCTCGTCATTATACCTGTAGGAATTGTGGCTTGTCACAGTCCTCAGCACCCAAATCACCTCTGCTCCGAGTGTTGGCATAGAGCCAAAAATTGCTCGGAGGTCAGCTGGCATTGTTGGCTGTGGATTTTCCATCCTAACATCCAGCGTTGTAGCGTTTACATCGTTGCTAGCGGTAGAAATGGTGTAGCAGAAACTAGCAATTACGGGCTGCTGGCGAGCCTTTATGTAGTACGTAGTTTACCAAGTTTGAAATTCTTCCGACGCATAACACAGTTTGTTTCATAAACATTCCCAGGCACCGACCTTAACCAATAATACTTGTTCTTTTCAAGCCATTTGTAATTGAACTTCCATTTCCGCATGTTTCTAGGTGGCTATCAACCACTGCTGTAGCCTATTACCTGTTTGCGGCGAAATTGCAAATCCCACTGACTATGGCCACGCCAAGACCCGCCCACGAAGCAGCTCGATTGGTAGGGGTTAGGCATTTGACCTCGGTTAAGGTTAAGGTTAGGATAGCCGATTGGTCAGGGGATAGGTCATGTACAAATGGGGTTACGTTACCTTGCGTAAAAAATATTCGACCTGGCTGGCAGAACAGATTGCCTGCATTAATTTTCGCGGTGGCATGACACAAACATATTTAAGACCTATCCAATCTGAATTTAAGACAATTTAATACTTTTTAAGGCCTTATTTTTAGGAAAAGTGATTTAAGACTTTTTAAGGACCCGCGGCCACCCTGCAAAAAAAACGAGCCGATAATCGGTATATCCCTAGTTAATATCAGGTTATTCCTGGTCCAGGAGAAGCAACAGCCCCTATTTACACAGACAGTGACACACACATACACATATACACCTACCTAGTTTCCATGTAGTGGAGGATCTGTTGGGGTGATAGCAGCTTATCCTCACAGTAACGATCAGGAGAAAGGAAGTGGAAGGAGACTTTAAACAGCCGCTGCTTTTGGTGCTTTTCAATCCGTAATGTCTCAATCACATCCACCTTCTGCAGCACCTGTACACATACACCACTTTTACTTCCCCAAACTTATATATAATATAATAAAAACTAAACTAAAGGAAAAAGAAGGTGGAGCAAAAACAGAAAAACGAAGACAAAAAGGGGCAACAAAACACACGAGAAGCTGACCCTTACCTCAGCCAGACAGACTCTGGTCAGTTTCTTTCGGAGCGTCTTGGCCCTCTTCAAGGCTTTCTTGTTGTTCAGCACTGGAACGCTCATCATGGGAGTTTTAATGTTGGAGCTGGCCACCATCAGGATCTCTCTCAGTCTGCGAGACACAGAGACATATATACACAGAGTGAGACGTGGAGGAAAAGTACGGTGGAAGGATTGAATGGATCAAGTACGGACGAGTTAAGTGGCCAAAAGTAAGAAGAAGAGATGTTGATGTAGAAGAGGCATTTTAGGAGAGAAAAAAAAAACTGTTAATCATAAAAATTCTGGTTAACGAGGGTTGGCTATCGCTCAGAAGAAAATAGAAATTAGAATCCCTACTTCTCACATTTTTTTTCTATTATATGGAAGCAAAGCCAGACACAGCCAACAGTCTACAGCTGTTCTCCGCTGGTTCAAAGAGCTGTGTATGT
>CM046796.1:32626107-32851107 GCA_025617405.1 Perca schrenkii
CGTGGACTTGAAAGAGTCCGTCAGTCGTGGCCGACGAAGGTCCAGTCGGGAGTTTGGATGGAGAGTCCACTGAAGTCCACTGTGGTCTGAAGGGATAATCCTCGCTATATCACTATCTTGCGGTAACCGTTAGTCGGAGGTTGACAGCTAACGTTAGCCAGCTGAAGCTAACAGTTGATCGACTGTGAGTAACGTAGCAACGCTACACAGGCTGGCAGCAGCACAGAGTCCAGACTTGATAAGTCACAGCAGGGGATAGAAAGGTGTTGAGGATGACCAACAACTAATCTAAAACTTAGGGTACTTAATTTACTAGAAAACACAACAAAATATCAATTTCACGGATTGTGAAGCGGCGTTCCAACATAATTTTTTTTAAGTGGTAAATAGCTACATGTTTCTGAGTATCCTCAAGTATGGACTTTTAATCCTTGTGTTGTCCTCGGGTCAAATTTGACCATTTTGAAAACGTTTTTTTATATCAGAAATATGGGTTTCAACCAAATTGCAGAAAATTAACATGGATGCATGGATATGTTTTATGGGCTCTACAACGTTATATGCAGGTACAATTAATGATAACTTTCATTAAATTTTGGTTTGTTATATACAATTTTATAGCATTTTGAAAAAAAAAAAAGTTTAAATGGTTTTAAAACCGTATCCTGACTAAACTTTTGGCCTGTACCATATGTATGTATGTATGTACACACACACACATGCACATATGTCACACACACACACACACACACACACACACACACACACACACACACACACACACACACACACACACACACACACACACACACACCATTAATTGTACAGTACAATTTGGAACAGTTACAGCTATAAGACTAGATACTTTTCAGCCTCAGTCAGTACCTGTCGGTGTCCAGGCTGTCTTGACTCATTCTGCCTTCGTTCTCGAGGTATTTCTCTGTGATGCTGTGAAAGTTTTCCGATACTGAGCCGAAGCAGACGTCAGGCCTGAACACGCCCAGAGACGGCTCAGGGCAGCGGGACGACTTCCTGCTGTATTTCGATTTGCCGGAATCATCCAGTGAGCGCCACTGCTGTAAGAGCTGTGGAGGGAGCAATTGAAAAGCTTGGTTAGACTAGGTCAGAGGTCTACGTCATACTGTATGTACGAAGGCTAAAAGGGACAAAGTAACACCAAGAAAACCGGGCCGATCTTTCACATTTTGTCTCAGTATACCTGCTGTATAGCAGCATTTCTGCCGTAGACATCGGGTTCTGTGCTTTGTTCAGTCTGTCTCAGTTTGGCCAACTTCTTTTGAGAAAACAGCAAGAATGCTCCTGATACACATTAAAACACACATACATATTACATGACAAATATTCACATAGGAAACATATACAGTATATAGCATGCAAAACATTTTTACTGTCCACTTCCTGGATTCTCCTTATCATATTTATGATCTCCTACTGCTCTACAACAGCTCAAAGTGGGAGCTATTTTTTTAAACCAATTCTGATTACAATAATTACCATACCACGTACAGTATACTCTAAAGCGCATTAAAATAAGCAGCAGCTGCTTTAACAAAGTAATATTTAAACAGTAAGTCTACGCCTCAAGACGTATTAAAGATTGCACTGTGCTGTGTCTGCTTAGCTATGTCTATATGTATTGACATCTTTGCTTAGCAGCAAAGAATGTGACTTGGGTTAACGGTTGTGGGAATGGTAATGACATTTTAGTCAACTTAAAGTGCTCATATTATGCTCACTTTCAGTTTCATAATTGTATTTAGAGGTTATATCAGAATAGGTTTACATGGTTTAATTTTCAAAAAACACCATATTTTTGTTGTACTGCACATTGCTGCAGCTCCTCTTTTCACCCAGTGTGTTTAGCTCTACGTTTTAGCTACAGAGTGAGGCATCTCACTTCTGTTCCATCTTTGTTGGGAGTCACACATGCACAGTAGCTAATAAGGGCTACTAGCCAGTCAGAAGCAGAGTATGAGGGTTGTGCGACGCTAGCAGCTAGGCGAGCATTATAACGTGTGTTACAAAGTGACGTAAAGGCTGGACTACAATAGAGCTGTTTGGAGCAGTTGGTGAACAGTGTTTTCTGTTGGAGATGGTAAGTGCCTTTGGGGTTGACTTTGGGCTTTTTAACTTTATAAACCTATAACATGCGCAAAAGAGATATATAACAATACAGGAAAGGGAAAAAGCAAAAAAAAGCATAATATGAGCACTTTAAATATATAAATATCAGTTTATACGTAATATTATATGATTATAAATCCAGTCTGAGCAGCAAAGATGTCAGATAATGTTAATGCCAAACCAAATGTTATCTACCTCTCCGTGGACATGCCACCTCTCTCTTTGCTCTCCAGCGCTGGATGGACGCAAAGTGTTTACTGGCGGTCTTAGGGTCCAAACGTGCCAAAACCTCGTCCAGGCACTGGGACCTCTTGATGACCTAATGGGAATTGGAAAACATAACACATGGCTGATTTGTATGACTGTCCAGGTTAATTTTCTACCAAATGTAGACACTGGAAACACCACCATTGTCTCATGTTTAAAAGGCCCTGAATACCCACACAGGTAATGTGGCTAATTGGACCTTTTCCCGGACTGTGCGGGTGTGTTCAGACGTTTTAATGTTTAATGAATGAAAAGAATTGACTGTGTGTGAGCCTGAGGCGAGCGGTTCTATTTCATCTTAATGGATTGCCTTTTGCTTAGGCAGTGGGCCGAGATAATTAGATGGGAAAACTCTGGATCGCAAACACTTTCTTCCATTGTTTTATATGACTAATTTGCAATCAAAAAAAAATTTATGTCTGTTTTGTGACCAAGCGTTGGCAGCGGGAGGACGAGTAATGGTTGTTTACACTCAACATGCAAAAGTGCTGTTCACAGCTAAGCCCAGGTACGTGGTACTGCACAAAGCTTACAGCAAGGCTAATTCAACTGTATTGTTCAGGGGGACACATTTTCAGAAAGCTCAATGCCTGGGGCTGGACTTTTCCCTGACCTGTTGTCAATCAAATAAATCATATTCCTGACATCAAAATACTGAGTGAAGTTTACAAAGTATGAAGAACGCAGATATATATGTGTATATATATATATATATGTGTATATATATATATATATATATATATATATATATATATATATATATATATATATATATATATATATATATATATATATATATATATATATATATATATATATATTTGTGGCACACCAAGATAAACAGACAACATACAAACAGCAGCAGCGGATAAGAGATTTGCGGATAAGAGCAGATTGAAATATCGCTTTTCAACATGTTTATGACTGTTTAACAGGTGTATTGATACTGTAATACATTTTTACTCATAAAGGTTTCATTGCACATAACAGTAGTTAACGTTAGTTGTCATCGGCACCAGGGAACGTTGATAATCTTCTCTGTATCCTTCCCAGTTCAGTACATGTGCTACATGTTGCAACACATCGCTGTTCAAAATGCCGTCCATCTTCCAAATGCAAAGCTTGTCTCCAAATTAATGATCATGCTTGAACCCGCATGGCCTTTTATCTGCCTTACTTTCTTTTTAAGTACCTTATTAAAGTTTAAGAAATACAAGTTTATAAATACAGTAGAATTAATAACCGACAAAAACAAGACAAAACATGTGAAAACTGTTGCATAATGTGAAAAATACAGCCTGATAATATGCACTGAATGTGTATGTCCAGGATCTTTCATAAAGTGCTGTGAGTTCTACACAGTGTGGCTGTCTATCACAGTCTGCTGTAGAAACATTGCACATCTGGTCTTCCACAGTTGTAGACCAACAATTCACAGGAGTTTTTTGTATCAGCTCTATGTTTCGCAGTGAGTCAATCTTGCGGTTGCCTAGTTTGACTTTGGACCGTAATCTTGCGGTGCCTGTACCTGTCTCACAGTCACCCATTGATGGCTAACAACTGCCGCTGGTAGCCGACATCCTGAAGCTCTGTACCGGCGAAATACAACCAGCAACAGCCGCTCGGATTTTATCATATTACCAGACAACTTTATTTGGAAGGTTACCGTTACTTTACCGACTAGTTACCTAACGTAACAGCATATTACATTGTAATGTCAGCAAACAAGACTGACCTCAAAAGTAGTGTTCATTGCATGGTAGAAAATCGGGTCAAAGTTCACCTTGGAGCGAAAGGTTGAAAATTTGGAGGGAATGAGAAGACGATGGAGACATGTAGACATCCTAAAGCCGATTGGCCAATACTCGAGATCAAAGATATTTTATTGCAAAGATCAGTGAACTATTTTAGTACAATAGATCGTATTCTGAACGAGCCGCCATGGCTTTAAATTTGAATCAGCTGCCGGTTTTCATTTCTTGGGCAACAATACAGAGTAGCGCCGCCTGCTGCTATGGAGACGTATTACGTTTCTCAAGTCAGTGTGTCCCGGGGCAGTTTTTTGGACCTCGGGGACCCGACTGATCATTTCAACTGGCTTTTCTGTTGACGCCGGTCGGCCGTCTGGTTGGTGGGTCTCGGCTTTTAACCTTTTCTCTCACTCCGGTCAGGGAAATGCTGGCTGGCTGGCCTTTGAGGTGGACCAGCTATTCTCATTTAGGTGACAAACTGCTCCTCCAAGTTTTCCATCAGCATTATTTATTTCAATTCATTCAAATTATTGTTGACGTGCGCCTTGCTCCGTTTTACCTTGTAGTTGTCCTCGATGAAGGGGAACTGTCTTGACTGCAGGAACTGAGTCTTGGGAATATCCAGTCCATCTTCACCGTACAAGAACTGGACCACAGATCCATCGCTGTCCCTCACCGTCAGATCATACTGCACTACCAAACCCTCCAGATGCTTTATGACACATCTGCAGAGGCGAGGATGTGAAGGAGGATAGAGAAAAAAGGTCAGTAAAAGGAGAGGAGAGGACAGTGCATCCTACAGATCAGTATGGCAGGTACAGAAAATAAAATGTTGGGTTCATCTAATATGGTCAATTTTTTTTTCTATTCAATTGTATTTATATCAGGATGCATAGTATCCAGGATATTATGCATCCTGATAAAGTTCCCTTGGTCTTTGGAATTAAAATAGCCCCACATCATCACACCCTTCACCATACCTAGAGATTGGCATGGTTTATTTTCCGTTAGCTGGTTTGATTTGCATTGAGAGATGATTTTATGGAAAGTAACCCATGCCAATCTTATCACACTACCAATAAAATTCAACAGGTCAAAGTTAACTGCTGAAAACCAGCTGGGCATAGCTGTGTCATTCAAACTCAGGAATTTGAATAACGTTGTGGCTTTAACAACCGAGACCGCTCATATAATAGTGTTGGCCATAGCCGTGAAAAAAATGTCGCAGTGCGTTTGTGGCTTATATCAGATAAGTAAACCACAGATTTCCCTCTCAAATTAACATGTACTCTGGGGCACCAGGCCTGGAGAAACTAGGTTAAATGAAAATATTTTTCATTTCTTGACAAATTACAGACATGGCAGATTAGCACGGGATTAAAATTACAGATGACCTCCTCAATTTTTACAAATAACTAAAGGTACCAAGGTAATACTAGTCCTAGTGTTTGTGTGTAGTACATATTTATCCCCAGTGGCCATGATGGAGCACCGTGGGGCCCATGAACTACATCGTCACTGTGGCAGCCATTTTGGCCAGTGGCATCCACTGATGAGGAAGCACTGAATTTGACAAGGCTGCATTTTTCTTTCTAAATACTTATTTACAATAGATTGGTGCCTTATACGTTATGTCTTTATTGGTTTAAATAACACACTATGTAGTCCATTTATAAGGGTGGTCTACACATCCAGGGCCTTCGAACCATGTTAGATGTTACATCAATAATGAAAACACTACTCATACAGCTACTTTTGCCAGAACAAGCTGGTGCTTTATCTCACTTCAATCACCTTTTTTCTCTTTTGTTGCCTGTGAACAGGGTCTGCACAGACACACAACAGTTTGTTTTCTATTTGCACGGAACTAGTATTAACAGTGTATCACAAAATCATAGAAATCACAACCTCTGTGTTTGGCAAATCAAGGTAGGGAATATATGGTTATAGGTTGTATAATTTTTACTTGACAAATTACAGAAATGGCAGATTTGCACAGGGTTAAAATCACAGATGACCTCCTCAATTATTACAAAATTACTTAAAAGTCGCTATGCAATACAAATCCCAATGTGGATAGGGTGTTTCTGTTTCAAAAAGTTTCTGAGAGAGAGACTTAAATCGCACCAAATGTGAATGTAACATGACCATACTTTAAAGTCTTCAGCCCTTTCTGAACTAATAAGCAGTAAGGTTTACGTTACCTCTGCAGGTATCCTGATCTAGATGTTTTCACAGCTGTGTCGACCAGTCCCTCTCTGCCGGCCATACAGTGGAAGAAGAACTCCTAAACGCAACAAGATTACACACAGACAAGGAAAGAAATGTATCATAAAGTAGCAAGAGAAACGTCATAGCAGCAGTACTCGTAAAAAAGACTTATAAGAGTTAGAGAGTGCTTTCATACGTGTCCACAACAGGAGCTACAGTGTAAAAGCAACTTTTAAAACGAGTCCACTACACAACACAAACACAGCTCTCCTCGTGTACCTGTGGTTTGATGCCTGTGAGGAACCTTCCAGAAACAAAGCCCCCGGCACCTGGTGCAGGATCATATGGCTGGAAGCACGGCAAGGATTTCCCAGAAGGCATCAGTGGAGGCCTACGGCCCTCCAACTCGATCTGACCTAGTAGACATGAAATCTGAAAGACACACCACACACACAGTCAGGGTATTTGTAGGTAAAAGGCTAAATTTCATGAGGCTTTATTGAAGTGTGTGTGTGTGTGTGTGTGTGTGTGTGTGTGTGTGTGTGTGTGTGTGTGTGTGTGTGTGTGTGTGTGTGTGTGTGTGTGTGTGTGTGTGGTACCTGCATGGTGTTTACAGTAGATCCCTTGGCTCCTGATTGGACCATCAGTTGGAGGTTGTTGTCTGGGAAAGAGGTGTGGAGTCCGACTGGCATGCACACCTGTGAACACACAACAACATTTCATCATCAAGAACAGTTAAGACTGTCAACATGCTATCCTTTTTTTTAAATGCATATTTTTTGGTTCATTCACTGGATTGAGTACAGTAGAAAGCTGACAGGAAATGGGAAGTCACATGCAGCAAACGTCCCCTGCTAGACTCGAATATTGGAGTTCTGAGTACATGGTCAGCGTCTTTAACTCATAGGCAACCAGGACACCCCAACACAGACTCCTAAACACATGACAGGGATGTAGACTTAAGTGAGTAAATACAGGAAGAAGGTCCTGTGTTCTGGACTAGTGCATATTTATTACATCACCATGGTCAAACCGGCTCATTTCATTAAAACCAACATGACCCAACATCTTGATGTGGGTCTGGCTTGTCAGTTTCCTGAGGCCTGTACTACGAAGCAGGATTTGGCGTTAACGAGCTAACTTAAGGCTCAACCCAGGATTTTCTGTACTACGAAGGTGGATCAGTTGTTATCGGGTTCAATCACCGTGGTAACTCATGCTGAACACCTAACCTGGTCGGGAGCAGGTTAAGTTGGAGATCAGAGATCAACCGGGGTAAAAGCACCGCCTACTGACCAATCAATAGGTCGATTGATAACGGCGTCACCGTTCTTAAAGAAGATCAGGCGGAGCTCGGTGCAGAGAGAGAGAGAGAGAGAGAGAGAGAGAGAAGTGGAGAGAGGGGTGCGCTCATAAAAGTTAAAACATTTACATTTATTTTTTTTAGAGACCAACAACCCCGTTAACATGGGTATTTTTATGAAATATAGCCTATATATTTTAATGGGAGGGAATTACTTATCGGCTTCTTGAGCCGTGTGTCGCCAATGCGCACATCGGTTTGAATTATGTTTTTATATGTTTTATTTGCTCTAACGATCGCTTCCCACTGCCATGGTTGCAACTGAAATAATAGGCTAAAGCAACGACAGTTTATGGAAAGCACAAGTGTAATTATGGTCAGATCTTGGTCCTGACTGATGAGGAAGTGATATTAATAAGCTTTGTGATTTAAACATCTACAGTGTCGGCTATTTATTTATTTTTTTTGCCAGCTTTCCTTCCTGTTTTAGGAAGCAGCGACTGTATTGCGTTTTCCCTGTTAAACCGTGTCTGTGTTCTTCATATTTATGGAGAATTATAATGTGCTCTTCTTATATATAACATGCGACTCTGGTAGATGTTTGCGATTGGTCGTGGTGCGCAAACACCGCCTCTTTTATGTGAACGCGCGCGCCGCTGGATTAGGAAACCCTGAGTTGACTGAACTAGTTGATAACCAGCGTCGTAGTACAGGTTACGCGGGACCGCGGTTGTTAGGTTAGGTGAAGCCGGATTACTGAAAGAAATCCAGGACAAAGTTGATCGTGCTTTGTAGTACAGGCCTCTGCTCTGCTGCTTGCAGATTATGTAAACAGGGCTCAACGGCAACTTTTTAAAGTGGTTGCCGGCTTGGCAACCAGGCATCAGCTTTTGGTTGCCAAAATTGACAATACGGTTGCCAAGCTTTAAACTGCCTATATTTGGAGCAATTCATTTCTTATGTAACGATACCACACTTTTTCAATTTTAATAATGAAACAATAAGATAATGGCTTGCAATATAATTTCCCATCCCCAGGGCTCCAGACTAACTTTTTTCACTAGGAGCACAGTGGCCCCCTACTGAAAATTTTAGGGGCGCAACCAAAAAAATTTAGGGGCACACACCGTAAATCAACATGCTAACCAAATATTCACATTTCTACTAATTTCCGCTGTATTGCTAATAAGTACTTTGATAATAGATGCAGAAATTACAATGTGCTGTTTCAAATTCAGTGTCACTTTTGAAGATGCAACATAGAAGGCACCATTGCTGTCATGACAGTAAACAAAATATTTAAAAAATATACCAATTCTGGTCTACAACTACAATGAATTCACCTTAAAATTAAACATGTATTGTTTAGGCTACTACCCTTAGGGTTGGGTACCTTTCACATCTGAACCAATATTGGTACAGATACCTGAAATTATGGTAAATCTTTTCAGTACTTCTGTAATTACAAAACAATTATTTCAGTTGTAAAAATAATTCCAAACCTATTTATCCTATGTACTTAGAACATTGTTATTTTATTAGAATATGTTACACTCTAAAGAAATTAAACAAAAATAAAAATAAAACCCCTCCCTCTCTCGTCCCAAACCCATCCCTACAACCTATTAAATTGAATAATTATTCATTTCTTGCTCACTGTAACTTGTTTAGCCGGTTGTATTTTCGTCATGACCGTTTTTCAATTGCTCTTTAATGTTTCATGTAAAGCACTTTGAGTTGCCTTGTTGCTGAAAGGTGCTGTAGAAATAAAGTTGCCTTGCCTTACAACCTCAGCCTGTCAGTCAGTCACCAGGGCACAGTTGCACACTGATGAGCCTGCTGCTTGTCTCAGAGGAAGTGTAGCCTAACGTCAACAGCACTGTGACTGTTTTTAATATCATATAGCAGCAAACGCTGTCTGTGTGAAGTTTTTAAAAACTGTAACCATACTTGAAACCACTTTATCGGCATCACTCACTGTGACTTCAACAAAACAGCCAACGTAGTTTGCGCCGATCGCACCTCTGCGTGTGTGTGGGTTTGTGTCGGAGCACCGCTCTCTGTCAATTTTCAGAGAGGACAGATAAGCTAGCGCTTACGCGCTCAGGTACCTACATTTCGACATTTAACGTGTAAAAAACGGGGGCAAATTTGCTGGTCGCACATGTGCGACTGGATGTAAAATTCAGTCGCACACTCAAATTTTGGTCGCAAAATGCGACCATTTGGTTGCAGTCTGGAGCCCTGATCCCTCTCAAATAGGAGTGCAATGGTTCACAAAACTCACAGATCGGATCACGGTTTGAAGTCACGGATCGGATACATTTTTGGATAAGCACGAAAAAGGGGGGAATTTAAATGATTATTAAAAATGTAATAACAATAACTTTTAAGAATAATTACTTCTTTCACCAGTAAATTGCTGTTAAAAGAAAAAAAAAAAAACAGATGAGAAAAGGGTATTTTACAATAACTTTGAACGCACCATGAGGTTTACCAGTAAACGCAACATTTTGTTCCGTCTGTGCTGTTTTTCCGACAGCAGTGACCGTAGTGCTAGTTTGTGTCTGTAATCTTGTAGCTTCAGCGGCAGACCGTTGTAGGTCCCGCTGTTTAAATCCTCTACAATACAGTCACACTTTTACACTGTTTAACTGTCAGCATTTTGACCGTGTTAAATCCAGTTACTCCTGTAGCTAACGGTAGGCTAACGTTACCTGCTGTGTAACGTGTTATTAGTGTTTAATGGCATGACCTGCAGCGATGTTTCTGTTGCCTCTAACGCTGGTTTCGGAGCATCGGAGAGCAGTGCAGACATTGAAGTGGCACCGTAAAGGGCGTTATACAGTGGCCGCAGCCCAGCTGGCGCGGGTAAACACGGCAAGATCTATGTCATTCTGACGTCCCGATGGCGTGCGCCAGCTTGGCTGCGGCTAATGTAAAACGGCCATAATGAGGCACCGAAATCCGCATTATTATTCCGTGCGGACATTTTAAAATGCGCCGTTAACGTGAACAGCATTGCTTGCATCTTTTCACGGCAAACGCGCGTGTGTGGAAAGCGGGCGCACAACAGCTGAAATGTTGTGTTGCGCACGAACGTAGTGTTTAACTTCACGGAGACAACCAAATAAAAATATTGACTTCTTTGGAAATAAATTTGAACTCTTTAGAGCAATAGCACTCTTCGCTGCTTCAGTTCATTTCACTACAGGTTTCTGTTTGTGTGTAGTACATATTTATCCCCAGTGGCCATGTTGGAGCACCGTGGGGCCCATGAACTACATCGTCACTGTGGCAGCCATTTTGGCCAGTGGCATCCACTGAGGAGGAAGCACTGAATTTGACAAGGCTGCATTTTTTTCTTGAAATAAAGGATTTGTTTTTATATATACGAAAATACACAAATATTGAACAGGTGGTTGCCAAAGGGGGCAACCAGAGACCACGTTAACGGTTGCCAATTGACTCAATCTGGCTGCCAGGGGCAAACGTTAGTGTCGAGCCCTGGTATAGTTGGCGCGGTTCGAGTTAGGATCACGTTCTCACCACAAATGAAGCGCTCCAGAGTTTGATTGAAAGCGTACATAGAGCACCTCTTCAAGCAGGTCTCGGTACGCTTGTTTGGTCCGCACACAAGTGCGATTGCTGCATTCTCAGCTGTCCAAACACACCGCACCAGGGGGGCAAACAAACTGTAGTTTGATTCATCCGAAATAACGAAAGGGAGGTGTGAAAGCGCCCTACGTGACTGATGGGAACAACAATCTTTGGAATTGTTCCAGTATTAAGCAATATCGCTGCAGTCTGCAACGGCAAAACAAGCTACAATGTAAGTTAGTAGAGAAATTATGGCTTATATTTACGTTCACAAAAGTGCTTGTTTTGCCACTGACAGGCTTAGATTAAAATTCTAAGTGACAAAATTATGGAAAGGATTTCTAAGGAGGTCGACCTGTTAAAGAGTAAGATCTTTTTTTTATTTTTTTTAGCCTGAGCCTGTCAGTGGCAAAACGAGCACTTTTGTGAATGTAAATACAAGCTGGACAATGAATAATTAACAATTAAAATACAGTGAGGAAAATAAGTATTTGAACACCCTGCTATTTTGCAAGTTCTCCCACTAGGAAATCATGGAGGGGTCTGAAATTGTCATCATAGGTGCATGTCCACTGTGAGAGACATAATCTAAAAAACAAAATCCAGAAATCACAATATATGATTTTTTAACTATTTATTTGTATGATACAGCTGCAAATAAGTATTTGAACACCTGTCTATCAGCTAGAATTCTGACCCTCAAAGACCTGTTAGTCTGCCTTTAAAATGTCCACCTCCACTCCATTTATTATCCTAAATTAGATGCACCTGTTTGAGGTTGTTAGCTGCATAAAGATACCTGTCCACCCCATACAATCAGTAAGAATCCAACTACTAACATGGCCAAGACCAAAGAGCTGTCCAAAGACACTAGAGACAAAATTGTAAACCTCCACAAGGCTGGAAAGGGCTACGGGGAAATTGCCAAGCAGCTTGGTGAAAAAAGGTCCACTGTTGGAGCAGTCATTAGAAAATGGAAGAAGCTAAACATGACTGTCAATCTCCCTCGGACTGGGGCTCCATGCAAGATCTCACCTCGTGGGGTCTCAATGATCCTAAGAAAGGTGATAAATCAGCCCAGAACTACACTGGAGGAGCTGGTCAATGACCTGAAAAGAGCTGGGACCACCGTTTCCAAGGTTACTGTTGGTAATACACTAAGACGTCATGGTTTGAAATCATGCATGGCACGGAAGGTTCCCCTGCTTAAACCAGCACATGTCAAGGCCCGTCTAAAGTTTGCCAATGACCATTTGGATGATCCAGAGGAGTCGTGGGAGAAAGTCATGTGGTCAGATGAGACCAAAATAGAACTTTTTGGTCATAATTCCACTAACCGTGTTTGGAGGAAGAAGAATGATGAGTACCATCCCAAGAACACCATCCCTACTGTGAAGCATGGGGGTGGTAGCATCATGCTTTGGGGGTGTTTTTCTGCACATGGGACAGGGCGACTGCACTGTATTAAGGAGAGGATGACCGGGGCCATGTATTGCGAGATTTTGGGGAACAACCTCCTTCCCTCAGTTAGAGCATTGAAGATGGGTCGAGGCTGGGTCTTCCAACATGACAATGACCCGAAGCACACAGCCAGGATAACCAAGGAGTGGCTCTGTAAGAAGCATATCAAGGTTCTGGCGTGGCCTAGCCAGTCTCCAGACCTAAACCCAATAGAGAATCTTTGGAGGGAGCTCAAACTCCGTGTTTCTCAGCGACAGCCCAGAAACCTGACTGATCTAGAGAAGATCTGTGTGGAGGAGTGGGCCAAAATCCCTCCTGCAGTGTGTGCAAACCTGGTGAAAAACTACAGGAAACGTTTGACCTCTGTACTTGCAAACAAAGGCTACTGTACCAAATATTAACATTGATTTTCTCAGGTGTTCAAATACTTATTTGCAGCTGTATCATACAAATAAATAGTTAAAAAATCATACATTGTGATTTCTGGATTTTTTCTTTTTTAGATTATGTCTCTCACAGTGGACATGCACCTACGATGACAATTTCAGACCCCTCCATGATTTCTAAGTGGGAGAACTTGCAAAATAGCAGGGTGTTCAAATACTTATTTTCCTCACTGTATGTGGAAGCAACTGACTTTTATTATCAAAAAGGAGAAAATAGATAGATAGATAGATAGATAGATAGATTTTGGTAAACTCACAATACAAGGAACTAAAACGACACTGGCATTTTAAAACTGAGCAAACAACAGCTACTTCCCTCTTTCTCTCTCTGTAGCCCTATTGTTCATGAACCCTTGCTACCCCTGGGATGTTGTTACACCCGGAACTATCCCAAGGAACTTCATTTAACAGATGACGTCCCTGAATTCCTCAAAACGTTGTTGGGTCCCGTAAATATCCTCGAGTGAAAACATTGCTGGTATAAAAGGGGTGATAGAATGCAAAACCGATTGTACCGTGTCATAGTTGAATAACGACAGTTCGGTGGGTAAATAGGACATACATAGAAGCTCAAAATCCCATTGACACCTCTTTACTATGAAAATCTCATATTTTGAAACTGCCGCTGAAAACGGGCGAATCCCAACAAAGCTGGAAGTTGTCGTCAACCTCCCAAAAACCGGAACCTTTGTCAGCCCATGGGTGTATTAAGAGAACGGTCACGCCCCAACATTTACATAGGCTACACAACTGACCTGAGATCAGGTAGTCTTCTGAATCTAGGTTGCGCAGATCTCTGCTATTCCATTACAAAATTCACTTCTGAAACTTTTTTATGCGAGAAATCAACTATGTAAAGCTCAAATATGGGCCGTTTTACGAAAATGGATGGCTAATTGCAAATTTTGTCCGACTGTGTGTCGGAGTTCAGCGCCGGTGCTGCCTGTGTTGCTGCCTGTGTTGCTGCCTGTGTTGCTGCCTCGCCGCCCAGCCTGCCTTCCTTCACACACCCCGGCCTGCTCTGAGCTCGATTGAGCTCCTTTAGGGCTAGCAGCCGACAGCACTCCATACCCGCGCAAAGTCACCGGTTTTTGCAAATGGATTACTAAACGCTGGTGCTCTGACAGAGCTCCAGGGCCTGCAGCTCCCCTCTTCCTAATGCCAGGTGTGTGTGAGCGAGAGCGCGGTCAGAGAGCTTGTTACGCCAGCAATCTCTTACCACAGGTTCCATTTAATCTTATAATGTGTGTAATTATAATGTGTTGAGTTATTTAAACAAACGATCGGTGAAATACACGCCTCTTGTCCGCGAGTCTCATTGATAGAGCCTGCGGCTGGATGGAGCTATAGCTAGAGGAGGCTAGCTATAGCTAGAGGAGGCTAGCTATAGCTAGCCTCTTCTTAGAATTCCTCTGGAATTCACAAATATTCATTAACTTGAAATCGGACAAAGTTGTTAGCTTTATAAGACATTTAGTTAGCTGTTGTATAACTGGCTTGACGAAATTCAAACTGTAAATATACTCGGAATTACGCCGAAAATTAAGCTAACTATCCTTGATTTGTAGCTACACACAGCTAGGATTGAAGGGGTAGTCACAGCTAACGAAACCCTTACAGCTCACAAATATTCATTAACTTGAAATCGGACACAGTTGTTAGCTTTATAAGACATTTAGTTAGCTGTTGTATAACTAGCTTGACGAAATTCAAACTGTATACTCGAATTACGACCAAAAATTAAGCTAACTAGCCGCAATCTGTACACATAGGGTTGTAGGGACAGTTGCAGCTAACGAAACCCTTACAGCTCACAAATATTCATTAACTTGAAATCGGACACCGTAGTTAGCTTTATAAAACATTTAGTTAGATGTTGTATAACTGGCGTGATGAAATTCAAACTGTAAATATACTCGAATTACGACCAAAAATGAAGCTAGCTTACTAGCCGCAATCTTGTACACATAGGATTGTAGGGACTGTCGCAGCTAACGAAACCCTTACAGTTCACAAATATTCATTAACTTGAAATCGGACACCGTTGTTAGCTTCATAAGACATTTAGTTAGATGTGTAAGTGGCGTGACGAAATTCAAACTGTAAATATACTCGAATTACGACCAAAAATGAAGCTAGCTAACTAGCCGCAATCTGTACACATATGATTGTAGGGACAGTTGCAGCTAACGAAACCCTTACAGCTCACAAATATTCATTAACTTGAAATCGGACACCGTAGTTAGCTTTATAAAACATTTAGTTAGATGTTGTATAACTGGCGTGATGAAATTCAAACTGTAAATATACTCGAATTACGACCAAAAATGAAGCTAGCTTACTAGCCGCAATCTTGTACACATAGGATTGTAGGGACTGTCGCAGCTAACGAAACCCTTACAGTTCACAAATATTCATTAACTTGAAATCGGACACCGTTGTTAGCTTCATAAGACATTTAGTTAGATGTGTAAGTGGCGTGACGAAATTCAAACTGTAAATATACTCGAATTACGACCAAAAATGAAGCTAGCTAACTAGCCGCAATCTGTACACATATGATGTAGGGACAGTTGCAGCTAACTAAAACCCCTTACAGCTCACAAATATTCATTAACTGAAATCGGACACCGTAGTTAGCTTTATAAAACATTTAGTTAGATGTTGTATAACTGGCGTGATGAAATTCAAACTGTAAATATACTCGAATTACGACCAAAAATGAAGCTAGCTTACTAGCCGCAATCTTGTACACATAGGATTGTAGGGACTGTCGCAGCTAACGAAACCCTTACAGTTCACAAATATTCATTAACTTGAAATCGGACACCGTAGTTAGCTTTATAAAACATTTAGTTAGATGTTGTTTAACTGGCGTGACGAAATTCAAACTGTAAATACTCGAATTACGACCAAAAATGAAGCTAACTAGCCGTGATTTGTAGCTACACATAGATAGGATTGAAGGGACAGTCGCAGCTAACGAAACACCTAGCTAAGCTTCACAAATATTAACTTGAAATCGGACACCGTTGTTAGCTTTATAAGACATTTAGATGTTGTATAGCTAAGTGGCGTGACATTGTGTGTAACATGTGGTAAGAGATTGCTGGTGTAACAAGCGCGCTGACCGCGCTCTCACTATCACACAACGGGCCATTTAGCTAGCAGGAAGAGGGGAGCTGCAGGCCCTGGAGCTCTGTCAGGGCTGCCAGCCTAACGGAGCTCACAGCAGGCCGGGGTCTGTGAAGGAAGGCTGGCCGTGCGGCGAGGCACCAGCACCGCCGCTGAAGTCCGACACACAGTCTTACCATATTTGCAATTAGCCATCAATATTTGAGCTTTATATAGTTGATTTCTCACATAAAAAAGTCTCAGAAGTGAATTTGGTAATGAAACATTGCAGTGTCTGGAATATGAGATTCTGTCGCTTCTCTAATGTGTGTGTATTGGGGATTCGCTCAACAAATCAGCGCGCATCTCTAATGTCTGCCTATGGCAATTCGCTCAACCAATCAGCGCGCAGTTCATCTAAATATTCACGAGCATACCATATTTGGAAGAAAAGCTCTTGTTTCAGATAGAGCCAAAACACAGGGATGCATAAGGGCCAATAAAATATCAACCAGACCATTTTCAGCCCAACAAATGTTACATATCCCATTAGGAGACCATAAGGAACAGTGTGAAATACTCTATATAATCATTCTATCACCCCTTTAAGTATTTCAAAGGGCGTTTTTCCATTACATGATACCTACTCGCCTCGACTCTACTCTACTCGCCGCACTGTGCGTCCCTTTTCCATTGCAGATTTTAGTATCGCCTCAGCGTGGCTGGTCGTCATAGCGACTGCCGTGGGCGTGGCTTGGTAGCGTTGCATTTCTTTCCCCCGACTCATTTCCTGGTTCTCCTTCTCCGTAAACAACATAAAATCAACAAGATAGTTAACTTTTCCTGCTCCAGATTTCCCACCGTGGTCAGACAGAACAGGGGAGACACTTTGTTTCTCTCACTATATGACGCTAGAGTCACTACTCGCTGCGGAGCTAATCGCCACTCTCTCACTTCTCCCTCGCTCACCATTTACACACACACACACGGCGACTCGACACACACACCAGCGCACAAGTATAAACATCAGGCCACTTGTATGCTACGGAGAAAGCTCTGCGTGGAGCCTCCGGCAGCAAAAAACACCGTTGGCTAAACTATTTAAAAATGCCGTCTGTCGCTAACAATGCGGTGATCAGTGACGATTCTTTCCCACCAATCTGTAGCCTGCAGGGTTTCACGTCACCTTCTCAGCTCGCCTCAGCTCGCTTGGAACCTCGACTGAGCAGGTACTAAAAAAAGTACCTGTTAGCAGGTACCAGGGACTTTTTTTCGTAATGGAAAACCAAAAAAGGCGAGTACAGTCGAGGCGAGGCGAGTAGGTACCATGTAATGGAAAAGCGCCATTAGAGGTGGCTTATCTCATTCATTCATTTCATTGGAAAATTTTAAAAGCAACAATTAAGTTACAATAAAACGGGCCTGGCCCAGTTTAAAACTGGTTTACAGCAGGTTCCTGTTCTGCAGCAACATAGAACATCGAACACAGCTTCGACACATCCACACAAAACATCATTATTGACTAGACAGATAAAAACAAAAATAAAAAATACGAAAAAACGAGACTAAAAACAATACATGAACAATCAGTGTGTGCAAGTATGACTATCGAGAAGAAACAGTTTATATGACTTTTTGAAATATGTGATGGATGATAATGTTCGAATGTGATGGGGAATGTCATTACAAATTTTGGTAGAGACAGACCGACAACAGACCATAAACAACGGACAACAACAAGACCATCAACCCCTCCCTCCCCCCCACACACATCGCGCACTGCAATGATGAGACCAATTTGGAAGATTACTGTGGATCTTAAGTGCTCTGTAGTATAGTCATGCTATTGGTTCAGTAATTTCCTGTTGTGGTAAGAGAGGTCATTGTTGAAAACACAATGGCATGTAGGTAGGTTTCAGAAACCGAAAAGGAAAGATCTAATTTAATCTAATTAAGATCTAATTATGACCTAATCTTGTTATACACATAGGAGTTTCTGATTCAATGTCAGTAGTAGCAGTGGTGGTGGTACTAGTAGTAGTAGTAGTGGCAGGTTACCTTGTTAATGTCATTGTTCACTTGGTTGGCCACTTCTTTGAACTTGTGGTCGGCCGTGCTGAAGTCTCTCTGGTCTGGGTTGAGGTGAGCATCTTGCCAGCGGCTCTGGGCCTCAGCTTGATCCACATTGGTGGGCAGGTTGAAGGCTGCCTGGAGAGCCTTAGAGACAGAATGGAAAACATATTTTTTCCCACAAGATAAGAAAACCTACAGAGAATTGTCAGTTTCAGCTCATTGTTTAGCTGTCCGGCCAACAAATTTGTTTTGGTTCGCTCTCACCACTCTCATGACATTGTTTTCGGCCGCAGCAGGCCGCTGTTTTTAATGAAAAAAAGCTGTAAAAACCCCACTGTCCACGACAGCCTTTAACAGCAGAGAGACAGTTAGAGACTAGCTGGTGAACACTACCTTCAAGGGCCAGAAACTCCAACTCCAAATGAATAGTGTTGCTCTAGTACAGCTGGATGCTTGAAAAAGCTTGCTATTTCAATGTTGTGTTAACAACTCGGCTGTCCCCCAGTGACCGAAAACATCAGTTACTACAGGTTTAAGGTTGTACTTAAAAGGTCCCATGACATGGTGCTCTTTGGATGCTTTTATATAGGCCTTAGTGGCCCCCTAATACTGTATCTGAAGTCTCTTTCCCGAAATTCAGCCTTGGTGCAGAATTACAGCCACTACAGCCAGTCCCACAATGAGCTTTCCTTAGGATGTGCCATTTCTGTGTCTGTAGCTACTGAGGAGGAGGAGGAGGAGGGGGGGGAGCAAGGTGGAGGGTGGGGGTGTGGCCTTGACCAACTGCCACGTTGCTCGTTTGAAAGCCATGATGTCTCTCTCTCTTTCTCATGGGCGGGCTTAATTCTCTGGGCAGGTAAAGCAGAGAAAGGGGAGGTAACCTTGCTCCTTATGACCTCATAAGGAGTAGATTCCAGATCAGCCCATCTGAGCTTTCATTTTCTCAAAGGCAGAGCAGGATACCCAGGGCTCGGTTCACACCTATCGCCATTTCTAGCCACCGGGGGACCATAGGCAGGCTGGGGGAAACGCATATTAATGTTAAAAAAAACTCATAATTTTCATGCCATGGGACCTTTAAAGCCATAATCTGTAGAATTAAAATAATGCAAAGTCTTGCACCGTCTATGCAACCCCTACTTACAAATCCGATCGAGGAACACTGAGATGAACAACCAGAAGCAACAAATAGACTGCACTAGTAGTCAGCGAACATGCAGTTTACAGAAGTTCAGAGATGAATCAGTGATGAAATCACTGTACAGGGCTGTAGCTAAAAGTTCAGACACTCTTCAGAGCAAGAGCACTCTTCGCTGCTTCAGTTCATTTTTTCATTACATGTTCCTGTTTGTGTGTAGTACATATTTATCCCCAGTGGCCATGTTGGAGCACCGTGGGGCCCATGAACTTCATCGTCACTGTGGCAGCTATTTTGGCCAGTGGCATCCACTGAGGAGGAAGCACTGAATTTGACAAGGCTGCATTTTTTTCTTACTACTTATTAACAGTGAATTAGTGCCTTGTACTGCATGTTTTCTCTTTATTTATTGGTTTGAATAACACACAATTTAGTCCATTTATAAGGGTGGTGTACAAATCCAGGGCCTTCGAATCATGGTGGATGAACACACAATAATGAAAACATTACTCAGACAGCTACTTCTGCCAGAACAAGCTGGTGCTTGAACTCACTTTGGTGCCAATCTTCAGTGATTCTTGAATAATTTTTTTCCTTTGCCTGTTGGCTCCCGATTTCACCAGGATGTCTTCCACGCCTCGACACAAACACAAAAAGGTTAAAAAGAATACTGCTGCTCTGCTAACTGACAGACATAAACCAATAATGCGGTCTGTGATACATCTGTGTCAGGAGGGCAACCTTATCGTTACCTCATCTGGGTTCTTCTTACCTAGTGTAAAGCCCCTGTATAGCTGCAGGTAAGCAGTGAAGAGTCGAGCCAGACAGCTGAGCAGTTTGCCACTGGTCCCCCCTCCGTACAGCTCATAGCAGCAGTGGACCAGACCGTAGGCTGAGGAGCCGTAGTGGGCTTTGTCCAAAACCCCCACCAACAGCTCCCCCTGGCGAATCACCACCTGGGAAACAAAGACAAAAGGGAAGAAGAGAGGTTAATAAAAAGGTAAAAGATCGACTCCTTTTGGACTTGGAATTTGAAATGCTCCACACAAGCGGCGCCTAATTTTCTCTCCATATGTGTTTTTAGCATTGCATCATTCATTGCATCGTCATTTTTTTTTTCTTTTCAAGGGAAGGTTTCAGTACGCCAAAATAAAGGCAAAAGCAGACCTATCAACCTTGAGAAATTTTTTTGAGTAGCAACTTACTGATTTATTGTCGAAGTTCTGTTTTATGAACACGGCGGCACGCACGCGGAATAAATGTGCCATTAAATGTCACGTGTATACATTTTAAACCCTAGAAAATTATGTTCAAGTAGGCTACTTTAATTAAATAAAACATTTTATTTAAATTATCGGTCATATTTAATACAATTAATTGGCTCATAATATAATCCAATAAAATAAAATATATTACACTGCATAGTGAGCACTTTTACTTTTGGTACTTTAAGTATATTTTGATAATACTTTTGTACTATTACATAGGGAAGATGTTGAATGCAGGACTTGTAACTGACAAATAATTTGTAACTCTACAACACTGTTTTTTCTACTTTTACTGCAATACATAATCTCAGACCTGAATTTTAACAGTCACATTAAGACAATAACAAAATCAGCCTATTACCATTTTAAGAATATATCAAGGATTAGAGGACTTATGTCTCTGCAGAATTTGGAAAAACTTGTCCATGCTTTTATCTTTATTAGACTTGACTACTGTAACGGCGTCCTTACAGGTCTTCCTAAAAAACTTATTAGACAGCTGCAGCTGATTCAGAATTCTGCAGCCAGAGTTCTCACTAGGACAAAAAAAGTGGATCATATTACTCTGGTTCTAAAGACTTTACATTGGCTTCCTGTGCCTCAAAGAATTGATTTTAAAATACTTAAGCTGGTTTATAAATCCCTGAATGGCTTAGGACTAAAATATATCTCAGATCTGTTAGTGCATTATGACCCACCCAGACCTCTCAGGTGGTCTGGAACAGGTCTGCTCGTGGTCCCCAGAGTCAGAACTAAACAGGGGGAAGCAGCGTTCAGTTTTTACGCTCCGCATATCTGGAACAAACTCCCAGAAAACTGCAGGTCCGCTTCAACTCTCAGCTCTTTTAAATCAAGGCTGAAGACCTTTCTTTTTGATGATGCTTTTCGTTAATTCTTTTACCGAACAGTGAATTTTAATTTTATTTCGTAAAAAACTTTAATACGGAATTGTAAATTTTATTTTTTGGATTTTTTATTCTCATATTAACTGTTATAATGAACAATTTTTTGTATTTATGTATCTTATATGGTATTACATTTAAGTATTCATTAATATTTTTATTCTTATTTTAATCCCTATTTTGCTGTTTGTTCTTTAATGATTGATGTTTTGTGTAAAGCACTTTGAGTTGCCTTGTGCTGTATAAATAAAATTGCCTTGCCTTGCCTAAAATCTTCCACCTCTGGAAATCACCACCAACAGTCATGCATGAACACCTGCAGCAGAGTTTAACATTGAAAACACACAGCTCAGTTCAGCATTTCCATGCAGCTCTGCTACAGTAGCAGCTAACCGCTAACGTTACCTGCCGGTCAAATCGTCTCTAAACAGTCCGCTCACAGTGAAGTCCTGCACGGATTAACAGATGTTAGAGTCCGGCGGCTGCTCGCTCTGTTTGTTACGCACACCGGGCACTTTGATGCGCTCACAGAGCCAATCTTTGCAGACGTTACCGCTCTGTGTTTTGGCTAGCTAATAAGCCGTTAGCCTGTTAGCTTGAGCTTCGTCTGAAGGCGCCGAGCGGCCAGCCAAAGTCCGACAGAGACACCGACACATTCCGCACATCCTCCGCTAACCGCTAACCCCCCGGTACCGGTCAGAGAGGCCTGTTTACTTTGTGTCTCGGTCCTCCGGTGCGTCCAGCGACGGGCTCCGGTCAGTTTTTAAATTAGCCTACATTAACAGTTAATTTTGTTACCGTATGAACTTAATCATAGGAAAGGCAAAACATATATAAGATCTTTGTAACGAAATCCAAGACTTTATAAATGCAAGGCTTTATTAATATAAATAAATAATATTTCTCCAAAGTTGACAGGTAGGCTACGTAAATTAATTCATTTCACAATTTCACCTTTCTACATCAAATCCGTTTACCTTTGCAAGCACCGTCCTCCCTCGGGGAAACCAACCAAACTAAACGGGAATGAATAACACTTGCATTTGATGCTTTGGTTTTATCTAGCCGATCTCCCCGCTTGACTTTAGAGGAAGGGACCCGACGGTGTGATTCATTTGGTCGATCTCTTCTTCTTTAGTTTTGTTTTCCAGCATGCTCGTGGCTGCTACGCTGTTTTAGCCATAATACCTGCCTACTATCATCAAGAGTTAGACTGAGACGGCTACTGCATGTCAACGAGTGAACTCAGAAGCAGTCACCTGATTTTCGCGTAGTTTAAAGTGATAAATCGTATCACCGTATTTTGATGTCAAAATGCGTATCTACTACACAAAATGCGTATAGGTTGGCAGGTCTGCAAAAGTATGCAGGTCTTGTATCAATCTGTATCATTGTTGGCACATGTTGATTTGGAATGGAAAGTAAAACTTTCCAAGTGTATGTGTGCGTTTACCTGTGAGTCACACATGCTGTCAGGTATGTATCCTGGAGCAGCTCGAGGTGGGACTTGGATCCATGCTTTGCTGGGGATTTTCGATTTGCCGACCAAGTTCAGAGGCACAGCATTCTGTGGGATTACATTCAGCAGGAGCGTAGACACCACCTGCAACAAAAGCCAAGTCAATGACACAACCGTAACATTGATTTTGCAGCGGCATTAGAGCACAAGACAAGAACACAGTGAACGTGTGACTTCAACATTTGGGCTAAACTGACTCATCGTCGCTTTCATTGTTCCACTGTCATAAGGCACCATCAAAAAGCCAACGAGTACCTACTGAAAACATGGACTAAATGTTACAAGTTCAATTACCTGCTTCCCTGTCCACAGTTGCTGGGGTTTGAGTATGGCCGGTGGCAGCAGTTTAACTCTGCCTGGTTTGTCCGTCAGTCCTCTGTACACCAGCTCAGTGTACTGGACTCTGGTAAAGAAACAGCCTCGTATGGTCATCCTCGTACCCGATACCATGTGGTCCTGGATCAGACCTGCTAAAGGTTTGCCATCCTAAAGACAGCAAGAAAAACCAGAGATCAAAAAAGATCAGAGTGCTGATCTGTGTGTGTTTATAACAATGTGTAGGCCACTGAAAGAGGCTTACCGTTCCAACATTATTTGAGCCAGCTGCAGAGCAATAGCACTCTTCGCTGCTTCAGTTCATTTCACTACATGTTTGTGTGTAGTACATATTTATCCCCAGTGGCCATGTTATAGCACCGTGGGGCCCATGAACTACATTGTCACTGTGGCAGCCATTTTGGCCAGTGGCATCCACTGAGGAGGAAGCACTGAATTTGACAAGGCTGCATTTTAGCATACTAAGTTACTGAAAAACTTATGTGCCACAAAGCAGTATTACTTAAGCCCCTTCCACACATGCACTGCAACCTGAAATTATCTAGACAATAACCAGCAGAGAAATCTATGTGAGAACGCAAACATTCAGATCAGTTGTCCCGGACAATCAAATGGTCTCTACCATGCCAGCTCCCTAGTGCAAAGTCTGTGTAAACTTCTGTGTAATTGTCTCGAGTTCATATGTTAAAATGGCTTAGGTTGGTTGGCTAGCTGCACTCAGAAGTGCCCACGTTCTGATTTTAGGAAGTTTCCGCATTTCATTCAGCACAGTTATCCAGATAACAGGCCTCAGTCCTAATGGAACGAGACAGATAGACTATAGGCATTGGTTAGCTAATCTTGTATCTAAACACTCAATAACAAGTCTGATGAAATGAATTATGAGGTAAAACAGAACAGAGAAACCGTGTTAACTGTTTAGAAACATAATCAGGTGTTTGCAGCTGAGGGGTTAGGGCTGTGGGAAGCTGTGGTATACTTTATCAAAACCTTTTATCTACAGTGTGTGTGTGTGTGTGTGTACCCACCTTGGGGACGAGGTACTGCTGGTCAGTGCTGACTAACGTGTAGGCCTCTGCTCTGGCCAGCTCGCTTTGAGGGAAGTGTGCGTTCATTTCGTCGCCATCAAAGTCAGCGTTGTACGCCTTGCAGTTGGCATAGTGGAGCCTTAGTACCTGTAGCATCAAATTAAGATCAAGTACAATTGGTTATACATCATTCATTTCAAACACACAATGAATCCCAATTGACCAAAGGAGCCTGGACCGATTAGATCGTACCTTCTCTCCTGGTAGGATGCGTGCACAGTGGGCTTGTATGGAGGGTCTGTGCAGAGTTGGCTGTCTGTTCAGTAACAAAACATCTCCGTTCTTTATGTGACGATTCACCTGGACAGGCAAAAGGCGGAAGAGTGAAGGGCAACGCCACTGACTGACTGACTGACATGTCTGTGAAATACACCAATTACAATCAGGGTGTCTGACTTACGATCTTCATGGGCATCTTATGTGGACCAGGACAGGGCGTCAGCAGCTGCTTGGCGACCGCTTCTCTCTGTGCAAGGCTGGTAGGGGAGAGGATGGTTCTCCTGCCGTCCTCGTTTATCACCATGGAAGCACCGGGGTGGACGTTGGGCCCGTTGAGAACGGCCTGACGAAGCTCCTTCACATTCCACGGAGTGACAGGCTGGGGGTAGGTCAGCTTGGTGGCAAACACCTGCACGAGCACGGAAGAGACAGAGAGTTGGTTTCATTCTGGATCAAACTTGGAGCTCCGGTGATCAACGTTGACATTGTTTATATTTCCCCTTCCTCAAGGATGTTTGGTACTCTCTCTTTAAAAAGGAACAATTCATCCGAAACACGGTCAGACGTACCATAGGTATACCAATCTCGTTGGTCTCTATGTACATGTCTGGACAGATGACAGATCTTGCGGCGTAGTCAACTCGTTTTCCCATCATATGTTTCCGGAACAATCCGTCCTTCTTCTCCAAGATCTGGCAGGGGGAAGGAGACAATTAGGCAACTGGAACGTCTTTATCAGCCAACAAAATAAGAAAAAGGAAGGCTTATTACATTGCTAATGCTGATCACGTAACAGACTGTTACACTATGTTACGAGTAGGCATGGGCCGGTATGAGATTCTGACGGTATGATAACATTCAGCAAAAATATCACGGTTTGACGGTATTGCAATGACAGCTATAAATGTGTTATTTCTGAAATGTCTGGGTAAAAAAACAACTTTTTTTTCTCCATTGAACACAATGTATTTTATTGTGAAACACACTGTACACTGGCAGGGAGATGGCTTTCTAAACTGCATTTTCTGTCCTTGAAGACCCATAAACAGCTCATACCTTATGACAGAATTTTTTTTTTGTGGTTTTGAAACCGTGACTTTTTCAAACCTTGTTATACCTTAAAACCAGAACCGGCCAATGCCTAGTTATGAGTAGGGGTGCACCGACCCGATATTGACAAAAAGCTGGATCAGAAAAATTTACAGATCCAGTTTTTTAGTTCCCCTGGTGCCTTTAGTCTCTTCCACATGGTGGAAGGAAGGTATAAGGTGTACAGTGTATTAATTAATTCAACAACGGTATCGGATTGGTATCGTGTATCGACAGATAAGCGCAGGCATCGGTATCGGGACTGAAAAAGTCGGATTGGCGCATCCCTAGTCATGAGTTGCTATACTATGTTGTAGTACTATTACACTAGATTACTGCAGTGATTTGTTGATGCAATGGGTAAGAGGCAGCTGGAAAGACATAGTAATCAGTAATCAATAACGTGGACGAAATAGGTCATGTTGCACTGAACGGTGGTGTTTTCTCAACAGTATCTGTGTCTACGATACCTGTCTGATTCCAGGGTATTTCTCCGTCAACATTTTATCCATGTCACTGTCAAAGACTACGTTAACGTGGGTCTGTAGTCGGATCCAGATGTTGTAGAGTTTATCGGTCAGCGTCTGTCCAGGGATCCCTGACAGAAACGTCTGGTCCGTCGGGTCAGGAGCCTGAGAGGAGAAGGACGGGACGGGATGACATTTTGTGTCACAATTGGGCTGACTGTTACGGATGTTAATAATGAAGTGTTTAACCATTAACAGACAATACCAATGTTGATTAGATTAGTTTCAACTTTATTGTCATTGTGCAGAGTACAAGTACAGAGACAACGAAATGCAGAATTTTGACAGATTATTACTATAATATGTGCTAACAGTAACCACAAAAGAAAAACGTCTAAATTAGCATCCCTACTGGCGGTAGCAACATACCAACTGCTATGATTATAATGAATCCTATTTCTGTATATCTGTATCTAGGGCTGCACAATTAATACAATTTTAATCACAATCACGTTTTTGGCTTCCCAAGATCAAATTCTTGTGATCGAGCGATATTTAAAATGCTTCATTCTGTTCATAGAACGCTCTGTATCAACGTTTTTTTTCCCCAAAGCTCAGAAAACCACTGTCTGATCACGTGCCTCCATGAGCCAATCAGAGTTGTTCCCTGCACCGCGCAGCTTAGTTTAAACGTAGACAGTCACAGAGGACAGAGTAAACGTGAGGAAAATTCCACAACAGATAGCAGTCGGTCATAAGTCGTCACAAGGTTTACCAGTTTACCAGTGAACGCAACATTTTGTCCCGTCTGTGTTGTTTTTCAGACAACAGCAGTGACCATAGTGCTAGTTTGAGTCTTTTAGCTCATAGCTTTAGCGGCAGACTGTTGTACGTCCTGCTGTTGGAATCCTCTCCAGTGAAATACAGTCACACTACACCGTTTAGCTGTCAGCATTTTAGCCGTCACTTCTGTAGCTAATGGTAGGCTAACGTTATCTGCTGTGTAAAGTGTTATTAGTGTTTACTAGCTTTCTAACCTCTAACCACAACCTCTTTTGGAGCATCAGAGCGCAACACAGACATTTAAGTTGCACCGTAATCTGCGTTGCTATTTCGTCCGGTAGATAACGGGCAACGGTGCCCTATTGGCGCCGTTAACGTAGGGTGACCATACGTCCCGGTTTGACCGGGACAGTCACGATTTAGAAGTTAATGTCCTGAGTCCCGACAAAAGCCTGTCGGGACGCTAAAATGTCCCGGTTTTAGGAGGAGCGGCGTCAGATGATTTTGCCGGGGCTTGAGCCCTGAATGTTTTGAGTGTTGTCCCAAATGTAACTTTTTCCAGATTATTTTTCCGAGGCGAATAGAACGGGCAGCTACATGCAGGAAACGACCATGTTGTGTTTGTTGCTATCACCTAGCAACCGTCTCTACGTGGAGGAAAAGCTGTGAAAGCCGGGTGAAGTTTTCGGAGGAATCCTAGCCAAATCAGTGTAGCTAATACATTGATGCCGTCAACACAAAGTTAAGGAGCGCAATACTAATGATTTAGTTTAAAGTTTCTGTGACGTGATGTTTGCAGTCTATTGTTCAGACACAGACACACGGAGCTCTGAAGAAGACCTGTGCATCTCTTAGTGTCCACTCTCTCTGTAAAATGCAGCGCAGCCTCAGGTTATATAACGGATGCGCTCTACTGTCGACATGCTGCGGTAGATGTGTTGCGTTTGTGCTCCGTGTATTTCTGCAGTAGATTCGGTTTTCCACCTCCGATGTAGAGCAGCGTACGGCCACTTCTCTAGCTAAACTCTTTGTCTCATTCAGACACACAAACAGCTCTGTGTCTGTCAGAAGGTCTGAGAGCTACAGCAATCACATAAAACCAGACTAGATTTCTGAAATAGTGACTTTATTCTTGTAATAGCCTATTATAACTTTATTTTTCTCAAAATCACAACTCCTCCAAATCACAGAGAACACAGATATACTGTATTTTGAATGTGCACAAAGTTTTGGACATTGCTCAAACACATCTGAAATATTACAGTCCAGGGGTTTATTAATAGGCCTACATTAACAACAAAAGAGCAAAACAGGAGGGAGGAGTAAATGATGCCTAGGCTACATGTGTGCTGACTCAGCTATAATTAGAAAAGTCCATCCAAAGGAGAATACATATTTGAAAGCAATACATAATGCCTGTTAGCCTTACTTCAATATATTCCATTATGTTTTTATATTTGGATTGTAATCTATTTTTCTCTTTACATAACGATATTTGCAGCATACATTGATTCAGAAAAAGGTAGAAATAGCATAACAATTCACCAGAATGCAGGAAATGAAGTGATTAATGCTCAAAATTTTCAATAATTTTAATTCTTTTGGTGTTATTGGAATAAATAACACTTCAAAAATCTTTTTTAGAAAAGTCTCAACATAAATCTCATTCTGAACTGAAAAAGGCTGTTGCTGCAATTTTGTTAATTTTACCGAAAAAAAACCAAAACATTTATTATTAGATGAGGAGCCTATGATCAAAATAATGAAGTTACTGTCTATGTCTGACCTCGGCTGGCACATGTTCACGTTAAAAAGCGTGTGCGCGTGCACAAGCACTATGGTCACACGCAAAGTGTCCCGGTTTCAGCTCCCGGAAATCTGGTCACCCTACGTTAACGTGAACAGAAAATTGCGTTGCCTGTATCTTTTAATGGCAAACACGTATGTTTGGAAAGCGGTCGCACAACAGATGAAATGGCGTACTCCTTCATAGTATCCTTCAACAAAGGAGGAATGTAGCACAATATGGATGTGAAAGCAGTTATAATTAGCCTATGCGACAATACAATTTGTTTTGGTTCAAATTTAACAAATAATCGTGATAATTAATCGTGATCAATATATTGATCAAAATAATCGTGATTATCATTTTGGCCATAATCGTGCAGCCCTAAATGTATCCGTGTATCTCTGTCTCCCAACTGGCAGCAGCAGATGGCCGCCCACCAAGAGCCAAGGTCTATCTGAATGCTTGCTCATGGGAAATTGTTGGGTCTTTGTAAATCATAGTGTGGTCTAGACCTATCTGTAAAGTGTCCTGAGATAACTCCTGTTTGCCACAATGTTTTAACTGACTCTCTGCAGCTATGCCATATTATATATGAACATGAATTTGAAGAGAACTGTGAACAGACAGTCCACAGTAACACTTACTTACCTCTTCCTCCTGAATAGTTTTCTCCCCTGCTATGAGAGCCAGAAGTTTCCGGATGAGTCCGCAGTCCTTCATGACAGCCTGCATGTTTACTGTCTGGCCGTTTGTGAACATCTGGTCACCCAGTCGATTAATTGGACGATACCTGATAGGGACAGGAGGAGGGGTGTGATAAAGCAATATAGTCCCACAGCCTCTGCTGCTAACATCAACACTTTTGGCATATAGCTTTATCATCACACAACAAAACAAACTATAACATCATAATAATATATTTAGGCTGAGGTTGTATTCTGATTGTATATCCCTCCCAGCTTGTTACAGCTTGCTTCTATGCCACCAAAAAAAAATCTAAAATTAATTAAGAGTTGTATCATTGTTAAGGAGATCTCTACTTGGTTGCCTACGATGTTTGTATAATTGTATACTACCAGTGGTTCAATGTTCAATATACAGTTATGCGAGTGGGTTTGTTCACACTGTACCTGCAAGGTGGGACCACCAGTAGGTCCAGGAAGAAAAGGTCCGGATAAAAACATGCCTCTCCCTCCTTTGACAGCGTCCCCTGCTCCAGCCCAGAGAACAGACACTTCAAGAAGAAACCTGGAAGAAAGAGATAAGATGATAATCATATTTTAAAATTGATTCCTTGCAACAGGCAAAAGTGAATGAGGATTTGGTTTTTTTTCTTTTTTTGGCAACAGCCATTTTGTATCCTACAGTACAACACTTCTAATAATGGTGAATGAATCAATGAAAGCAATGCACGACAAAAATACGTTTTTAAAGGAGGATCAAAAACACACAGCAATAGGAAACCAGGGTGTTTCAATTCTCCAAATCCACGATTCAACTTACAATTTGATGGTCACGATTCAATTCAATTTTTGATTTATACATTTTATTTGAACAGGAGAGCCACTAGATGAAACAAAGGTACTTTCCAACTACAGTTCCAGTTCCTCAGAGTTTACGAGACGCAAATGAATGCACCATGTTTTTTTTTTCCACAACTCCCTCACGGGGAAGGCAAACCGTTGCCACACTGGTGTCTTTAGGGAAACCTGTGACATCACAGATTTTCCAGTTCTGTTGGCTCGATGGTGTTTTAAGCCCCCAACGTCGACTTCAAGGCAGCGCTGCGACCGTCGACTCCAAGGCACCTAACCCTAACCATTGCCTAATCCTAGTGCCTTCCAGGCAGCGCTGCCTGGAAGACGACGTTAGGGGCTAAAAACACCAAACACTGTTCTGTTGCTTCTCCATTATCTCTGGCAGTGGCCCTGGTGTCTGGAAAAGTGCAGCTGCAGGCTACCAGTAAGCTAACGTTACCATGTGTATTTAGCTGCAGGCTATCAACTGGTAAGCTCTGCTGTGTCCGTTGTTTTTTTCTTTGAACATGAGCGAGTAGGCGGGGGTGGAGAGAAAACAAATACTTGGGGAATTGCGAATCCTGCTTTTGATTTCAGTCGAAAGCTCATTTAGATCGATTTTTGATTACGACACCCCTAGTAACCTGTTAGCATTACAAATGGTAAAGTACAAAATCTTAATTATTACATCTTTAGAGCTTTATAACCTATAATTCCACACATCATAGATGTTAAAAATGTTTCTTCCTATTAGAGGTGGGCGATATATCGTTTAGACGATAATATCCAAATTGTTGTCTGGACGATATGCAAAATTGGGATATCGAATATTTCATAATTTGTACAATCCGACCCCCCACACATGAAAAGAGCTGAAGGAAGTTAAAGAGAAAACAAATAACGCACACTATAACCTTCTAAACAATTATATGTAGCTATTTTAATACTGTAGGGGTTTGTTTGACTGTATTTTTTGTACAAAATCACGATCGTACCGCACGAGAGTAAGCTGCTACTAGTTCTTACCTTGCGCGTTATGACGTTCACTCATGTCAACAAAGATGGCGGCGCGCGATTGTGCAGCGGCTCTCCTCTCGGTGTATATTTATACAAGTACGTACAACCTCACTGAACTAATCAATACAGGACTACGATACAACACAGCCGTTACGAGAGCCTTCCAGGCGGCTCATAACATCCCGGAGGAAATAACCTGATGGAGCCCTCCAGTTTGTTGTCGCCGCTAGCACGCCGAGCTAGCTATCTACCAGCAGAATGAGAAAATAACTCCGGCACGACTGACCTGGAGCCATGTCGGTAATATACTGACCCTTTTATTTACTACGAAAACAGCACACTGCCGTCTACATAGCCCCCGATGCTAACGTTAGCAAAAGTTTGGTTTACTGCTAACCATAGTGAACAAACTGCAGCGCGATCACCTGGATACGGGATACAGGGGACTTTAACAAGGCGTCCTTAAAGTCTGTTCCCCTCCAGCTTTCTCCCAGCATGTAGATTGTGTTACTAGAGGGAAGAACACAGAAGGACTATACAGCCAAGTAGAAGGACTATCAGAACCTGGTCTGACCCGGCCCTGTCCCAGCTCCAGGACTGCTTCCAATAAGGTTGTGTGCAATATGTTATTTGTTTATTGTTATGATTTCATCTTGCTTGTAAATTTTCCCAATAGAACCACTGAAATAGCCTCCGAACAGGGCTTCTTTTAACTTCTAGAAGGATTTCAAAAAAATCGTCTGAATATCGATATCGAGATATTGAAAAAAAATATCGAGATATTCATTTTTGTCAATATCTCCCACCCCTACTTCCTATGCTTCTTTTCAAATGAGATAGTATTCTCAGTCATATGGACCACTTCAAATGTCCACTTTTAGAGGTTTAAATATTAGGGGTGGGAATCACGAGAGGCCCTAAGATAAGATATTATCACAATACTTATGTCATAATACGAAATGATTGCAATTTTAAATTAATTTCAAACAATGTTATTTATTCTTTCTTAGTTTCCCATATTTAATTCCATTTTTATCTAATTATTATTTTTTTTAAATTCTGAATGACTTTATATATATTTTTAAATATATCAATGAGTTTATAATTTTCTATTAAAATTAAATTATGGAAGAAATTATAATATACATTTGATATGAATACATGAGAAATAAGATGTATTTTGTAAGATACTTAAAGTAAAAGATTTGGATGATGACAGAGGATGCTGTTAACTGACATTGAATTATGGAGAAGGGGTGAGATTAAATAAGTCTATACTTCGTACCACTCCTGTTCGGACATGTACAAGTTTAAATCAGGTATTTGTTATTCATGAAGTATCTCTGTGATTTCTAGTTTGTGTATTATTATTATTATTATTATTATTTTCTGTATAACCTTTTCTGTTTCTTTTGTGTTGAAATGTTCAAAATAATGAAATGTGTTGAAATGTTCAAAATAAATTTTTATCTAATCAAAATCAAATATTACCTCCCCCCACCCCAACTTCAAATTATGTCTGCAAAGGAAAACTTTGTCAACATCATCTCCTATCCAGAAAAACAACTCCTCAACAGCACCATCTAGTGGACTGAAAAAGCAATTGATTTTAATTCTTGTCGTCCGTGTATCAATACGGCATTGCCAAGGAAAATATTGTGATACTATGCTGTATACATTTTTTCCCCCTACCCGTATTAAACATGATGTAAACTGGCCTTTAAACAGTCCAGTTTTTTTTTTTTCCCCAACAGATTTTTATTGGTTTTCAACAGAAACACAAGTTATACATTTTGCCATCATGTCAGTAACAGAGACAGATAAAATAAAAGTACACATACATACATATTGCCATCTAATCCATCTATTCTCAGCAGGGAAATGCCCCAGTCTACTGCCCCCCCTTCATCTTCACAGCACATAACAGAGCCTCCCTCCATATTGCTCTGCATACACACACATTGTCCATTCGTGTAGCTATAGTCACAACAGTGCCCATATTCTACAAAAGTTAGCAGAGATACATCAAGCGGAGTTAGAAAATCAAAAAAATAATAATGGGCTTATTGATTTAACCCAGGTGGGCGTGGCCATTTTAGAGAAAACTGGCCCCTCATCACTAGCCGCGCCATATCCTCAGGTAGGTAGTTGAGCAGAGGAGCCCACATTTCATTGAAAGACCTCTCATTACCCTTCGCAACTGCACTAAGTCTTTCATGAGGAAGGACCCTGAATATTTCCCTATACCATAATGTGACAGAGGGTGGTTTATCATTGATCCAATTAATTAAAATACATTTTCTAGCCAATAATAGCAATTTGTCGCATAGTTTGAACTTTAAACGGGTTAGAGTCACCACCCTTGAGGGGAGGCCAAGAATGAAATATGCCACTTAGTTCCTGTGAAATTGTACCCCAAAATCTTTTTATCAATATACATTGCCAGAAGTAATGATAATATGTTCCAATCTCTCTATGACACTTGTTACACAAAGGTGAGACCTGACGGTCCATCTTATTTAGTATGTAAGGAGTTATGTGTAGACGGTGTAATATTTTATACTGTGTCTCTCTCAATCTATTACATGTAAAGGTGGATTTAAATACTTCAATGGTCTCCTGCCAGTCATCCTCAATATACTCCATGTCGAGATCTTTCTCCCACTTCTGTGCAATGCTTGTAATATCACCTGGACTATGAGAGTATAGCAATGCATAGAAGGAAGAGATAAAGCGTGTGATGCCTTTCCGGGAAATAAGGAACCTCTCTACCTCACTATACATGTCTAGTTCAGAAGGGGGTAAGGTCTTGGATCCAATGAAGTGCCTGACCTGGAGAAAACCATAGTGATGTTCTTTAGGGATATTGAATTTGGACTGCAGTTGTTGTAAAGTCATTAATATCCTATCGTGGTACAAATCTCCAATCACACGCGCCCCATTGCCATGCCACATATCAAAAATATTGGGATGGAGACCTGGGGGGAAATCCAGGTTCCTCGTAATAGGGGTTAAGAATTATTTACAGATTTCCTGCCACACTCTAATTGTGTTGTATATAATGGGGTTATTCTTGATATCCTTGTGTAGCTTTTTCTTATCACTCATGACCAAGCTCCATAACGAAGATGGCAGAGAGGACCATGAATTTAGACAGGGCTTGGACTTCAGATGAGCATGTAACCATTCCCACAGAAAGCGAGCGTGGCATGCCCAGTTGTAAAAAATAATGTTCGGCAGGCCCAGGCCTCCCCTGTTGGAGGGCAACTGTAGTGTTTTCATTTTCTGTCTGGGTCTCTTGCCGTGCCATATGAATCTAGAAAATGCTCTCTCTATATCGTGAGCAACCTTCTTGGAGATCCATAAGGGTAGCATTTGTAGGGGGATATAATAATCTGGGGAATACATTCATTTTTATTAAGCTAATGCGCCCCATAAGAGATAGGGGGAGATCGTGCCATCTATCTAAGTCCTTCTTTATTTTAGTTGCTATGGGAGAGAAGTTAAGCTTCCATAGCTCTGTCAAGTTTGGTGAAATTTTGATCCCAAGGTAAGTGAAGCCTGTGGGAGACAGTTTGAAGGGACAGTTGGTAGATAGAGATGGATCAGCCGGACCGCCCAATGGCATGGCCTCCGATTTGCCATAGTTAATCTTGTAGCCCGTAAAGGAGCTGAACTCACGAATAACAGAGAGAATAGTTGGTATTGATATGTCAGGTTTTGTCAGAAACAAAAGGACGTCATCGGCATAGAGTGCTATTTTGTGAACTGTCCCTCCCACTGTCATCCCATGCACGTCTTTATGTTGCCTAATTACCTCGGCCAAGGGCTCAAGTGCCAGCGCAAAGAGCAGCGGAGACAGGGGGCGGCCCTGTCTCGTCCCCCTACACAGCGGGAAAGGCAATGACTGTGTGCCATTAGTTACCACGCAGGCCTGTGGAGAGTTGTAAAGTATCCTAATCCATTTGAGAAATTCTCCTCCCAGCCCAAACCTCTCCAGTGTATCAAACAAATATTCCCACTCTACCCTATCGAACGCCTTTTTCGGCGTCTAAAGATACAGCAAGTCCTCTATAATTTGCCTGATTTGAGTACTGTATCACATTCAATAGTGTCCTCACATTTGTGAGGGAGAGCCTGTTTTGTATAAATCCAGTCTGATCTGGATTTATTAAAGATGGCAGGAACTTTTCCAATCTTGTTGCGAGCAGTTTTGAAAGCAATTTACTATCCACACCAATAAGGCTAATGGGCCTAAATGAGCCGCAGATATCAGGTGGTTTGTCTTTCTTAAGAATAAGTGTGATGTTTGCTACATTAAGCGTTGGAGGGAGGTGACCAATCTTAAAGGAATCCGAAAACATATCAGTAAGCGGTCCGGCTATCAGGTGACTCAATTTCTTGTAGAATTCTGGGCAAAATCCATCAGGTCCTGGCGCCTTTCCACCCTTAAGGGATGCTATGGCTGCACGGACCTCCTCCTCAGTCACTGGTAAATTTAATTTTTCCCTTTGTTCCTCCGATAAGGAAGGGAGGGACACCCTTTTGAAAAACTCCTTTCTCCTCCCCTCAGATAATTCACATTCAGAAGAATAGAGCTTTTGGTAAAATTGCCTCAATATTGTATTGATATCTTTGGTTTTGTAGTGTCTAACCTGATTGTCATCTAGCAGTGACGGTATTGTATTTGCCTCCATTCTACCTCTTGCCAATCTTGCTAAGAGACGACCAGGTTTGTTTCCTGACTCATATAGCCTATGCTTAGCAAAGAAAATGGCTGATTCAGCCTTTCTAGTTAACAGCTAGTTAAGGGCTGAACGAGCTGCCTCCAATTTTTTAAACAAAATTCTAGAAGGTGTGCCTTTAAAACAGTCCAGTTTTATGCACATATTGGTTTATTTTTGGCCTACCTTCTTTCTCCCACAGTTTGTTGGTGTGTTCTCTAGCG
Organism: Perca schrenkii; assembly: GCA_025617405.1. Lineage (NCBI taxonomy): Eukaryota > Metazoa > Chordata > Actinopteri > Perciformes > Percidae > Perca > Perca schrenkii. Next base: position 32,662,559 of record CM046796.1, read on the forward strand.
GTACTAGCCGTCAGGTAGACTCTCTTTCCAGCCATCAGATCCTCTGCAGGAAGACAAAAACATAAGCCAGGTAAGATCTATTCACTGTATGTATATATGTACAGGCAGGGCTCACAATGGGTGCCATGCCAAGTATTGGCTATGTTGGAGAGTTGCAGGTGCAGTTACAGGTTACACACCACTTTCATAAAAACACACAAATAGGCACTTTCCAACTCCTTCAGAAATTACCAATATGTTTATTCTCAGTCTGCCAACTGTTGGCACGATGATGAACAGCATGTGTACGAGATCTAATGTAATTTCTTTAAAATATGACTTACCATTAGTATTGTCACCGGTCTGTACTCCTGATGGCATTGTGACAATCAGCTTACTGTTGTGTTCACGACGCACTGTAAACCTGCCACTCCTACGCACACACAAACCATTATTACAGCATAAAGTGGACTATTAGGGATTTGACTATTATCAAAATCTAAAAAAAAAGAGGTACTATTACTCATAATGTGCACTGGGCTGGGCGATATTATAAAATAATAATTTAATGTCATTCAAGGGAATCGTATCGAGATGAAATCATTGTGATTTTCAATTATACTTAAGTGATAATGAGCACACACTAACTAAAAATTCTCAGAAAACCTCATGTGACAATATGAGGGAATATCGTAGGGAAGATTGTAGTTTTGATGAATTCTACAAGCAGCACTACCACAGGCTAAGCACTTGGCCCGTTCCAAACAGGCACTTTTTCAACGGGCACTGCACTAGTAGTCACACAACAAATGTAGTGGACAATTGAATACATTTTGTGCTTAGTTGTTAAAAGTAAGCCTAAAAATCAGAAGAGTTCGCTGTGGTGATACAACCCAATTCACTTATGGTGGCCAGTGGGAGATTAGTAACCCGGTTCGCCGTTTCATTCCATGTTTAAACCACAACATTTGGTATACAGTACAGTTTTATCAAGTTACCTGCAGTGAGGGCACTTCCTAGTTTTCATGTGGATCTTCCAGAAGTCGTTTATCAAACTGCTCTTCTTTTCAACAAGATGTTTAATCTGACAGACACAGACACACCTCCATTAGGTTTGGATGGTACAGTTGAAACTAATGTACTGTACATCTAGGGTTGGGTACCGAAACCCGGTGATAATATGGCACAGGGGCCTAAATGCCTGGAATCTACCGTCCGTTTTGGAGCATCAGAGAAAGTTATTGTAAAATTCCCTATTTCCCATTCGTTGGTTGTTTTTGTTGTTTAACAGCAATTTACTGGTGAAATAAGTTGTTGTTCTAAATTGTTATTACATTATTAATAAATCATTTAATTCTGACCATATGACCTTAGAAATAAACAAGCCGTTGTTTACTATTGCAGACTGTCGTTTATAATGTATCGGTTCAGGCACCGGTTTAAAGATTATTTTTAAAACGGTAAGATTATCCGCAGGTTGGACTCGAACCTGGGCCGCTGCAAAAGACTCAGCCTACATGGGGCGCACACTCCTACTGGGTGAGCTAGAGGTCACCCCACCGGCACCATTTTAAAAGTATCGCCTTAGCTATCTGGGAAAAAATACAATACCCAACCTCTATGTATATCACAATATGGTTTCCATATTTAAAATCACATTAAACAGTCCTCAAGTGATTTTAGGTGTGTGTGTTTAGGTATGTGTGTGTGTTTGTTTTTGAGTATCTCCATGTCTTTGTACGTGTGTAAGTGTGTGTTCTTACCGGTTTGGTGTTCTCTGAACCTTCAGCGTTCTCTCCAACTATCGTGTCTGTAAACTTCTTAAGCACCTGCTCAATCTCATCTCCAGTGGCTTTGGGATTCTCCTCCAGATGCTAACAGAGTTCACACAATTTAATAAATAAAGTATGAACAGAGAACTGTCACGATTAATTAAAAAGACACCAGGAAGCTACATTAGTTATTAGAGCAACCTTACAATCAGATGAAATACCTTCACATTCACAATAAATTAAAAACCCTATCTAACACATCCATACACCACTTTAAATCAGGGGTCGGCAACCTTTTTAGTGCCATTTTAAAATGTTCTTGTTACTCAGCGTGCCATATCAGCATTAAAGTGTACCTTTTTTCAACCTGGGCCCCATTTCCCCATGCATTTGTGTCTAACAGACACTGCAACGACAGGCTGGCGCGGACCAAGCTACAATGGAACCTAATGGGGCAATTGTGGAGCCTTTTTGTCCAAGAACATTTTTTTTTGTGCTACCGACAGGCTCAGTAGCAAAACAATATCAATTATCAACATTTCCAAATAACTCTCTTGCACACTTATTGCTAGTGTGCCATTGTTTGAGCTTCCACGTAAGGTTGCTATGCTGACCCCTGCCTTAAATCATTAACATCACAATTTGCTTCTCCACATCAATGGATAAGTATTGCAGTGATTAATGGTTGCTTTATTTTTTGGATAGAGTGCGGTTTAGCCTCTATAGCTGAGCTTAAGCTTCCACAACAAGTTGAAACCTACCTGGCTGAGAACTTGTTCTATTTGGTAGACCTCCTGCATGTTTCCATTGTCCACTAACTTCAGCTGGTTCAGCAGCAGGTGGATGGCAGCTCGTGGGCATGTTAACATATGACACGAAAGACAGGAACCACGAATCAACAGATAGAGTTTCTGATAAGACAGAGTAGTAGGAAGGAAGGAGAGAAAACGATAAAAAGTATTATATAAAAAATTCATAAAAGCAAGTAAATTGGAATGCGTCTAAGAAAGTGATTTAAACGTAAGTGCTGATTTATAAGACCTTAACCCTTCAGGCAGGTCCATCATTACCAGTAGTACACCCAGTAATATTAACTTGTAAACATGTGTACTGCATGTACAGTATATGTACGGTTGTGTGGCTCATGTGTGGACTTGCTTACATCAAAGAACAGAGGGTTGTATACAGGTAGAGGTAGCTCTACATGTCCCAGGTGTCCTGGACAGTTGTTGAAGTCCTGACAGCAGGTTGAACACACCTGGTAAAAACAATAACAGAGAGTTAACATGACATTATTTTTTTAAGTACTTGCTGAAACTTAAGGCTCACAATCTTAAACTTTCCACACGGAAAATAAAACCAGAGTTACAACCACAAGTCAGGAAAAGACGGATATATGGCATTTCACCGATGTGTCATTGCTGTATTATGCATTGTGCAACACACAGAATGAATGCGAGTAATGTGATTTCAGTGGAGATGTACCTCTTTGCTGTCCGCTGGTCCCAGGGCCAGATCGTACAGGCTGTTCGGGGCCACATTCCCAACAGCATCGAGGAACCTGAAGTTAGTGATAGTCTTCACACTCAACTTCCTATAGAGGAGATAGGAAGAATGTGTTAATACTAATTGTTATTCCGTATTTAGCCAGTTTAGTGTCATCTTGATAGGTCCCTAAAAGGGTCAATCAAGGTTTAACCAAAGTAGGTCAGAAAAAAAGAAAAGAAAAACGACAGGTGTATAAACTTAAAAAAGGGGGGTAAAGTTATTCTACTACAGTACATCCACAGTTGCTCCAAGTGAATCAAGTTTGGTGCACAAGAAAATAAATATGAAATTGCCTAGAGCTGGGCAATATATCAATATTATATCGATATCGTGATATGAGACTAGATTTCGTCTTAGATTTTAGATATCGTAATATGGCATTAGTGGTGTCTTTTACTGGTTTTAAAGGCTGAATCGCCGTAAAGTTATATAATTTTCTGAACTTACCAGACTGTTGTAACTGTTCTATTATTTGCCTTTACCCACTTAGTATGTATACCCACATTACTGATGATTATTTATCAAAAATCTTATTGCGTAAATATTTAGTAAAAGTACCAACACTACAATATTGTTGCTGTATCGATATCGAGGTATTTGGTAAAAAATATCGTAATATTTGATTTTCTCCATATCGCCCAGCCCTATAGCCTAGCTATCTAATATGAACATTGACATAGCAACTCCTAGCTTAAACATGCGAGTAATTTGCGAGACGAGTACTGGAACATAATGTTACAGCATGAAGCATGAGTAGGCATGTTGTTTTGAACGCGTGGTGTTTTTTTTTGCAATAAAGCCAAAAGCTAACAAGCTATCTCTCACCTTATCTCTTCGGCAGAATACATGCCAAACGACAAGCCCTCCAGTCGCCGCCATGGCACGTCTTTTCCAAACAACATTTTGGAGAATTAGCCAGACTTTGAGTCGTTTATTGATATAAATTCATGGCGTATAAGTTATAACCACATGCGAAGCAAAGTTGCTCCTCTTCCACACGTGGGACTGGGACCGTCAGACCAAACGCAAAATTGGAGGGGAGACGCAAATACAGAGGACTATACTTTTTCACAAACTTAGTGGATATTATACTTTTAAAATAAGCAATTCAACATTTAATTCGTAGCTTCTTAGATGTTAAGTGTGGACAAAGTGTAATATCTTTGCATAATACAAAGTGTTATTATTTTCTCTCCCCTTTTCTCAGCCCACATGGTTTCTCCCTCCCAGAAGCCTCCAGTTTGTAACAACATGGCGGCGCCCGGTTGGCACGTAGGGCATTATATTCAAAGAAACAGCCGATTTTTGCTAAATAATTTCGAGCAGTTATGGGGTCACAGGTAAGACAGCACTGTTTTAAAATAGAAAAGTATCAAGTCGACTTTATTGTCATTTCATTTGGGTTGCTACATGAGTCTCAAAGCTGCAACTAGCATCATTTGACAGGAGGTCATGTCTTCTGACGCATAACGTTAAAGTTACATTACTGCAGTGCATGATTTTATAATTAGGCAGATGCGAGTTAGTGTTAGGCATGTAAACATACATGTGTTTTACCTCAAAATATTTATACGGTTTATATTTGTCAGCTGAAAGAGCATAGGGCTTTTTCTAAAGCCCAAATGCTGTCTGTCAGTCACTCTCTACGTAACGTTACACTCTGCCTTTTAGACTTTTGACATCATAGACTGTTAACATACTGTATGTATGTATCTCACAAAAGTTTGTACACCCCTCACATTTTAGTAAATATTTCATTATATCTTTTAATGGGACAACACTGAAGAAATTACACTTTGCTACAATGTAAAGTATTAAGTGTACAGCTTTTATAACAGTGTAAATGTGCTGTCCCCTCAAAATAATTCAACACACAGCCATTAATGTCTAAACCGCTGGCAACAAAAGTCAGTACACCCCTATGTTAAATTCCCATAGAGGTAGAGCTGGGCAATATATCGATATTATATCGATACTGTGATATGAGACTAGATATCGTCTTAGATTTTGGATATCGTAATATGGCATTAGTGTTGTCTTTTCCTGGTTTTAAAGGCTGCATTACCGTAAAGTGATGTCATTTTCTGAACTTACCAGACTGTTGTAACTGTTCTATTATTTGCCTTTACCCACTTTATCAAAAATCTCATTGTGTAAATATTGAGTGAAAGCACCAATAGTCAACACTACAATATTGTTGCGGTATCAATATCGAGGTATTTGTTCAAAAATATCATGATATTTGATTTTCTCCATATCGCCCAGCCCTACATAGAGGCAGGCAGATTTTTATTTTTTAAGGCCAGCTATTTTAATTCCAAAGGCCAAGGGAACTTTATCAGGATGCATAGTATCCTGGATCTATGAAATAACTGGCCTTTAAAAATAAAAATCTGCCTGCCTCTATGGGAATTTAACATAGGGGTGTACTCACTTTTGTTGCCAGCGGTTTAGACATTAATGGCTGTGTGTTGAGTTATTTTGAGGGGACAGCACATTTACACTGTTATACAAGCTGTACACTTAATACTTTACATTGTAGCAAAGTGTAATTTCTTCAGTGTTGTCCCATTAAAAGATATAATGAAATATTTACTAAAATGTGAGGGGTGTACTCACTTTTGTGAGATACTTGGCCACATCCTCCTTAAACATGTTTCATCTACTTAATATGGGATATATGAATTAACACAGCCTATCAGAGGACTGAAGTAGTCCGTTGCAAAGTGTACCTCTGTTTTAATTAATCACTTTTCCTCCCCCCAGGAGCTTTGGTTGGACTCCAGCTCTTCGACAACAAGTTGCAGAAGCTAATGAAGGTAATTTACACGTAATTTAGATTTTTGGTCATGGCTGAAAATAGACAATATCAGTGTAAATTTCTTTTTTGAACTGCCTTAAAATATAAGCTGAGCCCAAGTGTAGTCATCCTCAGGGTGACTGCTTGAACTATACTTAAATGATAATGATATAAATGAGTGAATATTTTCTATATTGCTAAAAAGAAATCAAAGAATTAATTGATCAAACTAACAGCTGTTGTCTGTGTAATGGAGGATGTAGTTTTTTTTCTCTGTTCGTTGTTGTTCAAAAACATAAGCCACACTGTTGCACAGGGTAAAATGTTTATACATGAAGTTTAACACAATGACACTGTAGTGTATTTTGATTTGATCTAAAGCCTCTTTCCGACCAAGTAGTTACAGGAACGTAGTTATAGGAACAGTCCACTTCTACACAGTTCTACTAACTACTCTCCCCCAAAACCGGTTTTGCCGTGGCCGTAGGAACAGGTAGGAGGGGTAAGGGAGTGACGCAAGCACGGCAACGGTCTTTATAGCGTCGTCACTTGACTTAAGCGCCACATACAACCCAACAATTTGTCTTATGAGTTAGCATACGTAGGCAAACTGCAACAGACAGTGAAGAATATGAACTGTTTGTGTTTCAGACGTTGCTAGGTCACTAAGGGTTCCTATGTGGAAAATGGAAAAAAACCTGCCCTGAAGTAGGAGCTGAAAGAGTTACAGCAACTGCGGTCAGAAGAACTTAATAATCCCCAAATTGGTCCAGTCGGAACACGAGAAAAAAAACGGTTCTAGGAACGTTATGTTCTAGGAACTGCAAAAATCCCTGCGGTCGGAAACATACATCGTCCTGCCGCCATAAATCTACTCACTAGAGCAATGTGCATTAATCTGCAGCTGAAATTAGTCTCCAACAAATGCACCATTTACTCCAATAAGTCATAAGTAATGTTTGCTTAAAAATACAGTGTCTGACTCTTTTAGGAAAAGATTTAGCCTTGTTAGCCTGTTTTACCTGATGAAGGTCTAAGACCGAAAAGTTGTATTTTTCTAAATAAATTATTGCTTGCGTAATGGTCAGTGTGCGGGACTTTTTCTAAGCCTTGTTAGCCTAAAAAAACAAAAACTGAAAAAAACTACACATTCATGACCCATTTTTAAAGATTTTCATCCTCAGCAAGAACAGCAAAAACAAATGGGCTTGAGGATAAGCAACAGACAGGGATATGTTGACAATTAGAACTGAAATAATAATTGGATTTATTGTTGGCAAATGTCTAGATTTTAAAGAAATCCTGCCCCTCCCATTAACTACATCCAAGGCAAGGCGTTATTTATAATTGATTGTAATATATGAGTGATAAATCATATTAAAATCACACCTTTTTCCTGATGTCGTTGCAGAATCTACAGGCACTATTGTGATCCCCAGGAAGAAAACATGGTATGTGTCCATATTACTGTTGCATAACGTCTTAAAGTTTCATACAGTGAAGGTAACGCTGTGTACCTTATAGTCTGAGAAACCTCATTTACATAGAGCTTATTTAAATAGACCACCCAGTTTAAAATCCAGTCACTCAAGTATTTTAAGTTTGCATAAATGTCTTTTAACAAGACTCTTGATTAATGTTACTTCTTACTGAACAGGAGCAAGGAGGCAGTGCTGGAGGCTCTGGCTTCGACTGTCAGTAGGGTGAGAGCTCCTTCACATCTTTCTCGTGGTCTTTCTGTGTGGAGCGTTCGGTCTGTCTCTCCGTGTGTTACTCTTTATTTTATTTTTATTTTTTCTCCTTCCAGGATCCGACAGCGTATTCCTACCAGTTCCAGGATGATCCTTACCTCTCTCCCAGGACCTCGTCTGAGTTTGTACGTCATAAATATGCTAAACTTCAAACTGACATTACTTTACTCAGCTGGCTGATTTTAGTTTTCTATTAGGGACCATTTTTACTTTGTAATGATTGTTTGAAAGGTTTTGTTTTTTCGATTTAGTTTCAGTCATTTTTGAATGGGCAGTTCATTTTGATCAGGTATTATGGGAATGTGGTGCAGATGTTGTGTCTCTTAAACATGTTATTTTACTCAAAAGAACTTTTTTCATCAACAAAATGATGAAAACTAAAATTTTACTAATAACTAATATTTTGACATAGCAGGAAGTACAGGTGTAATTAATGAAGATAATTAAGGCTGCATTTCATTTACATCATTAGCCAGTTTATCCAAGTAGCCAAATTAATTTTGGTTACATTTCGTGTTGTAGTATTTCAGTTTATATCATTGTTTTAACACCCTCTTGATATTTGTAATACCCCATTGAGAACACATTAAGATGTAGTCAAACCCAACGTCACTAACAATTCCATAAAGCCATACCGATGCAGACACAATGAATCTGTACTTACTGTTCAGATTGTATCCATAATCAAAGTCACAGGGCACAGTTGCAGTAATATACGGTTGAGACATGTTCACTGTCCGATTTCTTTGACACTGATCATTCATCGTTGTCCCTCTCTCTGCAGAAGCTGTACTCTCTCTCTCAGGAGTCTGGCAGATCCGCAGCCAAATTTTTTGTCAACAGCAATCCCAAGTTCTTCACCAAAGATTTTGCTGAACCACATATACCAGTAAGAAACACACATACACTGAGTGAATACATAGAGGGGGCTGGAGAATGTATGTAATAACGGGGGATTCAAAATCAAAACAGTCAACGCAGCTAAAACAGTTTAATCTGTAGCTTTTACTCTAATAGCAAACATTTTGTGGGGTTTCACTTCAGTATTTAAAATTGCTGATGTAATCTTTTACAAAGTAGAAATATTTATTAATATTGTTGACTCTCATTGTGTGTGTGTGTGTGTGTGTGTGTGTGTGTGTGTGTGTGTGTGTGTGTGTGTGTGTGTGTGTGTGTGTGTGTGTGTGTGTGTGTGTGTGTGTGTGTGTGTGTGTGTGTGTGTGTGTGTGTGTGTGTGTGTGTGCGTAGTGTCTGATGCCAGAGAATGTGTCACTGCTCCTCGAGGAGGTGAGTGAGGAAGCACTAAAGGAACGAATCAACTTGAGGAAAGTGACAGCTGCTGTTGACATGTATGATCAACTACTGCAAGCTGGTGAGAACACACACACACACACAGACACACATTCATATTCTCTATTTTAGGAATGTGGCTCCATCAACTACTTCCATTCTTCTAGGCACAGCAGTCTCTATGGAAACGACCCATGAATTGTTAGACCTGATCTGTCTGTACTGTGACAGAGACCCTGTCCAGGAGGGAGAACCACAGCCAGAGGACATGGTGAGTCATCCCTGATTTAAAAAAAATAAAAAACTCAGGGTGATGGTCAGAGACAGGTAAAGAGTGACACAATAAGTGCTGCAACCAACAATTATTTAATTATCAATTACCTGCCAGTTATTTTCTCGTTTCATTGTGTTTTATCTATAAAATGTCAGAAAATGGGGCGCCCGGATAGCTCAGTTGGTAGAGTGGGTGGCCATATATAGAGGTTTACTCCTCGATGTAGCGGGCCTGGGTTCGACTCCGACCTGTGGCCCTTTAATGCACGTCATTCCCCCTTTACTCCCCTTTAATGTATTCAGCTGTCCTGTCAATAAAGGCCTAAAAATGCTCAAAAAATAATCTTAAAAAAACCCAAATTGTCTATCAGAGTTTCCCAGAGTCCAAGATCTTCAAGTGTTGTGTTTTGTCCAACCAACAGTCCAAAAATATAACCCCCAAAAATATTCAGTTCAGCTCAAGACTAAAGAAACCTGCAAATAATTACATTGGAGAAGCTGGAACCAGAGAATTTTTCTTCTTTGAAAAACAAAATGGCTCAAAACATTTAAGCGATTATTAAAAAAAAAAAAAAATATCGACAGCGTTCCACTTTCGGGATTGCTCCCATGCCGCTGGAAATTCCGCCGGATGTGCCTCTTTTCAACCGGGTGTCCGTTACCTTGCGCTTTATGAGGACTGTGGTTAAGTGCTCCTCAGATCTCTGCTGGCTAGACTCCAATCTGAGTTTTCTGTTCCACGACTTTTGAACGTACACACGTTCCACCAAAACAACTTCCTTCCCCAAGGCTATTTTGCAGCGCCACAGGGGCTCCGTCCGGTGCTTGGCACCACCCAAGAGGATTGTGATTAGTTTAAAGAAATGGCAATAAACCAGACCACGTTTTTCTCCCATGCCGGAATGCTGTGTGGACTAGCCAGACCCCTCCTCCGCAGCGCTGAGGAGGAAGGTCTGGCAAAGGGAGACTATAAAAATACTAACTGCGATCAATCATCGATTGTTCATCAATATCAATCATCAATAATTGATCAACTTAAAGTTGTTTTTTTGCTGCAACAAGTAAAAGAATACATCGGCCACATCCAGCCGGAGACTTTAGACATCATTTAAATGATGCAGTATATACTGTATGCATGCTTACTTTTGTATGTCTTTGTGTGTTTTCAGGAAGAGTCAGGAGAGGAGGTGAAGAAAAGGAAAGGGAGGTTCCGCCGGGCTTCAGACTTCCTGAGGTTCACCTGGAGAGAAAACAACAATGCCGAGAGAATCTTTAACCTGCTGCCGGAGAGAGACACCCGGTGTTACTCTGCTCTGATCAGAGGCATGGTGAAGGTATGAACACGTTCATTCAGTCATGATGTCGATGCTACTGGAGGTGCAGCGGAACCACTGGTTGGTTCTTGTATTGCATAGGGATTGTTGTGGCAGTAAAATGGTAACTTTGGTGCATAGACTGTAGATTAAGTGCATATGTTTGTCTGTCTCTCCGCAGCATGGAGCCTACGCAAAGGCCTTCAGCATGTACACAGACATGCTGAACAACCGAATGACCGGTGAGTTTTAATTGCCCATTGATTGTAGTATACGAACACAACTTTAAAAGTAATATTTGCAGTAGAAATTGCAGTAGAAGTTGAATTGATGTCTTTGACATGTACAGCTTTTTCATAATTTTCTTTCTTCTTTGCTTTAAAACTCTGGTTAATACAAAGCACAGTATCCAGGTCATTTGAATTGAAAAATGTATTTTTATTTCAAAAAGTGGTTACAGATTTGTGTTGTGATGCTTTTTTATTTGAATTTAACAGTGAAAGTGATATTGTGTTGAGAACGTAGTGTAGCGTCACCTAAATATACGCATGGGACCTCTAGTACACAGACATTAGGCATTTTGTGCCTTCACTATTAGTTTATTGTGTTCGTTTGATCTTCCTTAATATAAGTATGTTCAATTGAAAATGCAGCATGTTGGTTTTGGCCATGTGTATTGCTGCCAGTTTAAGCGTTATTCTTGAAAGTACCATTAGATGGTGCCAAAATTCTAGACATTAAATTCCACCCTCTTAAAATCTGCAGACAACACATTCATCTTGACTATTATTGGCTTGTTAGCATCCTTTTCCTTCCCTGTTGAAGTTTCTACGTACTGGAACTAAATGTCTATGCACGGATCCCTTACCGCGTAATTTAGACCCAAGAAAAAAATCTCTATTATGACTGACTTTCAAACTAGATATTAAAATAATGTGTTATGACATTCATTGTCTGTATGTATTTGTTCATGTTTTACAAAGGGTTTAACCTGAGCTAAGCCATACAACACTGATAGCAGTTATATCACATTCATACAGGGCCAGTATAACAGTATACAGCTGATTAAAAAATATATATATATTAGCAGTGGGAATCACGATACGATATCATTACGATACTTATGTCACGATACGATATTATTGCAATTTTAAACATATTGCAATATTATTATTTTTCCACCCTTATCCGAATAAAAAATTATCAATTCTTAGATGCATCGCGATTCTCTCTAGAACGTTAATAATCGATAAAAAAAAAAAAAAAAGATTGATTTTTATTTCAAAGTTAATGTCTCCAGACAAGTACAAATCAGAAAACAGAGTGACGCAAAGAGGATGGGAAAATGGACAACAACTTAGAGTTTAGGCAAGAGTGCAGAAAATAACCCACACGAAAATGGCAAAAAGGAAAAAAAATTAAATGTTGTGTGTGTGTATATACACATGATCTAATAAGACATACATAAAATAATTAGGCAAAACACATATAGGCTGTTCATCTACTTTATCACATTACATCTGACACTTTCATGTTCTAAGAAGCCAATTCTCCACCTTTAAACATGACTGAGCCTCTGACGTGGAAGATTACTGGGAGAGAAGGTGACTTTCACAAGCATGTTTAAGGCTGAAGCATGGAATGACTACAAAAATAAAAACCTCAGTAGAATGTAAATATTTCATTAAAACTTATACTGTATATGTCAAAATCTAAGCGTGTCCAGGAAGTGATTAAACAAACTCTTGAGTAGCAAACTCAGATTTATATATCTATTTTTTAAAATCACGCATTGAAATGTACATAAAAAAAAATTGTTGCATCGATAATCGGTTTAGAATCGAATCGTTGGCCTCTGAATCGGAATCGAATCGTGAGGTGCCAAGAGATTCCCACCCCTATTATCGCATCGGTACTCGGTATCAGTATGTATATATTGGAACATCTGTACCAATAAATCAACCTTGTGTCTCCAGCTGACGTGCACATCTTCAACGCTCTGATGTCAGCAGCTCCAGATGTCCGAGATAAATACAACGAGAGATGGGACCTCATCGCTGTAAGTATCTCTGTTCCAGAGCTTTGGTACACGTCTTAAGAACACATGACCAGGTTTCCTCGTAAAATAATCTTTTAGTGTCATTAAAAATGCATTTGCCTTTGCTCTACACTGTTTATTTAAATTGCCACGTTCTAAAATAAGTAAATAATTTTTTTCAGATTAATAAAATAAAAATGTTTAGTATTAGATCACTAAAAAATCTGTTATGAAATAAATACTCATATGAATAAGTAACCACTTTACAGCACACACAAATATTTATTTTCTGTCTTTTCTTTAATAAAACATTTTGCCCAGAACATAGAAAATCTTTTGAACAGATAATGGCTCACTATAAAATAGCACTATATAAATTACTCCTGGTGTGGGAAATTCACACACATCTAAAGTGCAATGTTAGAACCATTTCCTTCTTTTGACATCCAATATCCAACTAAAAAAATTAGATTTTAGTTTTTGGTGTCGTCCCACTTTTTCCTTGCAGGTGTTGCATATTGCAAACTTGTTATCTTCTGCACACACGCTGAAAAATTTCCAAACAGCTGACATGTTGCAGGTTAATTCATGAGGTTCCCTACATGACCCGACACGCACTTTACACCGCGAGCGGGTACGCGCGACACACGGCGGCAAAGTTGAGAGAAAGGAAAAAGAGACCGTGCTGTCGCGTCTGTGTGTGCGTGCGTCCTTGAGAACTGTAACTCGTAAAACTTATGTTGTCAGTTAATTGTAGCGTTGACCGGCATGAAATCGGCGTATGTCGGACTGACCTGCCGGTCGCCGGTCATGGCCCAGCACGTGATAACCGGCCAATTCTGTTCACCGGCCGGTCTATTGCATCTCTAGCAAGAATGCCAGGTCAGCATCGGATTGTCTCAGTTCTCGCCATTCTGAAAACGCAGGTCCGATATTTACTCGTGTCGGAGTCCTCGCTCGGTCAGTCTGCCGTTTCCTCTTTCTCTGTTCCTCCGACAATGCTTTCCAAGCTTTCTGCTTCTTTTTTTCTGCCTCAGCCGTGACGATCGTGTGAAAAACTGCATCGCTACCATGTTCTTATAGCTATCCGGTTTGTGGATGTGTGCAGTGCCGTAAAATAATTAGTTACATGGCGAGACCATATATCACGCGATACTTCCTGACGCTGAGGCTGCCGGCTCGCTGGCCCAAAGTTGCAACATTCAACCCAAAAAAAGTACTATAGCCATTCCAATGACTCCAAAGCTGTTCAGTTAAGGTAAATTGAGCTTAAAAAAAACTGCATAGAGCGTAAGAGCGTTCGCCCCATGTTGGATGAGTCCTGCAGCGGTGCAGGTTCGAATCCGACCTGCTGCCCTTCGCTGCGTGTCATCCCTCCATCTCTTTCTCCCTCTTTCATGTCTATCCACTGTCCCCTTTAATGTTGCAAGATAGCATTTCTCTCTATTGTGAGATTGTTTAAATCTCCAGATGTGTGTGTCTCTCGGTCTGCAGGAGCTGTTGAACCAGATGAGTCAACAGAAAGTTCAGCCCAACCTGTTCACCTTCAACAGTGTTCTCAAAGCTCTGAGGCGCTGTGGCTCTCTGGCAAAAACACAAGCTCTACACACTCTGAATGAGATGAAGGCTGTGGGAATAGGTTACTACCACACACACACCCCCACGCACACACACACACACACACACACACATACACACACGGGTACAGTAGTAAAATCAAGATCAGTGTGTTTTGCTCAGACAGAAAATCATTCATTTACAATAACAGAATTCGTTACAGATGCTTTGTTGCATTTCAACCGTTGCATACTGTAATTTAGCCTAGTTTGGATGTCTCTAGAGCAAAGCCAGGTATCACTGTCACTGTGTCAAGAGGTTGTAGCAGCAACAAACGTAACAATAATTTATATTTATATAGCGCATTTCATAAAACCCAAGGACGGGTTAGGGTTTCAGATAGGGGTGCATGATATATCGACATCGCGATATCACGTTGCACAATATTATATCGATAAGTATGCAGTATATTGTGGAGCGCTGCGTCCCGTCCGTTGGCTGTGTGGCTTAGTTGTGTTTGATTTAAAGCCCAATTGAAACCATATAATGATCATCATTTCATCGGCCAGTTACCGTGCCACTTGCACGTTAGTACACGTCAGCACACGGGTCCACTACAAGACAAACCCTATGTAGCATACCACGTGTCTTCCTATTTTGAACAGAGTGAGCGTGTAAGTGAAGAAATAGATAGAGACAACAAAACAGAACGAATCAGATTAGCGAAAGCAAAGTTGTGTCCTGTTCTTTTTATTTATATATTGTATACTGTCCAACCAGTGAAACATGTCCTGTTCTGTAGACGTGGTCCTTATTTATTTATTCATGTTTGTACCAGTCCAATATGACAGTCAGTTAAAATAAACCTTATGTTGTTAGAAAACTTGTTTTTATTTGTTATGAATCTATTTTGATGCGTTTTCACATAACTTTTGTAATTTTACATGTTTAAAAAAATATCTAAATTAATATCGGTATTGCAATATTCATAATCGATATCGCAATATCACATTTTATTAATATTGTGCAACCCTAGTTTCAGACACATTTAAAAGTTACATTAAGTTACTTAAAACGTCAACTTTGTGTCTGCATGTGTGTTCAGCTCCCAGCCTGGCCTCCTTCGACCACATCCTGGCAGTCTTTTCCAAAGCAGGTAAACGGAGTGCGATGTTACGTTACATTTGAACATCACCTATGTACCTATGTACAGTCTTTGGTGCCGTCTGTATGCTGAATTGTATTAGGTGGTTTTGTTTCTTCTCCAGCCTCCTCTGGCCAGGGCAACACCGACATTTTACAGGAAGTGATGGCAGAGCTGGCAGGAACCAGCTTCACCTGCCAGGACCCCAATGACGGTATGTTGCTGTGGATTTGTGTTGAGTTCATAATCCCAAATTTGGGAAATAAAACTTTGTAATTTTGTTTAAAATGCATGGTCATCTAATAACCATGCCAAAGCAGACAGCTTTATCGATTTGCATGTGGCTTTTAATACATATTTTGTATTCTCTCTTTTTCTTTCCAGTTCTATTCTTCTCGAGTGCAATGAGAATAGTAAGTCTTTTTTTATTACTTGTTTAAATATTTATCACAAATGAATTTCCCCAAAGTGCCATTCCTTTTTATTAGAACTATGACAGTTTTAAGTTAAGAGTTTATTTTAGCTCTTATGTTTCTTTGCCCAGTTTTGGATTTACTCAAGGGTTAAAATAGCTGTTAAAATATGAATCACACCTGCCACTTAACATCCAAGTCAATCAATCCTGCCTTCCTTTTTTAATTCCACATATCTATAAACTATAATTAGCTATTTTTCATCAGATGTCGACTGGCTTGGACAGCTTTTAGCTATTCTTAGATAGCATTTAAATTGTTACTGGCTTTTTAAGGGTTTTCAAAATGCTAGTCGTAAAGGGACACTGAACCCCAAGTTGCTCCTGATGGCGGCCAGCACCTTGCAAGGCGGTGTGTGTGAATGACAGGTGTAAAGCGCTTTGTCCGATAAAGTAGAAAGGCACTATATAAATGCAGACCATTTGCCATTTTTGGATGAACTGTCCATTTCAATTTGTCTTGAAACATGCAGATAACCTGATCCCGTGTCACCCCATTCATTGTCAATTTGGAGCAGGTGCCCATCTGTTTGTCCACCTAACCTTTTTTTTTTTTTTCTCTGCCTGTTTTTATCATAACAGTGTCTGGATAATAAAGATTTGGAGCTGGGTTATAAGGTCCACAGTCTAGTAGAACAGGGGGAGAACTGGAGGCTTCTGGGAGATCCCTACCAACAGAGTATTTACTAGTAAGTAAAAACCTTCCATCAACCTAAAACACATCCCCTGTACCTCTTATATATCCTATATTCATTCTATCTGGCCACAGGGTGGTAGGAAACAGCAAGGAGGATGTGGGAGATGTTGGTCAATTAATAAACCACATTCATACGTTATACAACATATGTACAGCCTTAACGCAGCCTGAAACCTGAAATCTGGTGATTTAGATCCAATTATGTATATGAATTTCCACATTTGTCCTACGTAAGTGGACCTCTCCTCTCCTCTCTCCTCTCCAGTGGTCGCTTCTTCAACCTGCTGTGTATGATGGAGCACATTGACGTGGTGTTGAAGTGGTACAGACGGCTCATTCCCTCGGTTAGTACCCTGTTGAACTCTGCTACTCCAGACAGCATCATGTCTTATTTGACCCTTCAGTAACACCTTTTAAGATATTACAAGCCGCAGCTGGTACTTCACTGTGTCACTAGTGCACTTCTTTTCTAAAATCCATAACTCGTGTATGCATAACGAATGTGTAACGATACACTCAGGATTCAACACGATTTATAATTTTAGGTTCACGATACAATTTTCTCACGTCTTTTTGTTAACGGAACGAGCTGCAGACAAATGACGGAACATATTCCTTTATTTATATAAACTGTGCAAAACAAGAGATGTGTCCTCTTAACAAAAGTTCAACTGACATTGTATTTTTTTTATCTTAAATAACAAAAATGTAATTAAAAGTTAATTAGATTTTCGATCAAAATAGTTAAATAGAAAAAAATCTCTTCAATTAAATAAACCAAGAAGACGTAGTGATGTCTGATGTCCCACAAGTGCAGACCTGCCAACCTGTACGCATTTTGTGTAGTAGATACGCATTTTGACATCAAAATACGGTGATACGATTTATCACTTTAAACTACGCGAAAATCAGGTGACTGCTTCTGAGTTCACTCGTTGACATGCAGTAGCCGTCTCAGTCTAACTCTTGATGATAGTAGGCAGCAAAACCTATTATGGCTAAAACAGCGTAGCAGCCACGAGCATGCTGGAAAACAAAACTAAAGAAGAAGAGATCGACCAAATGAATCACACCGTCGGGTTCTTTCCTCTAAAGTCAAGCGGGGAGATCGGCTAGATGTTATTCATTCCCGTTTAGTTTGGTTGGTTTCCCCGAGGGAGGACGGTGCTTGCAAAGGTAAACGGATTTGATGTAGAAAGGTGAAATTGTGAAATGAATTAATTTACGTAGTCTACCTGTCAACTTTGGAGAAATATTATTTATTTATATTAATAAAGCCTTGCATTTATAAAGTCTTGGATTTCGTTACAAAGATCTTATATATGTTTTGCCTTTCCTATGATTAAGTTCATACGGTAACAAAATTAACTGTTAATGTAGGCTAATTCAAAAACTGACCGGAGCCCGTCGCTGGACGCACCGGAGGACCGAGACACAAAGTAAACAGGCCTCTCTGATCGGTACCGGGGGGTTAGCGGTTAGCGGAGGATGTGCGGAATGTGTCGGTGTCTGTCGGACTTTGGCTGGCCGCTCGGCGCCTTCAGACGAACGAGCTCAAGCTAACAGGCTAACGGCTTATTAGCTAGCCAAAACACAGAGCGGTAACATCTGCAAAGATTGGCTCTGTGAGCGCATCAAAGTGCCCGGTGTGCGTAACAAACAGAGCGAGCAGCCGCCGGACTCTAACATCTGTTAATCCGTGCAGGACTTCACTGTGAGCGGACTGTTTAGAGACGATTTGACCGGCAGGTAACGTTAGCGGTTAGCTGCTACTGTAGCAGAGCTGCATGGAAATGCTGAACTGAGCTGTGTGTTTTCAGTGTTAAACTCTGCTGCAGGTGTTCATGCATGACTGTTGGTGGTGATTTCCAGAGGTGGAAGATTTTAGGCAAGGCAAGGCAATTTTATTTATACAGCACAAGGCAACTCAAAGTGCTTTACACAAAACATCAATCATTAAAGAACAAACAGCAAAATAGGGATTAAAATAAGAATAAAAATATTAATGAATACTTAATTGTAATACCATATAAGATACATAAATACAAAAATTGTTCATTATAACAGTTAATATGAGAATAAAAATCCAGAAAATAAAATTTACAATTCCGTATTAAAGTTTTTTACGAAATAAAATTAAAATTCACTATTCGGTAAAAGAATTAACGAAAAGCATCATCAAAAAGAAAGGTCTTCAGCCTTGATTTAAAAGAGCTGAGAGTTGAAGCGGACCTGCAGTTTTCTGGGAGTTTGTTCCAGATATGCGGAGCGTAAAAACTGAACGCTGCTTCCCCCTGTTTAGTTCTGACTCTGGGGACCACGAGCAGACCTGTTCCAGACCACCTGAGAGGTCTGGGTGGGTCATAATGCACTAACAGATCTGAGATATATTTTGGTCCTAAGCCATTCAGGGATTTATAAACCAGCATAAGTATTTTAAAATCAATTCTTTGAGGCACAGGAAGCCAATGTAAAGTCTTTAGAACCAGAGTAATATGATCCACTTTTTTTGTCCTAGTGAGAACTCTGGCTGCAGAATTCTGAATCAGCTGCAGCTGTCTAATAAGTTTTTTAGGAAGACCTGTAAGGACGCCGTTACAGTAGTCAAGTCTAATAAAGATAAAAGCATGGACAAGTTTTTCCAAATTCTGCTGAGACATAAGTCCTCTAATCCTTGATATATTCTTAAAATGGTAATAGGCTGATTTTGTTATTGTCTTAATGTGACTGTTAAAATTCAGGTCTGAGATTATGTATTGCAGTAAAAGTAGAAAAAACAGAGTTACAAGTCCTGCATTCAACATCTTCCCTATGTAATAGTACAAAAGTATTATCAAAATATACTTAAAGTACCAAAAGTAAAAGTGCTCACTATGCAGTGTAATATATTTTATTTTATTGGATTATATTATGAGCCAATTAATTGTATTAAATATGACCGATAATTTAAATAAAATGTTTTATTTAATTAAAGTAGCCTACTTGAACATAATTATTTTCTAGGGTTTAAAATGTATACACGTGACATTTAATGGCACATTTATTCAGCGTGCGTGCCGCCGTGTTCGTAAAACAGAACTTCGACAATAAATCAGTAAGTTGCTACTCAACAAAAACTTCTCAAGGTTGGCAGGTCTGCAAGTGAACTCTAAAGTAGATTACGCCCTAGGCCATTTTCATGATAAATTTTTCATCTCAACTGGTTGCAATCTTTACACATTTACATTGATTTTAACCGATTCACGATGTATTGTTACATCCTTAATAACGAAGATTAATCTTAAGAGGGTTATGTGCACAGTTTAACCACAGGTTGGCCCTGATTTAACTCTTGGGGCCCTATTTTAACGATCTGAAACGCAAGTAACAAACGCGCAACGCAAGTAGCTTTGTGGGCAGATCTGATAAATGAGTCTTGCGCCCGACGCAAATCTAAAATGGGTTGGTCTGAAGTAGCTAGGTGTGGTTTGGGCGTAACGTGCAATAAACCAATCAGAGCGTCCTCTCACATTCCCTTTAAGAGCAGGCGCGCTTGTTCCACGGCGGATTGCTATTATGACGGTGGAATTGCCTGGCGCATGCCAGCGGGAGCTGTGCGGGATGTGGCAAAGTAATATCCTCTCGGGCGCATCTCCTCAAGTCTGGAGAGGATTGTTGCAGCCATGGAGCGTGGGCCTCCAAATGCACCACTTGCTCCTGTTGTGCCCCTTCCTCCTCCCCCCACTCCATCTCCGTCCACCAGCTCCACCAGGAGCGCATTGCGCATTGCCACTCCCAGACCAGATCCCACCGGAGTGTCCAATCCCAAGTCCTCTAATATTTCCTCATTTATGTCATCAACACATCCATGATTCATGGAAATGTTGTGTAAAACACAACAAGCCACAAAGAATGCTGCGACTTTTTGAGGACTGTACTGTAAAGTGCCTCCTGATCTATCCAAACACCTGAAGCGCATTTTCATTTTCATTTTTCTTTGTAATTATGTATGGTTTGCAAAAATGGGAACTGCTGCGTCCATGAAGATGAGAGAAGCAAAGTGTATGCGGTTGTGCACACGCTACATTATGGCCAAGCATGCGCCCCTAAAATAGCATCTGAATAACGCGCTACTGACTTTAGACCAGGTTTTTCCTGGTCTGTGGCGGAATTGTTTTCTGAAACTGCAAAATAGCACCAAGTAACGTTTGCGCCTGAACACGCCTCCTCTTTTTTTGCTGAACCGCCCCTGGGAGCGGAAGTACATTCCCTAATTTACCGACGTGCGTCTGTGGAGGGAAAAGTCTGCTGTGCATCGGGTGCAAAATAGGAATGATACATGCGTTGGTGTACAAAGTCAATTGCGCTGGGTGCAAGATAGGGCCCTTGGACTTAAAGGCTTGTCACATAGACTTCTCTAAGTTGTCTTGCATAAAGGTGGGATAGTCTTGATCTAGCATGTTTGAATTTTCGCCTCAGTAATCTCCTCAGGAGAAGGTGAGATGGATAATGAATTATCTAACTTATTATTGCTTATTATGGGAATTAACTTTTGATTATGTTGTGTGTTTCCAGTTGTACTACCCGAACCCTCAGGGACTGAGGGACCTGCTGCAGGCTCTGGACACAGACAGTCGCCTGGACTTGCTGCCCACTATATGGAAAGGTTAGTTTAAGATAATGTTATGTTTACAGAACTCTAATATCACTCAGTACACGTCTCAAAAATCTGACCCCTAGTTTATGACAAAAGTTGGTTTACATTTTTAGAAACGCTGCCCCTTTACATTTCACTCCAAAGAGCCTTTTAAGCGACAAAAACGCTACTACATTTTCATTTTTTAAGCAACATTTTGAGACAAAAACTATTTCTGTCGAGTTTTAGCTCCAGTAGCAGAACTAATCTCCGTCCATATTAACATGACTGACGACGCATATCACATGACAATTTGCATACACTGGGCTTGCGAGTGCCGGTGTGAACAGGAAGCAGATTGTCTGACGTAAGGCCGGTTACACACTGCATTCGTCTCGCGAGCGTGGCGTTTCTGTTGCGTCTCAGCTGCGTGTCAGCTGCGTGGATTTTTCTGTGTCCTCCACACCAGAAGCGTGTCTGACGCGGCGCTGCTCCTGCTGCTAGGTACAGGGAGGGCTGATCTCGGGACATAGTGCCGACAGATTCAAACTCTGAAAAATGAGTAAGTGGGCTGTCTGTGTAGCTGTAAAGAGCCTATACAGCCTATCTGATGTTGGACCGTCACTCACGTTGTTATCGTGGCCTATCCTACTACCCTTTATATATAGCCTACTGATTTGATTAAAGAAAGACAACATCGGCAGTATTGACTGCAAAATATGTTACAGAATATTTCGTTCTGTATGACAGGTGCAACATTTGAAAATATTTTCTCTGAAATTTTGTATTACATTTATATCTACATTGATGTCAAAACCTAGACTTTCAAACATCAAGATGTCATTTATTAATATGCATTCGTGTCTAAATGACATGTAAACATATTTTCCTATTCTATTTTGCCTGGAAACGCTTCCAACACGCTCGCGTCTCACGTGAAAAATAGCTCTAACCTGTTAACATGGGAGCCGAAATATAAACGGACACGCCACGCGGCTGTCACGCTCGCGCGACGCGTGCAGTGTGTAACCGGCCTAACTCTGCGGTTGAAAATCACGCATGTATAAGTTGAAAATACAGAAAACACTTTGGAGAAAGAACAATGCAAACACCAGACCAGGGATTTATTTGCTTGGGCTGACGGCGAGGTGGAACGCTTACTGAAAGGTTTGTAAGCCTACCTAACCGATAAGAGCAGTGTTTCCAAATGTCTCCGTTTTGGGGCACAGAAACACTGTAGTAGTGTGGCGTAAACATAGCAAAAGATATTAGTTTTTTTTAACCAAAATGTTAATGTAGCCTTAAAGGACAATTCCAGTGCAAAATGAACCGAGGGGTTATGACATGTGTACCGAGTCGACTGTTCTCTGGGACATGTTTTCCTGCTAATCGAATGTGTATTTAGCTTTAAACAAGCTAGCGTGAAACAGTGATGTTTACATGTGGGCACCGTCTTGGAAAACAGTCATGAACGCTACTGTCTTTATAATCTATCTTTTTAATAAACTGTCTGTACACTTACAAAGCTCTCAATGCTTCAGTTTAAATGTAGGGACCCTCATTATGCTACCGTTGAAGTGTGGTGCTATTTTGAGCCTTGATAGTGGTATAAAATAGCGATTTACCCTCTGCCCCTAAAGGTAGCGTTGGCAGCTAATCACTGGTTCGCGCTAGCTTGATTTAAGCTAAATACACATTTGATTAGCATGAAAACATGTCCCAGAGAACAGTCGACTCGGTGCACATATGTTATTAACCCCTAGGTTCATTTTGCGCCGGAATTGTCCTTTAAGCGTGACCTATGCTTCTGTGTTAAATCGACGCCGTGGGTACATACATAGGTACGTGGAGACATGGACTCTACACCGGACCCTACGGCGTAGCCTGACGTGCACCTCTCGAAAAATGTAACTACACGTTGTGCGTTGCATTTCCCCCGACTCATTTTCTGGTTCTCCTTCTCCGTAAACAACATGAAATCAAGGAGAGGGCTAACTTTTCCTGCTACAGCTTTCCGACCGTGGTCAGAAAGCACAGGGGAGACACTTTGTTTCTCTCACTATGCCTCTAGAGACGGTACTCACTGTGAAGCTAACCCCCCCCACACACACACACACACAAACACACACACGCACGCAGGCTCTGCTATTAAAGAGATCGATGCACACACCACGCACAAGTACAAACTTCAGGCCACTTAACGTAGGCTATCTGTCGTGCTCTAATCTGTTTTCCAGATATCCGGACTCTGGGTCATGATAATAAGTCTGATCTGGTGGAGGAGCTGCTCACCCTGATGGCCAGAGACAGACACGGTCCTGAGGTCAGTAAGGCGTGGACAATGATGAGAGATGGGAGAAAGTAAAGCATAGGAGATATATAATGTGTTTGTTTGTGTGTGTGTGTAGGTTCAGGAGGCTTTTGCAGTGTGTGCTCTGGATGTAAAGAGTGTGTTTGACGGAGACCGAGGGAGGCACAGTCTGGAGTGGAGCACCTCCGCCCTCTCACACATCACCTCCCTGCTGCTGCGAGCCAACAAGAGCCAACAGGCCTGGTAGGAGAGACAGCTGTGCATCTCTCTGTCTGTCAGTCCATTTTAACATGAGAGCTTTTACTGTAGTCGGACTCGACTCATCCACTGCCAAATGATGTTAAAGTGAAATGCATCTGACTTCTCCTCCTGTCTATGTGCGTCTGCAGGGAGATGCTGCAGCTCTTCAAAACCAAGAACAGAGTTCCTGAGTAAGAAATCCATTTTGTCAATGGACACACTCTTTAAACAGCATTCACGTGACCACAGAGGTCTAATTTATTACATAATTTCACATATAAACAGAAAGTGTTGCTGGTAAAAACTACCATCATAGGAAATTGTATAATGACATCATCTAACTGGTAATAACACATAGAAAAGAAATGGAATTTTCATTGGCTCCATTATCTCAAACTTGTCGGTAAACAAGCCACTAGAACGAGGTAATCAAATATCATTTTATATTCATACAAATAGTTAAGCATTACATTCACTAATGTAAATGACTCTGGATGCCACTGTTCCAACAGATAAAACAAGTTGTCGGAATGACGTGTAATCCCATTTTAGCACTACTTCTGACACGGCACACATTTGGTTATTTTCCAGGGAGGGGCTGTTAGAGGACTTCCTGTCGATGTATCACAGCGCCGGTTCTTCCCAGAGAGCAGTGGAGCTGGTTCAGCTGTCTGCATCCTTCTGTCTGTCTGCAACGCCAAGACTGGCGAAACGAACACTGGCCGAGTTTGATCTGACCGAGGAACAAAGGTGAGGAGGAGAGAACTATAGAATGACAAAAGGAAATGTGTCATCTTGGATAACGGGTGAAACAGGAATAATTGAAGAAAAGCTGTCATTTGTGTTGATTTTACCATCAATGAATGACAGGAAGAAAGAGTTTTTTAAATAAAAGTTGTTTCACTCTTGGGTTGATCACTGCCATTTAACAAACGCCAGGGGCCTGTTTCACAAAGATAGATTTAGACGATTTTAAGTAGGATTAATTAGCTGATCAATTCTGGGTAAATTAAGATGGTTTCAAACTAAAAAAAGCAACAACATCACCCTGCTCTGCTCCGTGCACTCAAGCAGAAATAGTTTGGTATGTAATGTATTTTCTGAAATAATTCAACCGTCACAAGGACACATTTATTGTGAAAAATTTAGCAAAGACATGTAACGATGCGGAAAAACTTTCCAGTAGCGTAAAATCTCAGGGCAGTGCAGACCTGTTGCAGAGCTGAGACACTGTGGCAGGGATCAGTGCCCATAATAAGTCATCGGAGACTCACTGTCATCACTGCCGGATATTCCCATCAGGTTACTGCGATCTTTAAAAACTTTCCCTTCTCATTGTTTGCTTCACAACATGTTAGCAAACCAAAAATGATGAACCACGTTTTTTCTCTGCTTTTTTTGACACTTTGTGCCACTGGTCAGCAGGTGTCACTAATTGTTACCGTGGAAACATGCATCCCTATCTTGCACCCAGCGCAGCGCGGCACAAAGCCCAACGCAGGTGTCTTTGCTATTTTAAGACCGACGCAGTTGTTTCTTGTTTCCCGTCCAGCGCCCTGCGTCGTTTAAATATCAAATGCACCTGCGCCCATCTTTGTGCCCATGGGCGTGCTGGTCTTACAGGGAGGTGTGTTCAGGTGCATTCTGGGCGTATTGCTATCTTGAGGCAGCGGGAAGTGATCGCACCATTGACCAACAAAAACCTGGTCTAAAGTCAATAACGCAGCATTTCATTGTTATTTTAAAAGGCAAATTAGTAAAATGCTCCTAGTCTTATGCACAGCCCAGGCACACTATGCTTGTTACACACACAGGGAAGCGCAGCAGCACACAAACATGCAAAAGATTACAAATAAAAATATTACGGTGCAAATCCACCATCATAATAGCAATGCGCCGAGGTCCAAACGCGCCTGGCTTTTAAAGGGAATGGGAGATGACCCTCTGATTGGTTTATTGCATGTTACGCCCAAAACACACCTATGAATTAATGAAGACACTAAGTACAACCTTTTTGAACCATGAACCCGGCGCATGGACCCCTTTTTTTTCCACCTTCAAACTAGCAAAAGTGGATTTGGTCACGCCTTAAACGCACCTGCGCCGTGCGCTTAGATCCCTAAAATAGGGCCCTAGGTGTCTAACTTGCATTTGGCACATCGAAGAGCAAAATTAAGACTGGCCTGACACTACAGACCAGTCTAAAATATCTTTGTGAGACTGGCCCCAGAGCTTTGGCGCACTGTATTATTGCCCCCGCCGCTCTCATCAGAGTCCCCTCTGTGGAGACGGCAGGTGTGATGGATGAACAAATTAACAACAGCAAAACAAAAATTGCTTTGAAGCCCTCAGGGACAAAAACTAAGAAGAGTAGTCTTTCTGTTAGAACTGTAAGGACGTTTTCATCCACAGTAGCTCCACACTGTACCCTGTCCAGAAGAGAAGCATTTTAGAATAGTGTAATAGATGTTTAGATTTTAGTTTAATTGCAGTGCTGGGAAACTACAGAGGAAAAGGATTGTTTAGCATTTGAACTGACTATGAAATAATGTGTATTTATTTTTCTGAATGCCTTTTTTTAGACACTTGTTTTTCTGTCCCATCTAGAGCCGTATTATCTGAACTGGAGTCTACGGAAGAGCCCTCTGACTGAAGGAGGCAATAGTGTGTGAACCACTACGACGCCGATCCATTAATACAAACATTTCCCATATTGTGTCTAGTGTACTTGTTTCGTTATCTATGTAATAAAAATGTGTCACATAAAATGTAAGCCTCTTAAAGTGCTGTCTTTGGTGTGTCAGCTAGAGGCTGCTATTTCTCCTTAGTAGTAGTCACTTTACAGGTTATGCAACAATGGGCCTCAAGCAACAACATTCTCTTAATACGTTCTTAACCATCCAAATCTGCTCTCACCCAAGTGTGCTGAATGATGAATCCCACTTGATCATAATTGTTTATTAGGTAACACCCCCAAACACTGTAGGCAGGTGTTGTGTGCAAATAGTCTGGCACATGCCCAAGAATAGAAACACCAGCAGTCGTGAAATCAACGTACAGGTAAATTAAAAAAACTAGGGTGCCTGGGTAGCTCACCTGGGAGAGCGTGCGCCCATATATAGAGTTTTTCTTCTCCGACGAATCCGACCTGCGTCCCTTGGCTGCATGTCATTCCCCCTCTCTCTCCCCTTTCACATCTTCAGCTGTCCTATCAAATAAAGGCCCAATAAAAGAATCTTAAAAAAAATACAACCTGCACAAACAAAACAATAATCTAATATATAAATATAATACTCTTATATATAATCATCTAAAATTGATTATATGATATTCATGCATTTTCATGCAACCACTTTTTTTTTTTAATGTGCCTCAAGTATAAAACCTATGTTTGGGTTGGACAAACAATTTGTGGACTGTAACAACCAGATGTTTGTTTCTCTGTAGAGTGCTCTCCACCACTCATGAATTTTGCCTTACCAAAAAAGAGCAAAAAGAAAATATCTACGAATCCCAGAAATTGATGGGTACTAGCAAAATAAGAACAAATCGTGGATATGAACATACATTTGAAGAGATTTGTTCATATATCGCTTCCTGCATGTGTCATATTTTACACTTTCTTTCCCACTTTTTATGCATTAGATGATTATTTTCAGCCAAGCAAAACAAGATTGTGAAATCTCACGGTAGATGGAATTTGTATTTTCTGCAGAATCCATGACCATAAAAAAATGTGGCTTGGTGGCTGGGTTGGTTCAGTGGTAGAGCAGGCGCACAATGTACTGAGAGGTTTATGCCTCGATGCAGAGGTCCAGGGATCGACTCCGACCTGTGACTATTTCCTACGTGTCATCCCCCTCTCTCTCCCCTTTCTCCTAGCTGTCCTGTCAAATTAAAGACGGAAAAGCCCACAAAATAATCTTTAAAAAAATTGTGGCTTGGAGGCAAAGACTGAACGGCACATTTCTCTTGGTGATAACTGACGAACTTCCTCATATCACTGATGAGCTACTTCCTCAAAGTGCTGTGTCATATTTAAGGGGTCTGGATTTCAGCGTCCCGTTTTATCCATATAGACCTCCAGCAGGTTCAGATAAACAGAAAGTTTCTGTGTGTGTGCGTGTGTACATCCAGGTATGCACTGTGTGTGTTTTTGAAGACTTGAGGATTTTACGGACAGCATGTCTAGACAAGACAGGTGCCAGAAGAGTGTGTGTTTGTGTGTCACAACTTAATTACAACATCACTCCAGCCTTTTAAAGCTGAACCACCGCTTGCTTTATAATACAATTTAGGTCAAAGTTGAATTACATACATAATAAGGCATAGTTAATTGTGTTCATTGTGTTAAAGTATTGCCATAATTACAGCATTGATAGTATAAATGCATACAGGGGAAACATTGGTATCAAGTCTGTGGGTGTGTGTGTGCAAGCCTGAACAGGTGTGTGCCTCAATCATATACATGGTTTGTTCTTAGACCAATCATCAGCCGAGTTGCCTGTTGACCATATAAGGACTAATGTGGGCTAAAGAAAGAGGAGTGGAGTGTGTGTGTGTGTGTGTGTGTGTGTGTGTGTGTGGGGGGGTCGGATGGGTGTGGTCTGGGGAATTGCTCTCCAGAGGACCTGCCTCAAGCCACGCACACTCTCTGATACAAATATACTTCCTGTTGCACACTGATGAACACACCATTGTCGCATTTCAAACTTCGCACACGACCTTTCAAAACGCCACTGTTTTCTTTTTTCACCTGCCCAAGATTGAGGGAAAACACACGCACATACACACGCACACACACACGCACACACACAATTTGAGAGTTGTCAGACTGCAAAAACAGTATAACGGTATTTTCCCTTTCCCAGTTTAGGAGGAAATATCCTAAAATAATGCTATTAATCATTAATCAAATAAACTCCAGTTTGCTGGGGGTTTTACATTAAAAAGGTGCTTGTTTTCTTCTCTTTGAAGTTACTTCCTGAGAGGAGAGGATAAGCAAGTTCTAATGGCAGTGGTGGGAAAAAAAACTAAAAAGGACACCAGCTGCATGGGGTGGGTCACCATTGTGCAGAAGATTATTCTCACTAATGTGGGCACCCTGGAGGGCACTTCATAATTTTTTTCTCCATTTTAGGACTTATTATAGGGCAATTCATCTTGTTTTCTCCACTAGAAGGGCACTATAGAGGGCACTTCCTTATGTATTCTCCATTTAAGTGCACCCTATAGGGCACATTTCCTCCACTGGAAGGGCACCCTGGAGGGCACATCCTCACGTTTTCTCCATTTAAGGGCACCATGGAGGATGCTTTTTTACTCTTTTTTTTCCACTGGAAGGGTACCCTGATGGGCACTTCATAATGTGTACTCCAGTGAAGAACACACATTAGAGCACTTCTGTTCACCTGTTTTCTCCACTGGAACGGCATCTTGAAAAAACACGTTTTTCTACTTTTAAGGGCACACTAGAGAAGGCTTTCTTTACTGAAAGGACCCCCTGGAGGGCACTTCATCATATGTTTTCTCCTTTTAAGGGCCCACTAGAGGACACTTCATCACTTTTTCTTTACTGAAAGGACCCCCTGGAGGGCACTTCATCAGGTTATTCCATTAAAGGGGACCTAGAGGGCACTTCATTAGTTTGTCTTCACTGGAAGGGCACCCTAGAGGGCACTGCATCTTGATTTCTCCACTAAAGGGACAACCGGGTGGGCTCTTCATCATAGTTTTTTGTCATTGAAAGGGTGCACTAGAGGGCACATCATCATGGTTTCTCTGTTTAAGGTCACCCTATAGGGCACTTCTACCCGTTTTCTTCACTGGAAGGCCACCCTGTAGGATACTACATCGTGTTTCTTCTACCATAGTGACATCCAAGATGCATGTCAGCCTGCACAACCCCCTCAACCCCAACCTAAGTTCACCTGGTGGCTAGCAGAAAAAGCAGAAAGAGATGTCGTTGAAAGTAGAGGAAAGGGGTATTACTGAAATTCTGAACTCAAGCAGAATAGCTGTATATCTCTGTTGAGAAGAAAAAGAAGAAAAGAAGGTTGGCAAGCCTAACTGCACATAGTAGCACAATCTACCTACAACAAGATGTCATGGTCATTAACAGCTATAACTGGCATCAAGCAATGCTAATCCCACACACTGGAAAGAGCAAAAGATGAAAAGTCATATTGGCTTGAGGTCTGGCCTCACAACACATATATACACACACATATCATATATATATATATATATATATATATATATATATATATATATATATATATATATATATACACACAGTATATAGCTTTCTGTCGCAATAACCAATTCCCACAGTCCTTTTACACCCACCAATAGTGTGTTACATCCTCTAATCACAGAAGTGCCATGCACTGTAATCACTCGGCTACCAATGTAAAAACATTGGCACTTTAGGTTCTTTTAAGTCAATCTTAAATACATTGTCCTACTGTTGTGAATATACGGCTAGAGCACCAAATGTGGATTAATATGTGACTGAAAATAGTCCCCAAAAATGCATTGTTTACTACAGTTAGAGTAGTCTCGCTTTGCCAGACCTTCCTCCACAGCGCTGGGCAGGAGGGTCTGGCTAGTCCACACAGCATTCCGGGATGGGAGAAAAACGTGCTCTTGTTTATTGGCATGTCTTTAAACCAATCACAATCGTCTTGGGCGGTGCTAAGTGCCGGACTGAGCCGCGGTGCCGCTGTAAAATAGTCTCGGGAAGGAACTTGCCGGGAAGCTACGATACCCATTAGCAGCATTAGCAGCAGCTGTGAGTTTATCATGTGACAGTGAAAACGCGAAAGGCGGAGCAGTACGTCCTGTATGTCCCTTACCGGCTAACGTATTTCAAGATGGCGCATGAATATGGAGCGTCTACCCCAGTTCATGCAAATGCAAATGTTAAATGTCAAGCCAAAAGGAATACTTGGAATTGATGGTGGCGGGCAACACAGATTTTGGTAATGAACAACTAAACACGTTACACACCGGACCTTTAAGTAGTTGAGAAATGGACTATCAGAGTTTTGGGTTTTGGAGTCATCTAATTCATTGATAATATCAAAAAGTATAAAATATTCACCCTCATCCTTTAAATTTTGTTACAATATCAATTGTGTATAATGGAAAGCTATGGCCCACTGGTATATCTAATAACATTTTACCTTCTGAAGGAAGATCAACCAGTGGATTAGTTGATAGAAAATGAATGTATTCTCCTTGCCTTTCGTGGATGGCTATTATATGTCTCAACTATATACTAGTCTTTATGCTGTTATGACGTTACACCATTTCTTCACATGCTTATAATTTTATTTATTATTTTAGCTGAGGTTAATTCAATTTGGGCTAAATTGTCATTTGATAAGACATTGTACAGACAGTGTTCATAGCAGTGTTATGTAGCTTAATAGTTAACTAATGTTTACCTTGGTAAACACACCACAAATAAACATGCGTACTTGCATGCAGTTTTATAGAATATTAAAATAGATGGGAGTCGCACAGTATCAGCTTGTTCTGTGTTTCTGTGTGTGTGTGTGTGTGTGTGTGTGTGTTTGGTTTATGAGTCATAGAAGCATGTGTTTTAAAGGGTCCTGCCAAAACTGCACACAATGGTCAGTCTATTAGTGTGTCCGTCTTACTTGCTTTATCTGCCCTGTCTGTGGCTCTTTCTTTCTGTCTGTTTTCTTCCTATCCCTGTCTGTCTCCCACATACTGCCGAGAGGGAAGAGGAGCAGCCAACAACAGTGAATTGGCCAACAGTTTATTTGGCTTGTTGACATACCATCAGTTATCACATGAGCCAGTGGTCAGCTTCCAGCCTCGGTTAAAGCACCAGCACACAAAATCCAAGGTCCTTCTGTTGCTGTGTTCACACGTGTTCAATTTAACATTTGACTAATGATTAGTCATTGAAAATATGGTGTCTTCTCAGGACCATGTGGACAGACTGATTGACATCTTCCTGACTTTATTGTTCAGACCAGAAAGACGTACAGCAAAATGTATTTGATAAGTGTAATTTTGCAAACAAGCTCCTTCACTAACAGGACTATTAAGTTCACACAGTTTAATTAAGACACACATTTGTAGCCTAACCATCGACTCTTGTCTTATGACCGACTGCTGACCAGGATGCATCTCCCTCAAAGGCCAGCAGTTTGCTAATGGCCAATGTCTCAAATTAAAATGAAAAGCTCTGCAGGGTTAACTTTGCCTCCCAAAGCAAACCCACACATCAGCGATTCCACTGAAATGAATTGATTTCGGCCTCAAATGTAACTGTTTTGAATGCAGATGTGACAGGACTGTGTACTACTGTTGTTATTGGTACATTGGATTTAGTGATCTCATGTAATTCTCAGTCCTGCACTGCCCAGAGTTAACCTGACCAGAGGTCTAATCAGTGCCAACAACGAAAGACCTGTCTGGGTGTTCAGGGCCTTTAGACTTTGAGGACTTCTACTAACATTGCAAGAGCTGAACAATCTACAGTAATAGATTCTTAGATCAACAGAAAATATATGACAACACTTTTGATAATCGATTAATCATTTCGATACAATCATTTCATTGCAAAGTGACATGTATTTGCTGGTGTAAGGTGTTTCTGATTTTCTATTTTATATATCTGTAAATGTAATAACTTTGGGGTGCTGGTTGGACATAACAAGACATCTGAGGACGCTCCCAGAACATGTGATATGCATTTCTGTCTATTTTATTTATTTGACATTTTAAAGATTCAGTAATCAATTGATTTTTTAATTTTTGGTAAAGACTATTTTGTGAGCTTTTCTGCCTTTATTTGATAGGACCCCTCATTCATTACAGCAAGGTGTTCTTTCTGCTGGGCTTTTGGCCTCTCGCACCTCCAACGGTGCCTGTGGTGGACTATGCATGGCAGGGGCGTCCTCTTCCCTGAGGCAGGCCTAAACCTGACCGCATACCGCAAGGTTTTGCTGCAGGGTCTTCAGCTGGGGACCACCGCTCATTGACGTTTCGCCCCTTAGCCCAGAACATCTCCTGGTGGCGGGGCAGTGAACAGGGACGTCTCCCTGACACCCCCTGCTGCAAAACCTACTTAGATGTTACTCCCCAAGTCTTGTCTCGTCGTTTCAGCCAGAGCCAGTGGCTTGCTTTCTCCGCTTCCTCCGAGAGCTCTTTGGTGGATCTGCTCAGTGTGGCTCCACGTAGTCCCAGGTCCTTGAGCAGACGTGATGTTGATCTGCCCACAAAGCCTCTGGCTCCCACCTCCACCGGGTACAGCCTCACACTCCATCCACTTTCTCTGCACTCCGCGACCAGATCTGCATACTTTGCCTTCTTTCTCTCGTAGGCTGCTTCCAGACCCTCCTCCCATGGCACTGTCAGCTTGATCAGTATTGCTGACTTCACAGCTGCAGACCACAGCACCACGTCAGGTCTTAAAGTGGTGCTGCATATCTCCTGTGGGAACTGGAGCTGCTTACCCAGATCCACTTCCATCTTCCACACTGCCCCTGATGTTAATAACTTGGCGGGTGGTCTCTTGCTGGTATGCCTTGCAGGTTCCCCCTGCCTGAGGAAGTGGATCCTGCATCGGCTTTCTGATGGTCTCTGGATGTTTGCTTCCTGCCGTCTTTTCTCCAGCACCTCTGCCAGCTTCCTGAGCACTTGGTCGTGTCGCCATCTGAGCCGACCCTGTGTCAGTGCTGTTTTACAGCCTGACAGAACATGCTGGAGTGAGGCATTGATGGTTCCGCAGAGGTCGCAGGATTGCTCTGTTCCAAGCCACTGATGGAGGTTTTTAGGGCTCGGGAGGGTGTCGTACGTTGCCCTAATAAGGAAACTGAGCCGAGCCTGTGGCAGTTTCCAGAACTCTGCCCAGCTGATTGCTCGGCTCGCGACACCCTCCCAAGTTTTCCACCGCCCCTGCTGCCCCTGTGCCACAGACCTCACTCTGAGCTCCTCCGGCTCAATCCTGGTGACCTCTGCGACAACAAGATCCTTCCTCTCCTTCCTGCTTGCCTTTGACCATAGGATGGGTGGATCGTTCCATCCGAGGCCTGCCCGCCCTGTCTGTACCATGCCCACGACTTGTTGATGTTTCAGTCTTCCCATCACTTTCTGCACCTCCTCCTTGGCCCTCCACTTCCTTCCAGTCTCAACTCTGGCGTTTGCATCCACCACAGCCCTGTCGGAGGAGTCCCTTAACTCCATCACCAGCCTTGCCTTCTCCTGCTTGTAGCCCAAGGTGATGGATTTCAGGGGTAGCTGGAGTGAATTCCATCCATACAGGCCAGCAGCCGAGAAGCACCGTGGTAGGCCGAGCCATCTGCGGATGAAGGAGTTGGCTTTTGCCTCCATTCGGCTTACGGCTGATGAGGTGACTTCGCACAGCTTCAGAGGCCACATCACCCGGAGAGACCAGATGTATAAAGTCTTCCCAAGCTTCGGATGGGCTGATCCACGATGCAGGGGATGTCTTCCCCACTGATGGTGAAGGTGACTCTGTCATTTCTCTCTCCCTTTCGCAATGTGAGGCTCCTTGACTTTTGTGACTTGAATTTCATCCTGGCCCAGGTGATAAGCTCATCCAGCCTCTTGAGCAGCCTGGATGTGCATGGGGCAGTTCGTAGCAGGCAGGTGATGTCGTCCATATAGCTCCTTAGGGGCGGGAGCCTCTGGCCTGCAGGCAGCCGGACCCCACCCACCACCTGCCTTGCCCTGATCAGGATGACCTCAAACGCTGCCACGAAAAGGATGGGGGAAATGGGTGAGAAAGGGGAGAGAGAGGGGGAAGACATGCAGGAAATCGTCACAGTTCGGATTTGAACCCTGGACCTCTGCGTCGAGGCATAAACCTCCAAGTATGTGTGCGCCTGCTCTGAGCAAACCTGGCCACAATTGATTATTTTTTTAAACCAGCAGATTAATCAATAATAACAATCAGCAGTTGTTGCAGCCCTTAACAACTCTGCTATATGACAATGGCAACAGCAAATTATGCTATTATATAATAATATTATTATATATTATATATTATTGAAAGGGACCTTTTCTTGGGAGTATTAATGTGTAAATGAACACATACTTGAATAAAGAGATAAAGTCTGGCATTTAGAGGCGGGGCTGACATTTTTTAAACATTAAGAGCTACATTTCAGTCCCAAGCTATGTAAGACCTAACTTCATGACTAGTTGATGCCTGCTGTCTCACCCTTTTTGGGGCCCAATTTCTTAATTCATAAAGTACATATTGTTCTATTTATATTGTGGTCTTTACTTGGTGATAATACTGTACCCACCTTTTACTGTTGCATCACTGCAGAAGACTAATGTAACAATGTCAGTAATCAAGCAGTGTGACAGGTTAAAACAATCAGATGACAGTGAGCAAGTGCAGGACACTTAACTATACAAATTTGAATCCAAACCCACCCAGAAAAATGGGTGGCAAACACAAAAGTCAAGACCTTATTAAAAGATCTTCCTGTGTCTTGGCCACAGCGGAGGAATGTACTCTGACAAGATTCATCACATCACTCCAGGGAGGGAGATAATAGAGGAGAGGGAAGAGGAAAAGGGGGGAGGGATAGGAAGGCAATGTATGATGAGAGTAGGAATGAGAGGAGGAGGAGGAAGCGAGGAGGAATTCCTGCGTGTAGGGACTGGTAGCAGCAGCAGAGCTCCAACAGTTCACAAAGTTACACTCACTGATAAAGCATGTTTGCCGAATGAATAATGAGTAATCTGCTGCAGATCACTATTTGAACACAATCTACCTAACCTTGCCTGATGGTGATACATTTTCTAATCTTAGGTTGACGTGATGTGTTCAATTGTTAGATGTAACAAAGGGCTTTTCTGTAAAATGTGCAGGTAAATTATTATTTTACCTCTAAACTAGTCATATAGAGGAACTAGTCTTACAGTGGCATTTACATAGTATGTTACAGACTTGAGCTGAATGTCAAATAGTATTTACCAGTAAGGTTCATAAAGTAACAGATGGGTGAGGCTGTTCTGAGGTACAATAAATACTGAACTCAATAAAACGTTGTTCAGTTGCTAACGTAGATGTAGAGTTCCAGTACTACTGTACTGAACTCGTTTATTGCAAAAACAAAAAAAAGACCAAAAATCATAAGCAGCTCATTCACAATAAAGATTTCTAGCCCTCCTTCTGGGTATCATCTCTTCAGCTTGGTGCCATCTTTGCTGCAGTAATGGCCCTGACACACCAACCCGACAGCTGACCGTGGGCAGAAAAGGCAGTCGGACTGATCAGTCGGCTCCCCGGGGTCCAAAAAGTGCCTTGGAACACACCCGAAGCGACACCGTCTTGAGCTTGCGTGCGCGAGACGTAAAATACAAAAAATTAAAACCGGAAATGACAACACGCCACGTGGGTCGGATTCTCCAGCCGATAGTTATGGCGGCTTGTTCGAAATACGATCTCGAAATAGGCCGTGCAGTTGCTGAATCTGTCTTCCTTTCAGATTGACAAAGGTCAGTTTAAAAGATTTTCGTCAGATTTTGAGAGCCGTTCATAACTCATCCCGCTCGTTATTTCCGGGTTAGCACTCCGACTGCCCGCCGTCCGACCCAGCAAGTCAGGTCGGCCAAAATGAAGGCCGACAGCTCCTCCGACGGACGACGGCACAGAACACACCAAACTGACTCGAGTCACTGACCTCGCCAGACTGTCCAACGACCGATTATCGGGTTGGTGTGTCAGTCCGTAGGCCTATATTAAAAAATTAGCCTTAAGATAACACTTAAAGCCCATTTTTTAAATATAGGCCTATGGTTTCTGCCTGAAATTGTAAAAAATAAGATAAATTTCGACTTTAACAAATAACAATGATGAGCGGAATTATCCGTGGAGGTCTCCTCCTCTTTAAAACAAACCGACCTGGTGATTTAAAACAGGTAAAAACACTTCAAATAAAGCAGTTTCATGTTAAAAATTTGTGTTTCTCCAATGCTATTTGTCATGAGCTGCTAGCTTGTTTCTCTGATAACTAAAGATCCATACGTCTCATGACTAAAATCCTTTAGCCGGTTAAATATGTAATTAAAAACTAAAAGTGGCTTGAAACTGGATAAGTTGTTTTATGAGTCAATATGACGCCATTGACAGGCGATGGCGACCAAATGTGTGCTTGAAATGTGGCAGATTTCTCTGGGTTTGAACATTGTTGGACACACTTGAATAATGCAAGTAGGCCTACACAACTCACCAACATAGGCCTAGATCTAGTCATTTTTAGACATTTAATGCAGAAAAGTTAAATATTAAATCTTTAAATGTATTTAAACTAACAACAGAGGAAAACTAATGCTTTGTCATAACTAGAATTGGAAGCACATTTGTTGGTTGAAGTAAAAAATAATTGCTATAGATCACTTTTCAATTACTGTATTTGAATTGTAACTTTGACCGTAAAGGAATCATGTGTCCGCCTTCAAAAACACTTTTTAACCAATGGAATTGTTATATACACCGAGCCATTCGGCTAATTAAGCTAGTGCATGCGTGTTTGCAGTTTGCATTAAAATTGGTTAGCATTAGCATAACAATTGGCTATAAAGCTAGCAAATTTAGAAAACTATTTCCATTTTCTCTTTCCGTTTTAGCTATTGTTTCCCCACTCCAAAACAATGCTATCGAATGCCAGTCACCACCCTAGACTGTAAAAGGTGTCCACATAGAACGTCTATGTTTTCGTGCTAAGTGGTCAGACATGATGACTGCTGATGGCAGGAAGGCGGAGGAAGGTTGGTTATGGGAAAGGAGTGGCGCGGAGGGGCGGTGTCAGCTGGAGAAAACGGGACGGAGGAGCAGTGAGAGACCGACACAGGAGGGACACATTTCCTCGGCTGATTGTTCTGACTGCACAAGCGGACTCCAGGTAAGAGGAAGGAGCGTTTTAGGGCGTTTTCTCATGACTCAGGAGGCTTACTGAGGATCCTCCAGCAGTAAAAAGGATTTGTGGCACAGAGATGTTCTTCCATTCAGCACGTTACCTCAGGATATGTAAAGAGATGTGAATAAAAATAACATTAACTTAGCTTTAAAAAAAAAAAACGGGCAGCATGTGTGAGTAGCATATGACAAAAGCTAGTTTGGACACTTGAAATACTATTTTCTCCAGACAAACAATTTTCCAGTCAGCGTTATTTAATCGTACCACGTGTACAAATGCATTCATGCATATTTTATAAATTTTTTGTTAGGCTACCATTTTAGGAATAGCTTATCTCAATATGCCTATATTATGATGAATACTATGTGTTATGTTTTAAATGTGCAGTATGCTATCCAATTTATTATGGAAAAGCTTATAGCTGGTATTTCTAAAAAAAACAAAAAACATTTATTTTGTATAGAATGTGTCAAGACAATGCCAATTTCCTCCAGATTACTCGCAGTGTATTAGGCCTAGACTATATTATCTGAAGGTTACATTTTTCCTCAATGAATATTTTCGAAATGGAAAATACTGGAGTGTGAGTGGCAGACAACAGCAACTATGTGTCAAGATGAATGGAGATATGAACTGCTATCAGTCTAAACACATACATACGTGTGTGTGTGTGTGTGCCTGTCTGTCTGTCTGTCTGTTTGTGTGGATCCATCAGGATTCTTGTAGGTTAATTAACTCCTGGATGACAAATAGCATCCAGACAATACACGTGTTATTGATTGCCTGTTAGATCCACCAGGAATAATTGTCTTTTAACACCACGAGTGTTGATGACTGAATATTTTTGTATCAGTACAATTTTTGGTGCTGTAAATATGTTTGATAAGGACAGAGAAGACTTAATTTGTTAACTTTATTAGTTGGTAATGCAATCATTTTCAGAATAATATTGGCATAAACAGACCTCTAATCTACCTCGAGTTTCATAAACTATCCCAGGAAATATAGCAAGGACAGCCCTTACAAGCAATGTATGTTCTTTCTGAAGCAGTGACATCTTGTGGCATTGAAAAAAAATGTTTTTCTGTAATCCAACAATTCTGCATGCATGTGCTAGTTACGCTAGTTAGAATTATAATATTAGGTAAATCACCACTGGTGACTGGTTGGTAAATCAGTAACTATGGGGTTAAGGTCTTCAGTATCTGTAGTTATGAGGGGGATACTGTCTGATTTGTGTATACAGGCCTGTTTTGCATTAAGGAAAATGCATCTTCATTCATTATGCAAATAACTTTGGAAATAGATACTGACATTATGTGTTATCTGACCACTAGTGTTAAAACTGCTTAATTTCACTATTTTATTAGGAGAGTCTAAAAAAAACTCAGTTTGTTTCAAGGGCTTTTGGTGACATTGGTGGCCCTGTGATTGCTGGCCTGCCTGTGTCTGCGTGAGTGTGTGCCTGACTATTCAACCACCATATTTGCATGTTTGTGCTGAAGCATTGCCTATTTGTTTATTCGTCAATGCTCTAACACGGCCAATGCACAGAAGATTTGTGAGACACCCAGAGAGGAATCCTGAATGAACATGAGTGAATTTCGATGTGGAAATGTGTGATCTTTAAGTTGGTTTTGGATTTCTCGTCTTTTAACTGATGTCTAAACAGGGAAAAGTAGTATTTTGTTAGATTTTTCCAACATCGATTAGAGGTGAGAGATCAGGTCTCTTTTTCTATTTGGTGTTTTCAGTTAGATGCCATTGATATCTCAGACTAATAAGGCTGGATGGCTTTGGCTTCCTAGGCTTGTATGGATTGTCTGTAGATGTAATAAATCAAGTTGCCTCAGCTAGCAGGCCTCTGCTCTCTGCAGCAGAAAGCTCTCTCTCAGATTAAATCATATACAGGCTTCTCTTAATACTGTGGCTGTACTGTAGTATATAAAGGCTAATACTTTCTATAACATTATCTGATGTGTCGTGTGATACATTAAGCTGGCCTGCTCCTACAGAGCCCTGCTTTTTGCTCATCCAAGCCTAAGATCTAATAGGATTTAGCCAACCTGATCTCACAGAATTCCGTGAAATGAACACGGCCCCTTAACTTAAAATCAGTGGCAGTTTCACGGCCCCTTAAAATTCCGTAATGGGCCCACGG
Organism: Perca schrenkii; assembly: GCA_025617405.1. NCBI lineage: Eukaryota > Metazoa > Chordata > Actinopteri > Perciformes > Percidae > Perca > Perca schrenkii. Next base: position 32,702,460 of record CM046796.1, read on the forward strand.
AAGAATTCGGTGAAATAAACACGGCCCCTTAAGTTAAGAAAATGTTCGTGGGTAGGCTTACGTTTCCATGACACGTGGGACAATAACGGGACGGTTGGGTTTAGGAAAAGAAGAACGGACGGTTGAGTTTAGTAAAAGAAGAACGGGACAGTTGGATTTAGTAAAAGAAGAAAGCAACAGTTGGGTTTAGGAAACGTGACACGCGGGACACGATCCCCGGTCTCCTGGGTGAAAGTCCTGTGTTGTTTGACCCAACCAACATCCCAACCAACCTCCAGATTTTCGGGCTGTCATACTACTTGCTACCATAATGCTATGCATAATGCTACGTCATCTTATCATTGACTTTACTTTGGCATTGCTTTCCGCGGTGGCCACACGGAATTTTCACACATTCCGTGCCACCACCACGTACTGCGCTGTTAACAGTTCGTGATCATTTCACGGAATTCTGTGAAATCCTGTGAATCCTATTTGGTGGTATTAAATGGTCAGTAAACCCAAATTACAAAATCATAATGCTTCCAAAAACCTTAAGAAGATACCACCTTTGGTTTGATTTCGGGAAGTTTGTACCCCACTACAAAAGGGGTGATGGTTGGTGTTTATACTTCGGCAGAAAGTGTTCACAGTGAGGTCTGCGGATCACTTAAGTACCCAGGATGTTGTTTCTGAAAAGACACATTGCTTTTTATGTTTTTGGATGCCAAAATGCCATTCACATCCATTGTGTTTGGGTGGTGGAGAGGGTATCTATGGCATAGGTCTCAAAACGTAAGCAAAATGGACAACATCATTTTGAATACCATTTGCAAGTGAAAAGTGCAAAGTGAAAATTGTTTTGTGATACCACAATCTTATGTGGATCATGTGATATATGTCTTTGTTGTAGAGAGAGCTATTACATATACAGTAGCTGTAACATAAATAGCTATCTACTTAATCTATAATATAAACCTTTTACACCCTCCAATACAGAATCATATTACCCCAAAGGCAATCTACATCAATCTATTAGATGTTATAAGGGTCTCTAGGCTAACTGTAATGCTTAATGGCTCTTTGCATAATAGATCAAGCTACTATATTGTTCCTGAGAGCTAAGAGCTATGCTGTTAAGATGTATGGCTCCAGGCTGACCCAAGCATGTAACAGGAAATAAACGAGAGACACACCCTCCAAGTGAGAGAAAACGCATCTCAAAGCAGTTGCACACCGTTTCACCCCGTTCTGAGGAAACGTGTCGTTCAACACGGAAACTGTAGCAACACGGTTCACACCGTTTTGAGATTGAACTTGCCCCGGGCTCCACCCTCTGCCCCATCTTTTGTTTGACTAGGAAGTGAACTCAGCAGCCAGGTAATTTAAAGACTGGAGGTGCTTCTCATGGCGCTCAAATTGCCTCCTCGACTCCTCCACTTGCCTCCCTTCCTAGAGGAAATCATGGGAGGAAAGAGGCAACGGGCAAATGTGTTTCTTTCCCCTGAGGCGTCACATGAATTCGTCAGCTGTATGGGCGGAGTTAGCAACTCCTTCAGCTGCAGGGGTTGCGAGAAGGCTGCTCTCGTGTATCCTAGCCTAAAGCGCCTCGATGCTCGTTCCTCGGTCCTCAGGGCAGAAATAAGAGCTTTGAGACGGCCTTCACCGAGGAAGGACAGAACAACTTCTGGTTCAGCCGAGGACCGAGGAGCTATCGAATAAGTGACATTAGAAGAACCCAAAGAGAACTGAATTTACAGTATATACAATTAAACCATCTAGCAGCATGACAAAGAATTTTAACTAAATGTGTGTTCTTTATCTAGAAACAGTGCAATGTAGAGATGCACCGATAGACCGGCCGGTTACCGGAATTGGCCGGTTATCACGTGCTCGGCCGTGACCGCTGACCAGCAGGTCAGTCTGACATATGCCGATTTCATGCCGGTCAAAGCTACAATTAACCGACAACACAAGTTATACGAGTTACAGTTCTCAAGGATGCACACACACATGGACGCGACAGCACAGTCTCTTTTTCCTTTCTCTCAACTTCTCTGCCGTGTGTGGCACGTATCCGCTTGCGGTGTGAAGCGCGTGTCTGCGCCATTCTCGCACATGTAGGGAACCTCGTGAATTAACCTGCAACATGTCAGCTGTTTGGAAATTCTTCAGCATGTGTGCAGAAGATAACAAGTTTGCAATCTGCAACACCTGCAAGGAAAAAGTGGGACGACACCAAAAACCAAAATCAAATTTTTTTTTGTTGGATATTGGATGTGAAAATAAGGAAATGGTTCTTCCATAACATTGCACTAGATTGCATTAGATGTGTGTGAATTTCCCACACCAGGAGTAATTTATATAGTTCTATTTTATAGTGAGCCATTATCTGTTTTCTATGTTCTGTGCAAAATGTTCTATTAAAGAAAAGACAGAAAATAAATATTTGTGTGTGCTGTAAAGTGGTTAGAAAAAATTAAATCGGAATCAGCTCAAATCGGTATCGGCTGGCCTAACTCAAAGAAAATCGGAAATAGGAATCGGCCTAGAAAGTTGTAATCGGTGCATCTCTAGGGCAATGTCTAGGTGCTAATAAAGAAATTCTTAACCAACCTTTTATGTACTTTTATTATGGCGAAATAAAGCTTCTTAAAGCATTGAAGCTTTCCAGCAAATTGGTTTGCATAAGGGATTATTTCAAACCATCATCACAAAACCACCAGTTGGTCAAAGAGTGTCAAACAGGCAGACATATAATGAGCTAGATAGATGAGCTCAACATAGATCAGCTCAACTATCTGTATTTTGCGCTAGTAAAGGCTTGGGAATAATGACCGTCATCAATAAAAACGTAATGTTCGTGTTGGATCAACAGTAACATAATCAACCACGTCACCAAAGAAGAGCGCTTGGGTTGAATTTGTTTACAACAAAGATGGCTGCCGCTGGAGAATTGAGATGTGTAGATTCTGCCATCGCGTCTGTTATTGAAGAAATCGACAGCGCATTCTTTTTAAAAGAGGAACAGAGAACCGCAATCAAGGCATTTGTCGATCGGAAAGATGTTTTTTGCCATCCTTCCTACGGATTGGTTGTAGGTCTATCCAGTTGAGTGCAGAGGCATTTTCTTTTCTGTTTCGGTTGAAACACGCCCCATAATCGCAGCCCAATGGAGCAGTATCAGACTCATATGACTAGAATATGAGTATGACGATGTCAGGCTAGGAAAATTATGTAGAGGGGAGACTCTTTTTTTTTTTATTATATTTTTTTTTTGGGACGAGTACAGCAGCATATGGTGGCTAAAGTTATCCAATATTTGCACATTTTTCAATATGTGCTGAATGAGTCCGTCGCTGAGTCATGAACCGTGTTGGGCAAGTTACTAAAAATTAGTAATTAGTTACAGTTACTAGTTACTTCTTTTAAAAGTAATTGAATTACTTTACTAATTACTGTATATCAAAAGTAATTAGTTACTAGGGAAAGCAACTTTTAAGTTACTTTTATGTCTGCTTTTTAATTGTAAATATGAACAGTACTGAACAGTCAAACACAATAAACATAATTTTTAGACCTATTTATTGTAATCAACAGTTGACAGAGGATACATGTCATCGACAACATGCCTAGAAATCAATTTATTCAGCTCTGCCTGGCTTATCGGCTGCACTGCAGTCCGTGTAAAATCTAGCTTTGGTTGTTTACATGGAGTGGCGCCTTCAGCATCCGTAGGGCTGGGGCTGGTGTTACTTCAACAGGTGCTTCATAAGATTTGAATTGCTACTCTTAGATGGGGATAGGTTCTTTACACCTGCACATAATTGACAACTCACCACTACATTTTTGTCTTTCATTTCGACGAGCGAAAATGTAATGTCCATACTTCCAGGATAGAAAGCTCATTTTATCCACACTATCTAGCTATCATTCCGCTGAAAGGACTACCACAACCATTGTAGTCACTGTTCCATTATCTTTATTATGACTATTATTGCCACTGTTCATCACATCCCCAACCGGCACCGCCAGACACCGCCTGCCAAGAGTCTGGGTCTGCCGAGGTTTCTTCCTAAAAGGGAGTTTTTCCTCTCGCCACTGTTGCAATAGCCACTGCTCTTGGGGGAATTACTGGAATTGTTGGGGCTTTGTAAATTATTGAGTGTGGTCTAGACCTATCTGTAAAGTGTCCGGATACTTTATCAGCTGTGGCAAAAAGTGGGGAAACGTGGATCAACTTCTGTCCTCCAATTGACAGCAGATCTGGTGTGCGCCATAGCTACATCTTCACATACGCTCTATGATCACTACGCAGTAACAGCCGTAGGGACAACAACGCTAATTAGTTAGCTTACATTGCAACATGTTTAACGTTACAGGTGTGTCAACTGCAGCGGCTGTGCAAAAAGGCGTTGAGGTCCTGATCACCCTGTCAGGGTTGTATTCGCTATTACAACCGCCTCGCTCTACATCACGTGTCAAACTCAAGGCCCGCAGGCAAAATCCGGCCACTTGTAGATTTAGATTCGGCCCATATATCAATTTGGGTTCACAATATATTTTGGCCCACCTAGTTGTGCGCCAAACCAAAACTGCAATTACCTGACATTCAAAGCAGAATATGGCAGATTTGCTGACTCTGAGACTCAGAAATTCCCCCAGAAGGAACTCTTTTGATGACTTTTGTAGGGCTTTGTGTCAACAAAAATGCGACAGAAAGCATACAAAAATGTCAGAAAAAGCTACAAATTTACAAAAAGGTGACAAAACGTTAGATCAGAAGCAGCTAAAGTAGGCGTATCTGTCTTCTTGTCTGCAAGCGGTCATTTTTCACAAAAGAGAGTAACATGAGTAGCAAACTCATTTAAATTTCAGTAATTGTAGTTGCGATACTTGATTAAAAAAAATATTTAGTTACTTTGTAGTGCGTTACTCCCAACACTGGTCATGAATAACTTTCAACGTTCTTCGGCTCAGGAAATGTGTGCAGAAACAGTCTGAATGAGAGTCGCACTGAACGACGAGTTTACTGTAGAGCAGCGGCTCTCAAAAGTTAAACTGGCTCTCACAACTGTGCGTACACCATACAGAAGCAAGATTTTGGATTCACTCCCATCTTGCGAATCAAGTTAACTCGTTTACGATTCGCTACGTGAATCTAACATCACTACTCTACAGGAAGATGCTCTTCCTCAGCATGCAAAGTGGCAACAATATTGTGAGAATATAAAAAAGCACCAATGTAGCCAAACAACAATGATCATTACACAGGAACTCTTAACATCAACCACATTTGACCCTGATGACTGAGCTCAATCTACACAGCTAAAAAGAAAACTTTTGACAGGGTACTTATGTGAAATAATGTTTATTGAAAAACACTATCCTATAATTTTAGCACGCAATCATCTCAAACGTTTCATTTGTTTGCCTCAATTAAATTGAAGCGCTGCATATAATTTGATGGTAAGGTATAACTGTTTAAAATGTTACATGTAGTACCATTTTAGAAACTGATCTTTTCAATCATGTGTATAATGTGTAAAGAGTTCACATTGTATAACAGTACCTAAATGCAGCTGCCCTATTCTTTTATAGGTGTCAGCATGTCGACAAACATCAGCGCCGAGGAGATGGCGGAGATGAGGGAGGCTTTCCAGAAAGTGGGTGAGTAAAAATGTGTGCGTGCAGATATTGCAGACACCCATCAGACAATGATGAATTAGTCAGTCATGTTTGAAGTGGGTTAAAGCAGCTGACCAACACGTGTGTGCACCATCTGACAGACACATATTTATCTTGGGATTCATGTAAAGAAATGAAAGACCTTTAATGCGCCCACATTTAAGTTATGGCTTAAAGGAATAGTTTGACATTTTGGAAACTGTGCTTATTGTTAGCTTAGCACCTTACATGACTGGTATCAATCATCTCATCTGACTCTCGGTAAGAAAGCGAATAAACGTTTCTCACAAAATCTTTCTGTACACAAGATGCTGTAAGTCAACATATCATAGTTCTGCTCTGGATGTCATAGTCTTGTCAGGTTTTCTTGAAGGTGCTGCAGAGCTTCATTTTAATCAGTGTGTTCTCAAAGGGATATTGCAGCCATTTTAGTATTGGCTTTAGAAGAAGTTGGGGGACTTGTGAGAGAGTGGAAAAAAAACCACGGTAAAATTAGAGGTCTAAGGTATCTTGACCTTTAGTCCAGAGTATGTGTCGAACAATAAACACATCTTTTCAACTCCATGCCCCCAATTAATCCAGATTTGAGAATAGTTTGTACTCAATTGTAAACAGCTATGAGCACATGTAAATTTGACAAGCTGAGAGCAGACTGATCTCATGAAATGGCGTATGTATGATACGGCAATTCGTATGCCGTTATTGGCGTATTATAAAGACAAATGCTCGCTTTTTAGCGTCATAACGTGTTTATCGACGCCGTTTGGCCTCCATTGACTAACATTACCTTGCGATTGCATGCAAATTTACGCTGTAGCGAGTGGTATGAAAGGGCGAAAATCCGCGTAGCGAGGATGGGTAAAACAGGACTTTCACCCAGGAGACCGGGGATTGCGTCCCGCGTGTGATGTTTCCTTGTCCTGCGTGTGACTTTTCCTAAATTCAACCGTAGCTTTCTTCTCGCAATAACACGTTCTTCTCGTGATAACACGCCAAGTGACGATAACACGCCAAGTGGTGTGTATGTGTACACCCGCTCTATACATATATAGATAGCTGAAAAAGCTACGCAAAGTCATGATGCCATGTTGCTGAGAGGCAAACTTTGAATCTAGTCCTACCAGACTCCTGGTGTTTAGAATTATCAAATGTAAAACTTGTCATGAAGATACTGACTGAATCCTAGATAGGGTCGGATCAATCGGAAATAGAGAAGAGCAGCATTAGCCTCGTGAGAACGTCCTGATCTCGCGAGCTCCAGTTTTCCACTCGCAAATCAGTCTGGCATCTTGAGATAGAGAAAATTTGGAGCCGTTCGCCAAACGACCGACCAATCAGCGTTGGTTTTGAGGCAGGTTTAGGTGGTGATAGACAGATGGTTTATCCAATCAGCTAACCAGCGGTAGCCCTAATTCTGTTAGCTGCTCGCTAATGCTTTTTTCTCTTGGAGCCTTCTTTTGGAATATGGACCGGGAACGTGAAAGGGTGCCTTTTATTTGTAAATTCTCGTTACACATACGGCAAATATCCTTTACCAACATCTTGCTTGCTTGCTGAGCTAACGAGCTATGCTTTGCCTGCAGCAGCAGGGGCCTGTGGTTGTATTTTCATACGCTTCGTTGATCTGACTGGTTGATTTGGCCTGTCTATCACCAACATAGGTTGGTGATAGACAGATGGTTTATCCAATCAGCTAACCAGTATTTTCGCCCCTTCCCAAAAGTTCTCTAACGGAAAGTTTCCAGATGGATATGCCGAGCAAATGTCAAGCAATCCATCTGGCGGAGTCAGGTTAGAGCAGCATGGGATCCAAATAAAATATTGCTTGCAATTGGGTGCCTGGGTGGCCTAGTGGTGGAGCATGCACGCACCTATATGTGGAGGCTTGGTCCTTGGCGCAGTGGCTGCGGTTTGATTCCGACCTGCGGCAATTTTTTTCTGTATGTAACTCCCCCTCTTTTCTCTTTCATGTCCAAGCTGTCACAAAAGTAGAGGCCTAGAGGCCAAAAAAAAACAACCTTTGAAATATTGCTTGCTTATTTCCCTCCATTCTTCCCCGTCCCTCTTGCCTCTACCACACTTCTCTAGATTCGGACGGCAATGGGTACATCATCTCCTCTGAACTCGGCGATCTCTTCCGCGAGGCGGGCTGTCCTTTGCCCGGATACCAGATCAGAGAACTGCTTCAGAAGCTGGACAGAGACAACGACAGCCAGATCAACTTTGATGAGTTCACGGCTGTAGGTAACACTAACTAACTAACTAACTAACTAACTAACTAACTAACTAACTAACTAACTAACTAACTAACTAACCAGCTGACTAACTGACTAACTAACTGACTAACTAACTAACTACAACTGCTTCACAACTTGATGTACCGTTTACCATCTATTTAGTTTAAGTCCTAACTTGATGGCTGGATGTCCGTTACCTTCCTCTTTCTTTGTGTTGGCATTCTAAACTCTGGTGGATTTCTGAGGACTATGGTTAACTGCTCCTCAGATCTCTGCAGGGTAAATCCAGACAGCTAGCTAGACTATCTGTCCAATCATTTGTTGAGTTTTCTGTTGCACGACTACAACAACTTGTGAACGTACACATGACACACCAAAACAAGTTCCAGTTCCCAAGGCTGTTCTGCACCGGCACCATGGCCTGTTGCCGGTGCTTAGCACCGCCCAAGACGATTGTGATCTGTTAAAAGAAATGCCAATAAACCATCCCAGAATGCTGTGTGGACTAGCCAGATCCTCCTCCGCTTCTCCGCAGCGCTGCGTAGGAAGGTCTGGCAAAGCGAGACTAGTGACTGACTAACTTTAATAACCAGTAACTCAAAGGATCAGTGTGTAGGATTTAGTGGCATCTAGTGGTGAGGTTGCAGATTGCAACCAACTGAATATCAATTCCCTCACCCCTCCCTAGTAGTAGAATAATAATAATAAACTGTATTAATATAGTAGCTTTTAAAAACAATAGTTTATAAAGTGCTTTGACAGAAGAAACATAAGCTCAAATCAATACACATATATACACCATTGTAATAATGAAAATAGAAGATGGAACATCTTTATTTATATTACTGTTCATTTCATTTAGCTGATGCTTTTTTCCAAAGCTACCTTCAATAAGTGCATTCAACCATAAAGGTACAAACTCCAAACAGCAAGAATCACATAGAAGTACATCAGCTTCTAATAAGCCAAACTACAAAGTGCCACATGTGAGTGAATTCTTTTATTTTTTTTATTACTATCATCTTCTTAGCCAAGGTAGAGATATGGTTTTAGCCTTTAAGCTCTCCTGATGTCAATGGGGAACTTGTTCCACCATTTAGGAGCCATGTCAGCAAACCGTCGAGATTTCGTTGAGTAATTAGTAGGGGTGACCCTGAATAGTCAAATATTGAATGCTTCGATGGAAAGAGCGTGATTTGACTGCCAGTCTCACAGTTGGAATCTTTGCAGCGCCATAAAGTCCAGTTCAGACCAAAGATTCTGGACCAGACGTGTGTAAACCTGCAGCTACTTGCAACGCGCCAGCCTGCAACGTTCTAAAAACCTGCCAGTTTACACCAACCTATTTTTTCTCCATAATCGAGCAGCCCTAGTATCATCTCCATAGCACGACTCTTTGTACTTCCATTCCAATTTCCGACTTTCAGGCTTATTTCTGTAGCTGGATATTATCTGTTGCGTCTAAATATGAATGTGGATAACGTTAGTCATAGTGAGATGCCTGCTACAGTTGCATTTCTAGTGATGAAATGGCAAAAGTTTTATTTCTCTGATTCACTTCGCTTTGTTTTAACGACGCTCGCTCTCTACAGTCACTCTCTAGGTTGCTCGACCATATGCCGTGCTGGCGGGCGCTCGTTGAGCCTCCGGGATGCTTCAGACCGCTGCAACTTTTCCCTGCAAAGTTCTTAAGCGGTTTCGTCCCGTCACGAGTCTTTGAAGCTTTTAATACATGTTTTTCAAGTGGGTACATAAATCCAACTGCCTAATGACAGATTTAAGTTTCATTTTCCATGATCTGTGACAGTCACCCCCACTCCCCACCCCTGTGATTTGACCAGTCGAACGATAGGCAAGACTTAAAAATTGTGATTCGACTATGAAAATTCTTAGTCGGGGACACCCCTAGTGACTAGGTCTCCTTCGCAGTAAGGGAGAAGCAAGCAGAATGGCTGATGCGGAGTGACTTAAACATGTCACTCCCCCTCTCTCCCCCCTCTCAGGCTATGTTTAGACAGAAACGATCTGAAGAGAAAACGCAAAAGTGGCATTGCGTTCTCACTTATTATTCTGCATTTAGACGAGCGTTTTGGGGAGGGTGGGGGGGGATCTGCGTGCATATGGTGACGCAAAAGTGTGTGAAATTCGATGTAGTATGCACACAAGGCTAGGTGGTAGTGTGAAGCACTGCCACACAACACCACCAAGTCCGCGCGCCTGCGTAGAACCTTCCTTCTACTTCTCTCCCTAGTAGCAACGACAACGACAAAAGCTGACAATTTTGTCTGGACAGACGAGGAGGTGGAGTTATTGCTCCAAACAATGTACACGCACGGCACATACACAGACACACACGCGACACACACTCTCACACAGTGCGTTTTTACCCTTTACACGGGAACGCGACTGTGGAGCGTTTTTAAGATTTCCACTCTGGAGGGTGGTTTCAGTTTTGCGTTTTTAAGCCCTAAAAATGACGTCGCTGTCTAAACGAAAGGCACATCTGATCAAATATTTTGTAGTTTTCACCCGCGAGCGTATTCGTGTAAACAGGGCCTCAGAGTTAGTATAGGGGGGCCGCCAAACTATGTTAACATTTTCTTTGTATGTTTCTTGAATGAATCCAATATTTTGATAGCAAAGATAAATTGTTTAACAAAAGAAATTCACACAGTAAGGTAGCCACTATGGTAGCCACACAGTCTAGCTTAAGGAGTCACTGTGCCTTCCACATGTACTGTATGTTTAACGTTGAAACACAATGTATAAATTATTTATTTTCATCCATTCTGCACAGTTTAATATGCAACTCAATTGTATACAATATATGCAGTATTGGCTCCCTACTGTGAGGCACTGCCTCACACTACTCAGTCTCTCTTTCAGCTTAGGGGTCCCTGGCCTAAAAAACGTTGAAGGAACCACCTGTACTAAATCATCATGAATATTTAATTTATTTGCCAATAGATCCCTTCTACACACGGCTCCTTTAACAAATGAAGCCACAATTCACTTGACTTTAATTGAAGCCTTGGCATGTGTTTTTCAGATTTTCAAGGATATGAAGAATGACCGCATGGCCCAGGGTTTCAAGAAAGCTCTGAACAAGAAACAAGGCATCGTGGCCATCGGGGGCACCAGCGAGATCTCTAGTGCAGGAACTCAGCATTCCATCTCTGGTTAGTAAAGCTCCAGTAACACTAATACCTACCCAGTGATTTGTAAGGGTCCACTGTCCATCAATGCCATCAAGCCAATATCATGACAGATGGGAGTTGACACTTGACTCATCAATTTTAGAGCAGGAGCGCTATGCCTTCGCCAACTACATCAACTCTTCTTTGGAAAAGGATCCAGACTGTAAACACCTGCTGCCCATCAACCCCGAAACTGAAGCTCTGTTTAAAGCAGTGGCTGACGGCGTCATCCTTTGGTAAACCTTAACAAATCTGACAAAAGTCTTATCAATGACATACTGATCACCCACCTTGTAATTAGCTGTACTTCTCTATCCATAACGTTATTTGGTTTATCTTTATCCTTATTTGATCTTCAACTCCACTGGTCCTTATCTGTTAACTTGAACCACTTCTCTGTCTTGCATCCATTTTTCTCACCCATGTTTGCAGTAAACTCATCAACCTCTCTGTCGCTGACACCATCGATGAGAGAACCATTAATAAAAAGAAACTGACAGCTTTCACCACACAGGTTAGTTTGTTGCTTAACTAGATAATCGACTGTGCTTTGTGGAATCTTTGTTTTGGGAAAATAAACCCAACTTTTTTAACTTTAAACCTGTGTTCCTTGACTGATTGGTCCACCACAGGCTGTATATGTCGTGTTTAATGGTTTTTAACTTCACTGCATAAATCGTAGAAAACAATATCAAATGGATTTCAGTTAGTTTTTATATATATATATAGGGTTTTTTCAAAGATACATAATAGATAGATACATAAATGAAAGCCATTTAAAAATCAATTGCTTCCAGTTCGCAGTGATACTAAAACTACATCCCTGATTTTACACATTGCATTGCATGGATCTGACCTTGATTTTGGCCTCTGTCTTTTTGTTTTCCCCAATAGGAGAATCTGAACTTGGCTCTGAATTCCGCCTCGGCCATCGGCTGCCAAGTTGTCAACATCGGAGCTCAAGATCTTAAGGAGGGAAAACCTCACCTGGTGCTCGGACTCCTCTGGCAGATTATCAAGATAGGACTGTTCGCTGCTATAGAGCTGAGCCGCAATGAAGGTTTGTACGCACGCGCACGCGCACACACACACACACAAACACACACACACACACACACACACACAAACACAATAAATGTGATAAACCCACACAAATTTAACATATATAATATATATATATATATATATATATATATATATATATATATATATATATATATATACACGGATATATATATATATATATATATATATACGGATATATATATATATATATATATTTGTTTATAATACACTTACATCAACACACACTGACAATCTCTCTCATACAAACATTCTTGTCTTGGGTTAACTTTTATTCACATTCCAACCCCACACATCCGAGTCATGCTTGTCTTTCTGTGTGCAGCTATAGCAGCGCTGCTGGAGGAAGGGGAGAGTCTGGAAGAACTGATGAAACTCAGTCCTGAGGAGCTGCTGCTGCGCTGGGCCAATTTCCATTTAAAGAAAGCCGGCATGTCCATATCAAACTTTTCTGGAGATATTAAGGTAAGGAAATGTCAGAGTGATGCCTTAACCTCTTACTGTAGACCACTGGAACTATTATTTCACTGTCACTGCTAGTTTCAGGCTCTTACCTGTATCCGACTAGCCTGGGAAAACTCTGACGAACTTCCGGCAAATTTGAGATTTGCTCTTCAAGTCAGTCTGGCCAAGAGCCCGTTCAAGCCCATTTCCAATTTTTCCAAATCGAGGCACCAATCACAGCCGTTGCTTTACACGACGGCAAGCAGCTTTTTGTTTACATTCAACATGACGGCCACCGAAGCGCATTGGATAGTCCTTCAACCAATCAGACCAACGATCCGGGTGACGTAGCGGCGACAGCGGCATCAACAGGTTGCTGCGCTTCGGTGGCCGTCATGTTGAATGTAAACAAAAAGCTGCTCGCCATTGCTGCGCTTTCATCGTGTAAAGCCCGCCTCAACGGTTGTGATTGGTGCCTTGATTTGGAAAAATTGGAAATGGGCTTGCAGAAGTTGCCAGAAGTTCGTCAGGTTAGTTTCGAACAGCAACATACAACTATATTTATATAGCACTTTTCTAGTCATGACAACTACTCAAAGTGCTTTCACATAGTACAGGAACCATTCACACACAGGTAGTTTAGGCTGCCATAGAAGGTGCCACTTGCTCATCAGATCAACATTTACACAAATTCAGCAGCATTGGGAGCAATTCGGGGTTCAGTGTATTGCCTAATGACACTTTGACAGTGATCGAACCACCAACTTTCCAATTTGTAGGCAACTGCTCTACACCTGAACCACAGCTGACTGCTAAGTTTGGGTGCTGTCATTTTCTTTAGTCTGTGGCCCAACAGTTAAATTAATTCAACCTATTATAAGTCTCCAACCTAATATTAATGAAAGTGTTCACGTATGATAAACATAAAACTTGCATTTTAGATGAATGAGATGAGAGTATAGTGACTTTAAATTGAATGTACCGGACGCAGGGGTTTTCTACCAGGAAGTCATTGTAAACAAACATTGTGATCGGGTGTATTGTGACACTTGATGTGAGAGTTTTACTCCCACAAAAAACACTACAGAATGCTAGTGGAATCATCTCACGGGAGAATATATCCGACATGTGTGGTCAGGAGTCATTTTCAGTGTGGTTTGGTATTTTGCCATATCTCTCTAAGCATCTTATCTGTTTCTGAGTAGGACTCCAAGGCGTACTTCCACCTGCTAGAGCAGATTGCTCCAGATGGCAGCAAAGAGGACGTTCCCCGGATTGAGATCGACATGACTGGTCTTTATGTAAGTTGATATACACACTCACACACACACACACACACACACACACACACACACACACACACACACACACACACACACATACTGCGTTTCACTATCTTTGTGGGGACTCGTCATTGACATAATGCATTCCCTAGCCCCTTACACTAACCTTAACCCTTTAAAGTTGTGGGGTCCAGCACTTTGGCCCCACAAATCTGTCCGGACCCCACAAGTATACTGTATTCCCGCTTTTTGGACCCCACGAATATAGTTAAACAAGAACACACACACACACACACACACACACACACACACACACACACACACACACACACACACACTAAATGTGATGTACCCACACAGACAAACTTAACATCCCAATATAACACAGATTTCCAACACAAAACCTTAGCGTTTAGTTTATTTCATGTATCTTAAGACAGCAAATGGAATGTTGTATGTTTGTTGTTAACCTTTTTATATTATATTCATTTAGGATTTTAGTCAGACATTAAAACTTATGAATTTGGGCCTTACTGGATCAAAACGTTCATGACTCAACAGAATCACACAGAAACACATTGGTATTTCATTGAAACTGAGCTCAGTCGAGGCTTTCCATATGGCTATCAGAGGCTGAAGGGACACTGACTTCCTGTTGCCCCCCCTTTCCAGCTTCCTTCCTGAAGGACTATATTAGGATCATGATGTTGTTCTGACTTTCTTATCTGATCTCTCCCTGTCACATTTTTTCTTGTCAGCACTTTTTGTATGCTGGGTTTGTATCAGTGGTGGAAGAAGTATTCATAAGTAATTAGTAATAATACCACACTGTAAAAAAAAGTCCTGCATTGCAAATGTTAGTAAAAGTAGGTAAGTATCATCAGGAAAATGAACTTGAAGTAATAAAAGTTAAAGTACTCATGGAGAAAAATCCTCACATTTTAGAAACTGGAAACGATCAAAACAGCTCAAGTGTTTAGATCAGCTAATCATTTCAGCTGGACTTGTAGGCCGTTGTATTGTTGGGTAGATGTGTTTTGTGTGCAAAAAAAATCTTAACTTGTAAAGTAACTAGTAACTAAGTTTGTGTTTGAGTTTATTTAATTCGTGCTCACAGTTAAATAACTGAATAAAAAGCAGAGTTTACATCGGTTTAAAACATAGAAAGTCTGGCCCTGTATATATAACTAAAGATGTCAGATTAATGTAGTGGAGTAAAAAGTACAATATTTCTCTCTGAAATATAGTGGAGTAGAAGTAATGAATGGCATGAAAAGAAAAGACTCAAGTAAAGTACAAATACCTCAACATTTGTACAGTACTTGAGTAAAGTAGTTACATTCCTCTGGTTTGTATGCATCATCTTGCCCCTTGCTGTTTAGCCTTTTCATTACAGTAACATCCTTGTGTAACAAAGCCAATCACATTCCATAGATGGTGTTGACAAAAATCCAGGACTTAGAAAATTTGAACATCGACAACTTCTCAGTCCCTCCCCCTTTCCACTAAAGCCCAAATGGTCTCCTAAGCCCCTCCCCCCACAAGGGAGAATGAATGCGTGTGCATGAGCAGTGATTGACACGCAGTTCGACACCTCCCCTGGCCCTGATTGGTGCATCTGAACAGGGAGCGGTGGATTTTTGCAAATCGCACTACAGGCTGTAGGTGGTGCCAGAGGAGCCGGATTTTATTTTTTTTAATTACCTGCTTCATGTAGTTCATGTACTGGAACATAGGGTCAGTTTCAGCAAATATGACAGAAAGTTAGTTTTATAAGTCTTACCTAGGGCACCTTTTAAAGGATGTTCTGTATCCCACAGACAGATCCTCCAAAAAAATGCAAATGTGTGTTTGTTTGTGTGACCCCAGGAGAAGGATCTCACGAAGAGAGCAGAGTGTATGCTCAAACAGGCCGAGCGCCTTGGCTGCAGACAGTTTGTAACTGCCACCGACGTCGTGTCTGGAAACTCAAAGCTCAACATGGCCTTCGTAGCCAAGCTCTTCAACAAATACCCGGCTCTCACCAAACCAGACAACCAAGACTGGAACAATGTGGAGAGTAAGCATGGATGAACAGTCCCTCTCTCACATAAACCGTCACCACTCTACACATGTGGCGAGTAGCTAACCTCCTGTGTTGTCCTGCTGTGTGTCTGCGAGGCTTACCTTTCTTTTCTTGTCTCTGTCAGGCGAGACCAGAGAGGAGAGAACTTTCAGGAACTGGATGAACTCTCTCGGAGTCAGTCCACACGTTCACCATATCTACGGGTCAGTATCCCTCTGTCTTAAAATGACTGTATTTGTAGTTATCATGTTTACCGCTTATACTTTGCACGCAGCCTGTTCAAGGCAGCCCCAAAACAACGTCTGTGTGAAAGGGACAGCCAGCATGGTGGGACGACACGCTGTAGTGATGACCGAGTAGACCCATAGGCAGGTCAAAAAGTGACAAAGCAGCGTTTCGAGTAGCCAAAGTTATTAGTTTACAAAAACATTGCTTGCAATAGTCCACCTTCTCTTCCACTCGCTCACTCCCTCTCTCAGACACACACACACACACACACACACACAGGCCGGCTACACACTGGCTGCGTCGCGCCAGCGTGTCAGCTGCGTGGCGTGTCCGTTCATATTTCGGCTCCCATGTTAACAGGTTAGAGCTTTCGCACTGCCTGCCTGACACGCATGTCTCGAGAAAACCCGTGCCTGCTAGAAATAGAACCGACGCCTATTTTTAACACGACACGCAACCGTGTTGGAAGCATTTCCAGGCAAAATAGAAACATATTAATAAATGACATGTTGATGTTTGAAAGTTTTGATATAAATGAAGATATATAAATGTAATAAAAAAAAAAATCGATTTTCTAATAATGCACCTGTCAATACAGAACGAAATGTTCTGTAGCCTATTTTGCCATCCATACTGCCGACGTTGTATTTGCTGCAATCAAATCAGTATATATGTTTAAAGGTGCCCTGCCACACAAAAACGTTTTTCCTTGTATTTTTTGAAATATGTTAGGTCCATATGTGTTTGTGTTTGTGGTGAATGTGAAAATGAACTGCTACCTCCTCTGACAGCTCTAGCCACTGAAAAGAAATAAGTGGAGAAATCAGGCCAATTACAAAAGCTGGTCAGTCTGACATCATATTGCCTGAGCTCATTACTATTTATGAGCTCGCCCAGTTGCGCTGGGTAAAGGATGCTGACAGCCAGGCTCTCATTGGCCAGCCAATCAGATTCAAACAGCCTAGCTTGTGAATATTAATGAGAACTGGCAGAAATTGAGCTGAGTCTTCCTGCAGGCTTTCTATACCAAACTAGAATGGCATGAAACAAGGTAACCAAGGCATTTTTTCCACAAACAAATGTTACAGAGTCCATGGTAGAACTTCAGATATCACCACAAAGTCATGAAATATGTGTGGCAGGGCACCTTCAACATGGTATTTCATCTTATCAATGGGAAACATACATGTGTCCAGACAAGGCTAGCAGTAGCAGCACCGCGTCAGACACGTTTCTGGTGTGTAAAGACATGGAAAAATCCATGCAGCCGCCACGCAGCTGACACGCAACAGAAACGTCACGCTCACGCCACACAGGCTGTGTGTAGCCAGCCTTACTCTCACACGCACAGGCGCGGAATATTTAAATATAGCATATGTGTATACACAGCAGAATATATTGGAGGCACGTTCGTGAGTCTGCCCTCTTATTGGCTACCGCACTGCAAAAGTTGACTCAGAGTCAACTTTGGGTGACTAGGGAGAGCGGTGAACATCCAGGCACTTTAGCCGCTGTCAGCGGATTTCACTCATACCGCTGTTTTCATAGAGAATGAATTGAATCTTTCCACTCTTCTGTTATGCTGTTATGCGTGGTTGATTTAACAGTGCCGGCTGGCTCACACACCCTAGACACGACTCTGTTGTATTACACGTCACTTCTCATTTGCTCCAGGAATGCCGGCATGCTATTAAAAAAATCCCACACTGGAGTGGCCTTATGCCGCCTTTGCGTGGTTCTGTGTGAACAAACAAAGCCAGCATAGTGGCAGACTTTCATTTGCGGACTCTGTGTAAGAGGGACTACTAATGCACAGTTTCAATACATCCATGTGTGTAAACTTGTGTTAATGCAGTGATCTGCAGGATGCCATGGTGATTCTCCAGCTCTATAAAACGATTAAGGTGCCAGTGGACTGGGACAAAGTCAACCAACCTCCATTCAAGGGAAAAGGAGCAGGGCATTTAAAAAAGGTACATTTACATAAATAAATACTACTTTCAAAACTGTTACAATACAGTATGTATGCTTTAAAGAATGGGTTTACAACCTTTAATTAATGAGGAAGAAATTAAATGAAATAAAATATGTTTTTGTCCTTAACGTACGTGTGTGTGTGTGTGTGTGTGTGTATATGTGTTCTATGCTAAATACCAGTGTAAACGACCACCAAGACACATTGTGATCCGATCACTCGAACCACTTCATGAGGTGGTCTGGGATACCTTTTCAGTGTAAACGCTAATGTGTCCTGATGCGTTGCAGACAAAGACGTAACAGGAAATAAGGTCATCAATGCCGGACACGGTGGTTGTTTTGGTGACCATTTTACAGCGAGTTTGACAAAGTTGTGTGACTGCGTCGGCTTCTGCTGACGGCGATCTCTCCAGATGTACCAACCCAATCTCTAACAGGACTGGCGAGAGTGTGGACGTTGTAATTGTGCGCGGGGCCCTTTTACCTTCTAGCGGAGTTAACGTGGGCCGTCATGAGATCTGAACACACGTGGTCAGCGATGCGTCTCGGCTATCCACTTGTGTTCTGATCACCGAATCAAAACAAAATGTGTTAGTCTTGCTTGATCAACTGAGTTTATCATAAAATATACTAACTTTGTGTGTGTGACAGATGGAAAACTGTACCTATGCTGTGGAGCTGGGTAAGAAGAAAGCTGGTTTCTCCCTGGTGGGAATTGGCGGACAGGACCTCTACGATGGAAATCCAACTCTAACTCTGGCACTGGTGTGGCAGCTGATGAGGAGGTGATGCAATCTTCTTTTTTTCTTTTTATAAATACATTTTTATGTCAATTTTAGCTGCATGAAATATAGTATGTAGTACAAGTTTACATTACTGCCTTGACACAGCAAAACAAATAAGGAAATTAAAGAATTTAAACAAAGAAAAAATTAAATTAAATTAAAATAAATTATACAATAAAAATAAAATAGTGCTTCCGCTGTTTTAACATATGTTGCTTAAGTAAAACAAGGCTGAATGGGTTGAGTGCAAAAAAACGTCGGGCCATATCAAAGTCTGCGAGGGGCCGGATTTGGCCCGCGGGCCTTGAGTTTGACACACGTTCTATGTGATTCTTGCTGTTATGAGTTTATACCTCCCTGTTTGAATGCACTTATTGGAAGTCACTTTGGATAAAAGCGTCAGATAAATTAAATGCAATGAAACAATGGGGAAATGTTATGTTGTTACTGGAAATGTAGTATTACTTAAGCAAAATATCAACATTTATTTTGGACATTAGAACTTAGAGTAGTTACTTAAAATGTAGTTATTCTACCATGTTGCACCTTAAAATAATCTCCCTAACAATCTAACTACTGGATATGGAATATGATTTGAGTTACAGTAATTGTTGATATTCTTACACGTGGCCTTAATAATCTGTACGCAGGTACACGTTAAATGTTCTTGAAGACCTCGGGCACGGAGCAGTTGCAGGAGATGATTTGATAGTTTCATGGGTCAACAAGACTTTGGCTGAGGCTGGCAAGAGTTCCTCTATCAAAAGCTTTAAGGTGAGTTATGTTATGGTTTACTTTTTAAAGAGTGTAGTTTAACAACACAACCATTCTGTGAGCAGCATCATTGTTGTAGGGGAAATAATTAATTTTGATCTTACCTATATCTGGAATTGTTTTTTTACTGTATCTTGTGTGTGTGTGTGTGTGTGTGTGTGTGTGTGTATGTGTGTGTGTGCAGGACAAAGTGATCGGTACCAGTATGCCGGTTCTGGACCTGATTGATGCCATTCAGCCACAAAGTGTGAACTTTGAGCTGGTTCAAAAAGGAAGTCTGTCAGACGAAGACAAACTCAACAATGCCAAGTAATCACCTACCTGCTTTTCTCTGACTGTGTTTGTTGGTTGTTGCCGGGTTTTATATTTGTGACTAAATTCTGACCACGCAATGGGACATCTACAGCGCAGAAAATTGTTTTTTGCACGTACATGAATTATATTTTGTGGAGAAATTATTATCATTTAAAGAATAATTTAATTTGAGCAACATAGCCTACCTACTCACATCTCACATCTCACATCCCCTCTAACGTGAAAAAAAATGTCAACATAGGCTGCCAGTTTACAAGGGTTTACAATATTTATAAGGTCTTATATGTGATGACATCAAGGAAGTGGACCAGTGAGGCTGTGGAGGATCTCCAGTCGTGTTTGGATTCTACTGACTGGGATGTGTTCAGGACTGCTACCAACAGTCTGGATGAGTACACAGAGGCTGTGACGTCATACATCAGCTTCTGTGAGGACTGCTGTGTTCCATCATGCACCAGGGTGAGTTACAACAATGACAAACCCTGGTTCACAGCCAAACTCAGAAGGTTAAGGCTGGCTAAGGAAGACTCGTTCAGGAGTGGGGACAAAGACAGATTTAAAGAGTCAAAGTACAAGTTTAGCAAGGCGGTGAAGGAGGCTAAACGACGATACTCTGAGAAACTCCAAAACCAGTTCTCAGCTAATGACTCTGCAACTGTCTGGAAAGGACTTAGGCAGATCACCAACTACAAGCCTAAAACCCCCCCACTCCTTCGATGACCGACACCTAGCCAACGACCTGAACGAGTTCTACTGTCGATTTGAAAGACAAAAGGTCAGTCCTGACACCATCCCCCCACGACACCTCCCTACAGCTACAGCCACTGTGCATCACCTCCACCTCACCCACCTCAGCAGGGCCCTGGGCCCCCCCACCAATGCCCTCCTTAAAGGTCTCCACCTCCACCCCCCTACCCACCTCAGTGACGACTCTCTCCATCCACGAGAGGGACGTCAACAGACTCTTTAGGAGACAGAATCCCAGGAAAGCTGCTGGACCAGATGCTGTCTCCCCATCATGCTTGAAGCACTGTGCTGACCAGCTGTCTCCAGTGTTCACAGACATTTTTAACACCTCACTGGAGACATGTCACATGCCAGCCTGCTTCAAGACCTCAACCATCATCCCTGTCCCCAAGAAGCCAAGGACCGCAGGACTTAATGACTTCAGACCCGTCGCCCTGACCTCTGTGGTTATGAAGTCCTTTGAGCGCCTTGTGCTTTCACACCTCAAAGCCATCACCGACACCCTCCTGGACCCCCTGCAGTTTGCCTACAGAGCCAATAGGTCTGTAGATGATGCAGTCAACCTGGCCCTCCACTACATCCTCCGGCACCTGGACTCTGCAGGAACCTATGCCAGGATCCTGTTTTTGGACTTAAGCTCTGCCTTCAACACCATCATCCCGGCTCTGCTCCAGGAGAAGCTCTCCCAGCTTGGTGTGCCTGACTCCACCTGCAGGTGGATCACTGACTTTCTGTCTGACAGGAAGCAGCATGTCAAGCTGGGGAAACAAGTCTCCAACTCACAGACCATCAGCACTGGATCCCCTCAGGGCTGTGTTCTTTCGCCTCTGCTCTTCTCCCTCTACACCAACAACTGCACCTCCAGTCATCAGTCCGTCAAGCTTCTGAAGTTCGCGGACGACACCTCCCTCATCGGACTCATCTCTGATGGAGACGAGTCCGCTTACAGGTCGGAGGCTGACCACCTGGTGAAGTGGTGCAACCAAAACAATTTAGATCTCAACGCTCTAAAGACAGTGGAGATGGTTGTGGACTTCAGGAAGAACCCAGCCCCACCTGCCCCCATGACCCTCTGTGGCTCCACAATTAACATTGTGGAGTCTTTCCGCTTCCTGGGAACTACAATCTCCCAAGACCTCAAGTGGGAGCTGAACATCAGCTCCCTCGTCAAGAAAGCACAACAGAGGATGTACTTCCTGCGGCAGCTGAAGAAATTCAACCTGCCAAAGACAATGATGGTGCACTTCTACACAGCCATCATTGAGTCCATCCTCACATCCTCCATCACCATCTGGTACGCTGCTGCCACTGCCAAGGACAAGGGCAGACTGCAGCGTGTCATTCGGTCAGCTGAGAAGGTGATTGGCTGCAATCTGCCGCCGCTCCAGGACCTTTACGCCACCAGGACTCTGAAGCATGCTGGAAAGATTGTGGCTGACCCCTCCCACCCCGGACACAAACTCTTTGAGCCCCTCCCATCTGGCAGGAGGCTGAGGTCCATCAGGACCAAAACCTCACGCCACATGAACAGCTTTTTTCCCCTCCGCCACTAGCCTTATTAACAAGGCCCGGAAACCACCGTGACTCTCCACCTGGCTCTTCATGCCACTGTTCTCTCTGCTCTAATGCTCTTTGCTCTTTATTTATCTATTTTATTTTATTTCTATCTTTATTTTTAATTTAATACATACTGTGTACATATACTTATATTGTTTACCTATACTTATATTGTTTAATATTACATTTAGAGAATGTGTGATGTGCACCAGCAACACCAAAACAAATTCCTTGTATGTGTCAAAAAACGTACTTGGCAATAAAACCCTTTCTGATTCTGATTCTGATATCCAAACAATTTAACATGAAAATATGAAAACAAATTAAAGTAATATATTGACACTACAACATATATAAATAAAACTAAACATGGGTTATATAAAATACTCCTTACATAGACACACATATTCAGTCCAATATACATAGGAAAATATTCATATTATTTATTTAAAAAATTTGAATAAAAATCCTATTAAATTTTTCTCACTTTAAAGACGTTTAAGTAGGTCATTTCTGATTGGGTGTTATGTCTCCAATCCGATCGCTAGTAGTATTATTGGTCACTAGAGTGGCAGGGAAGCACTAGGACAATGATAGTTGGGTGAAGTTATTATGGAAGTTAGTATTGTGCACTTAGCCTATGTGGATAACAGCAACAATTTCTCTTCAAAATATTTATGTGCTTGCCAAAAGATTTAGCCATTTTTTCACCCTTTTTCAAAATGTCCCATTACAAGCTCAGAGTTTTGACACAAATCTAACTCCATATTTTGGCAGCTAAAATAAATAAATAGTGATGATAAAAAAAAATGTCAAGTAGAAATAAATGCATTTGACGCGTAGTAACGGAAAAATACAATGACTGTCACAGATCTAATACGTTGCCATAGTGATGCTAACTATGGTCCTTTCCTGCACCAGGTATGCCATTTCCATGGCGAGGAAGATCGGGGCGAAAGTCTACGCTCTGCCTGAGGACCTGGTAGAGATTAACCCGAAAATGGTGATGACCATCTTCGCCTGCCTGATGGGGAGAGGCATGAAGAGGGCTTAAAGGACAGACGCATGCACGCACACACACGCGCGGACACACACACATGCACACATACGCATACTGACTGTCTTCGCCCGTGTGATTTCATGAGACATAAAGAGAGTTAACATGGCTGTATTGTCTTGTTTTTTTAAGCAGTTATTCTGCATTAGCCAAAATAAAAGTTCCACTTTAAAGGACAATTCCAGCGCAAAATGAACCTAGGGGTTAATAACATATGTGTACCGAGTCGGTTGTTTTCTGGGATATGTTTTCATGCTAATCGAATGTGTCTCTGGCTTGAAACAAGCTAGCGCAAACCGGTGATTAGCTTGTAACGCTAGCCTTCGGGGCAGAGGGTACCCGTTGAAGTGTGGTGCTATGTTGAGCCTTGTTAGTGGTGTAGAAATAGTGATTTACCCTCTGCCCCGAAGGCTAGCGTAACAAGCTAATCAATGGTTCGTGCTAGCTTGTTTCAAGCCAGAGACACATTCGATTAGCATGAAAACAGATTCCAGAGAACGGTCAACTCGGTAAACACATATGTTATTAACCCCTAGGTTCTTTTTGTGCCAGAATAGTTCTTTAACAATAGTGATCATCTGAGACCTCAGCAGGAATTAGATTTTTTTTTTTTAAATGGTCAGACCATAAAGGCTATGGGTAAATATTTTGGGTTTGGGTGTTTTTTTTTTTTCTTCTGAATCTCAGTTTTGCTTTTGCACACTTTGGTAGTTGAGTGATTAGTCACATTAAGAAAACACTCAGCTTTCCATACTGCTCGTTAATATAAATATCAGCAGGAATGTGTTTGTCTAGACTGGCGACATGTATACAGGGTCTGCCCAGTACACGAGGGGTAAGCCTGTTGAGAAAAAAAACACGAATGAGAACAAATGAATCAAAGGTTTTATTTCTTTAAATGGAAAGGCTGTGATACGTGGAAATTTGGGACCACAATGACCAATAAACATCTATCAGCCCTGCTGAAAGCAATATATTAAGATAGGTGATCGTTTTTCCTCAGAATTTCATTTTTTTTTAATTATAATCCTTTATCAAATGTTACGGCAGTCTTGCCTCTTCCTGCTTCCCCAGCTGCATTGCCTCCAGGTTCCCCATGTTTCACTGCCTCGTGATATACAAAGTTCTGCTGTATCACTCAATGTGCCAGCCAATTCACAGTCTGACCATTAATGAATTGTACTTAAGCCATAATACTATATTCTTTACTGAATACCTTTTTGCCTTGTTTGTATACATGACCAAAGCTGTGCAGGATTATATGCAGTTCATGATGTTACACTAGAAGCTGTAAATCCTTTAAAACCCATTCATTTACCCATTAATACTGATGTAATTAAGGGGTTTTAATGGATTTTTAAGGGAACAATTATTAGATTAATAGATCTAATAGATTAATCCCTTTTTACATCGACAACTTCTCAGTCCCTCCCCTCATTCTGCTAAAGCCCAAAACTGTCTCCTAAGCCCCTCCCCCCACAAGGGAGAATGAATGTGTGTGCATGAGCAGTGATTGACACGCAGTTAGATACCCACACCTGGCCTTGATTGGTGCATCTGAACAGTGAACAGTGGAATTTTGCAAAGCGCACTACAGGCTGTAGGTGGTGCTAGAGGAGCCAGAGTTTTTTTTTTTAAATTAATAGGGTCAGTTTCAGCAAATATGACAGAAAGTTAGTTTTCTAAGTATTACCTACTGCACCTTTAATACTGCATAAGAATCCCTTAAAATATATTATTTGCACCTGAAAAATATTTTCTAAATCAGACTATTCACACAGGAACACAACATCAGGATTTGATGAGTTGATCCAACGGATCCATGGAAACAATGTCAAGGAACATGAATTCAGATTATTATTATTTTTTCTCGCTGATTAAACAGTGATTGAAATATGAATTCAGTTGTAATAAACATTCTGAGAGAGATTTCTGTATTAGTCTAAAATATGTCTGTCCTAGTGCTTCAGTTGAATATGTGGATATGTTGAAAAGTTATCCAGGTTTGTTGCTGCTCATGTTCCGCTATTTTTCAGTTTTTTTCTTTTATCCCAAATGGTTATCTCTATTGGTGCTACTGTGGGCAAAATATTACTTTACATGATAGCAATACTTCCAAAACTCAGTGTGTACAATCGGATCAATAATGTTCAATAAAAGCAATTTTCCATATATACATTAATTGATTGTTGTTTTTTTTCTGTCCCATATGGAATATTGAGTGTGCCACTGGAATAATTAAAGATGTTGTCAGTTTTTAATTATAATCAGTTCATGGACTGGAACTGGACTAAAATGAATGATTAATGAATTAGAAAACAGAACAAAACTATAAAGTGATTACATTTGCATTTGAATTATGCCTTAAAACTAATATATATTTTTTAAATCATTACATTTGCCAATTAAGAATTTGATCTATGTAATAAGTCTTTAAATTATGAATATTTCTTTTTTTAATTCTGTGTGTGTTCCATTTTCCATCTTACAATTCATTTGTTTTCTGCTTATATTATGATTGATTATGCTATTTCATGTTAATAAGTCATTATTTTGTGATACTAAGTCATTATTTGGAGAACATATTTTTTTTATTATTATTATTATGTGATGTTGTCATGTTGAGAGACTCATTATTTTGAGATACCAAGTCATAATTTAGCGATATTAAGTCATTATTTTGAGAAAGCTTCTCATTATTTTGAGATACATTATTTTGACAACATCAATTACACACTGACTCAATCTGTCTGCCTCAGTTGATGTACATTGCTGGATTAAAGCCTGCCTGTGTCTTGGTCTAATTCAGCCAATCATGTATGACATTCAATCCCAAAGGAATACTTGCTATTACCCTGCATTTCAGAATACACATAAAATCCTGTCTCTGAACATAGCTTGAATAAAGAAATGTCTCAATTCACATATGCAGGTGTGTGCATAATATGCCTTCTCTTTCAGTAATCAGGAGAATATACGCACACAGAGACACACTCGTAGTTCAGAGGCCACTTCAAACAAGGTTCTTGAATTCAGATGAGCTCGCTAGTGAGAAGGAACACACACCACACACCACACACCACACACACAGAATTTGCAATTTAAAGGATGCTTTTTGTTGAGTGCCATGTGATCATTCCTTTGATCGGTTGCATTTGTTCACTCCATCCATCACATCCATCCATCTCGTCATACGAGTATGTGTCTGTGCTTCGTGATTAATGTCTCGTGGCTCTAACTAAACAGAGATGGGATCCAGCTGAACTAGAGACGTGAATTGAAGTGATGGACTGACGAGCTAGCGTTGGGATATCTGAAAATACATCAGGTTTGATGACTTTGAACATCTTTCTGTCTCTCCCTCTTATGATCTGTTGTCATAACTGCTATCCAGCTTGTTGCTATGCCATCTGGTTTCCGTGGTGATGCCTGATACAGGATGACCTCGTACTGGATGACCTTCCTTTTCTGACTGTGGTTCCATCATTGCATGTGTGTGCTGGTTTGTAAGTTGTGTGTGTGTTTAGCAGTCTGTGTGAGCCTCTTTGCGTCTGCATGTCTCTACAATGTAAGTATGTGTTGTAGCCTGCATTTTATTGTGTTTATTAATGTATGTTATGAATGTGTGTGTGTATCTTAAGTTGGGGTGGTTGGTTTGGTTTGTCTGACTGTGTGGTTCTGTGTGTGTTTGTGGTGAAAATGAATTAACTTTGGTGTGTGTGTGTGTGTGTTTGTGGTGAAAATGAATTAACTTGTGTGTGTGTGTGTGTGTGTGTGTGTGTATGTGTGTTTGTGGTGAAAATGAATTAACTTTGGTGTGTGTGTGTGCGCAGGATGACGGGTCCAGTGCAGGATTCACATAGGCTTTCTGTGAAAACATGGACAGATGAGGAGAGTGACCGAGCTGACAGCACACTTAGCAGGCATGCACGCACACACACACACACACACACACACACACACACACACACACACACACACACACACACAAATACATTTTCATGATCATATGTGTAATGCTGGTATCTGTACATAGGCAGGGTAAGCTGATTTGAAGTTGTTGTTTCAGAAAACAGATGTATTGTATGAAATATAACATTATCGTTAATGTGTAATTTTGCAATTATGTAAAATTATTATTTTTTTAAATATTGAGAATTAATTCTTCATCACACATATTTGAGATGTCAATTTAGTTTAAACTTTAAATTCATCATAAACCATTTAAAAAACATAAATTACACACTGACTAATCTGGCTCAATGGATGTACTGCACATGGCTGAGATAAAGCTTGACATCCAAATGGATGCTAATGTTGCTCCGTCCGTGTCTGCTGGATGTGCAAAGGTTCAACCCAGTTGAAAGCTTATGCACTATTTGCTAACACATTCACCATTTGACAGCCTGTTGCCCTGCCACAAAGTGACCAAAAGAAATAAACATTAATAATGAATATATGTACATTTCTTTCTTTTTTCCTACTATCAGTTTATGTGACAACTCTGTTCAATCACTCTATATAATCTATTGCAGAATGGTATTGCATTTCTGTGTGTAGTAGGAGTTTTACAACTGTTGCCACAGCAGTCACAAAATTATGCTTTTTATGTATTTGATGATTGATGTGTGTTTGTGTGTGTGTGTGTGTGTGTGTGTGTGTGTGTGTGTGTGTGTGTGTGTGTGTGTGTGTGCGCAGGATGACGGGTCAAGTGCAGGATTCACATAGGCTTTCTGTGAAAACATGGACAGATGAGGAGAGTGACCGAGCTGACAGCAATCTTAGCAGGTCACACACACACACACACACACACACACACACACACACACACACACACACACACACACACACACACACACACATTATTGCCTTTCTGTGTGAAGTAGTAGGAGTAGGAGTAGGAGTATTACAGCTGTTGTCGCAGCAGTCACTAAATTATTCTCTTTATGTATTTGATGATTGATGTGTGTTTGTGTGTGTGTGTGTGTGTGTGTGTGTGTGTGTGTGTGTGTGTGTGTGTGTGTGTGTGTGTGTGTGTGTGTGTGTGTGTGTGTGTGCGTGTTGGGGTTTATGTGTGTAGAGCACAGTCGATGTGTGACGACACTTCCTCAGAGCTTCAGAGAATGGCGGCCATTGACAGAAGAGATATTAATTCCCAGAATTCCTTGCATGGTCGAGGTGCTCTGTCCAGGTATGACAGCTGATAAGTTAACTAATCCACAAGTTGACTTTACATCTTTTTTTTTGAAATATTCAAAAGAATGTATGCAGATCTGATTTATTTTCAGTGTGTGTGATTATGTTAATTATTAAAAAAACAGTTCATTGCTATGTTGCCCCGTATTATAAACTTTACATTTGTCTGTCTACCTGTCCTCAGGATAGTTAATATGGTGATGACTCTGAGAGACTGGGCGCATAAGAGTTTGGCTGACGAGACTGAACGACCAGATTCCTTCTTGGAACGCTTCAGAGGCCCCGTTAACACTGACATACAAGACCCTCCCAGCAGGTTCAGCCATACTGGCTCTGACACAGATCATGAAATCAGACGCTCCAGACACACGTAAGACAACAACAAAAATGGACAAAATCCGTACACGTTAAAACATCAATTGAAAAATCTCTACCTATTTGTTTCGCCCCTCTCCGTCAGGAGGTGGAAGTGTAATGTCGAGGTCTTATCACCATCTGATGACGCATACTACCACTGGCTGATGCTGATTGGTGCAGCTGTTTTTTATAACTGGACCCTACTGGTTGTCAGGTTGGGAATTATTGCTGCACATACACCACAGTACTAGTATCAGTTTTAAGTAGAAGTTCCTCTTGTACTACTATGTATCCCATTACTTTTGTCACTACAAGAATAGTCTTGCATTGCCAGACCTATCTTCACAGCCCTGTGGAGTGAGGTCTGGCTACACCACACATTCATTCTAGTATAGGAGAAAAAAATGCTCTGGGTTGTTTGCATTTCGAAACTAAAAAAACTAAACTCTGGACGCAGCGACGCTGGCTCAGCAAAATGGTCTCGGGAAGGAACTTGTTTTGGTGGAACATTTGCACACCGCTAAAGACAACGCCACATACAATATTAAATGAAATTAACTGTTCACACAATACAGTAATGTGAGCTATATAAATCAACTGGACACATGGTTAAATGTCATTTGCTCTTACCAGTGTATCGCCGTGCGTACTGTACTTCGTCTATAGCAATCCCCACCAATTGGTCCCAAAACATCCCAGTTAGAGAGTAAATGCCGTAAACATGTTCTTTATAAATCTTTACAATCATTCCCACAAAGAACCAAGCCTGCCTTGTTGCATGATCCAAATTTTCTTCAAAACCTGCCATTTTCAGCGTGTAGCTTGCTAGCTCGAAGTTTGTTGTTGTTTCTAGCAGTGAATGGAGTTAGAGAACGGCAACACACAGAGAGCGGATGTTGAGGGGACAATTATCCTGGAAATGTACCAGACTACAACTAGTACAACTACTATGACAACTACTACTACTGCTCCATTACTGTAGAAAACATGGGCGCAGTGATTGTGATGTCAGCTTTTTTGAAGGGATGTTCAGAAACTTGAATTTGGGATTACTGTTGGCTGTGTTTGCCAGTTTCAGGTGTGAGAAATCCAATATTTGGGCTTTGGGGGAGATGGAGGCATGGACTCATATAGAGCAAGCTAGTGTGGCCAGCACCACCTCTGATTCTAACGAGCAGACTGCTACATGCTTCTAAAATATACTTTAAAACTGCAATCATTAAAAAATTTAAAATAAGAAAATGACTATGTACATATGAAAGGGCTTGCCCCTAATGACAAAGCCCATGCGGAGTTATCATCCGACCCTGCAGTTCCCCTCAGTTCTACGGAGCGTTCTAGCGCCTTTTTAGCTCCTTGTTTTGCTTCTCTAACATGCAACTTTACTGTTTTGGTTGAGTCTTTCCACTCAAATCGTTTCCAGCAGCATCACATAGCTGTTTTCAGCAAAAAAGTTCAGATAAAACCACAGTACGCTATCTGCCCGCCATCAAACAGCAGACAGGCACAGTTAGCGATTAGCTGGTGAACAGAGTGGAGCATTTATTAACTAAAGAGTTAAATATTTCCATCAGGAGTTTCTTCATTTACTAAGCGTCTCAGTCAACAAGTCCTCCAAACCATACAAAGATATGGGTCGTTTATTCCCTCTCCCTCAATCTAAACTGGAGAACGTCACTCGCGGTTTTAAAACGAAATGGCAGCGTCGTTAACTTTGTGAAACGTCACAGTTTGGTTATGTCTAGGCACCAACACTACTATGTTAGGTTTAGAAAAAGATTGTGGTTTGGCTTAAAATAAGACGTTACTTCACTTCCGGTTACGCACGTGATTCTGAACGTTTGCTCCGTAAAAGTGAAAAAAAACCTTCTGGGTGAAAGTCCTGTGTGTTTGATTAACCCAGCCAGCCACCCCAAACTGCCTCCTTATGAGGAACTTGGCACTCTTATTCTTTGCCACAGTTATTTCTGCTTTGCTCCCGTCCCACTAGAGGGCGCCGTCACTAGTAACGTAAAGAGGAGTTGTAATTTCTTTCTGAACAAACAACCTATGGGAGCGTTTTTCGGGGGAGGACAGTCTCATTTCAGTGTATGTGTTTCCGTAGGGCCTGTTTCGATGAGCTCCAGATGCGGAATGTGTTGGTGTGGCTGGTACTGGACTACATCTGTGATGGCGTCTATATCCTGGATATAGCTGTTCGTCTCCACACAGGTACTGAATGGTGTCATAAGACTCAAATGTCCCCTGTCCTGGATCTTGGTTTTAATGTATACATTTGACACCTACATTCATTAATTTATGTATCTGTTATCTATGTGAAGGTTTCTTGGATCAAGGCTTGATGGTGAAAGATGTACGGCGTCTGAGAGAAACCTACGTTCGAACCTTGCAATGTAAAATTGACATTTGCTCCATCCTTCCAACTGACCTGCTGTACCTAGCTGTTGGAATGAGCTACACTCCTCTTCTTCGATTCAACCGGCTGCTGCGTCTGTCACGTCTGTTTGAGTGGTTTGAGCGTACCGAGACACGAACGTGTTACCCCAATGCTTTCCGAATCTGTAAACTGGTGCTGTACATCCTGGTGATCATCCACTGGAACGCCTGTGGATACTACAGCTTCTCCAAGGTCCTCGGACTGGGCTCTGATTCTTGGGTGTATCCCAATGCATCAGATCCCGAGTTTGGCTCCCTGACCAGAAGTTACATCTACTGTCTGTACTGGTCCACTCTGACACTGACCACCATTGGAGAGACCCCTCCTCCTGTTAGAGATGAGGAATATTTGTTCCTGATATTTGACTTTCTGGTAAGTCATCAGCGAAGGTGTACCTTGAATGATCCATAAAAGCCTGTTACCGTGTGTTGTTACAGTTGAACACAATGGCTAATACTGGTATTTCTGTCCTAGGTTGGGGTTCTGATTTTTGCCTCCATTGTGGGTAACGTTGGATCCATGATCTCCAATATGAATGCCACAAGAGCAGCCTTTCAGGGCCGCGTGGACACCCTGAAACACTACATGCAATTCAGGCACGTCAGCAAGGTGCTAGAGCAGCGCGTCATCCGCTGGTTTGACTACCTCTGGACCAATAAGAAGACAATAGATGAACAGGAAGTGCTGAGGAGCCTGCCCAATAAACTGAGAGCAGAGATTGCTATTAATGTTCACCTGGACACACTGAAGAAGGTAAAGACACACTAGACAATGGTTCCCCAGTTCTATTTACATCTCCAAGCCTCTTTTCTTAATTAATGTGGTTATTAATTAATGTGTGTGTGTGTGTGTGTATGTGTATGTGTATGTACATAGGTGCGTATTTTCAAGGACTGTGAGGCAGGCCTCCTCGTAGAATTGGTATTAAAACTTCGACCGCAGGTTTTCAGCCCTGGAGACTACATTTGTAGAAAGGTTAGTATTTATTCATGACGTTCCACTTCCTGGATTGCTCTAGTTCTGCCGGAAATTCCGCCGGATATCACTCTTTTCAGATGTCCGTTACCTTCCGCTAAAACAATAATTAGACATGCTTAAATCTGATGGTTTTAGCTAGTTCTACGGGCACATTGTTAGCGTTCCAGCCGTTAGCTGCATATTGTGGCGGCAATTGTTTTTCCTCTGGTGGGCTTGGCTTTCAGAGTACAACGCGATGCGCTCTGTCTCTGTTGCTGTTAAAAGTACTGATATATATTCTCTGTCTGTTTTTTTTTCTCCAAGGGGGATGTGGGTAAGGAGATGTACATAATTAAAGATGGCCAGCTGGCAGTGGTGGGGGAAGATGGAACAACCCAGTTTGCTGTTCTGACATCAGGAAGCTGCTTTGGAGAAATCAGCATCCTTAACATCAGCGGCAGCAAAATGGGGAACCGACGTACGGCTAATATTCGCAGTCTGGGATACTCAGACCTGTTCTGCCTTTCCAAACAAGACCTGATGGAGGCGCTTCAGGAGTTCCCCCACGCCAGGGCCCAGCTGGAGCAGAGGGGGCGGGACATCCTGCAGAAGGAGGGGCTTCTAGAGGAAGTAAATGTGTCTGCAGGGGAGGACCTCGAGGAGAAGGTGGAGAGGCTGGAAACCAGTCTGGATCGGCTACAGGTCAGTTACTATTACTCCACCACTGCAGCTGCTGTTGGTACTGTTGCTACGTCCCAAACATCAGTTATTAGATAATAACTAAGGATGCCCTTTTTTCCAGACGTGTTTGGCCCGTCTGCAGGGCGAGTTCAACTCTTCCCAGCTGCGACTGAAACAGCGAATCACAACCCTCGAACACAACGTCACCACAGTGGGCACAGGCAGCGGCTTCCTGTCCGACGCCGACGGCAACGAGAGTGTTTTTGGTGGTGACGGCGTGCGCAGTGAAATCAACATCCGCTTCTGAAGGACAAACTGTGGAGAAATGTTAATGTTGATTTTTTTTTTTTTTGCATTCGTAAAAAATGCAATAATGACTTTTGTCGTCTGTTTGATGTTAACTGACCGTTATTTGACACAATTCTGTGTAAAATGTGTAAGTATTTTATTTGGAAGCTGTCTAAATGTTTGTTTGTTCTTAACTTTTTTCAAACTTTCTGCAGGCCTCCTAAAATTTTACAGTTTTTAAAGGAGAATGAGAACATATCGGTGTGTATTGAATTCATAACAACAATAATAATAATAATAATAATAATAAATATTATATGTATACCACTTACCTTAAATGCAGCTCAAAGTACTTTATAAAATTGCATAAAAGCCGCCAACTTTGAGCTTCATGTAGGCTCTTCAGAAACCTATGGGTGATGTCACAGAGACTATGTCCAGTCTATGGTATATATGGAGACATAACACAATAGACGTTATATAAGAAGTCGATCTAGCCACCATTACATCACACATTAATTTTTCTACATTGAAGCCTCAAGTATGACATTTTTTGGCCATCGCTGTTGTGGTTTTTCACCATCGCCATCTCGGTTTTATTGGAGTCAGAAGAGACCATATTTGGACGAGACCGCAAAGCTAATTTATCAGCTAGTGCTAGCTAGCCAGCTTGGTTAACAAGGTGCAAAAAAAAAATGAACAGCTGATGCCTTGTAGTATCTTTTAGTACAACCTTATGCTGAGCAAGCCATTTTTAGGTGGCCAATATGTTACATTTAACGTTCATTAACTGAAAACACACTGTGAAAGGGTCCAAGTTCTAGGACGAAAACACCCAAACTGGACAAAAAAAAGTTATCATGCACTTATATTTAGTGGTCTAGTGTTGTCTACACATTTGATTTGTAAATGTTATCAAGCGGTTCCCTTTCTTTCTCACAACTCATCTACTGTAATTGAATGAAATGTTATTGTATTAAATGAATGCAGATAAAAAAGATGAAACAACATAAGCAATTTAATTTTTCAACCCTTTTTCCTACTTTGCCACCCTCCGTATGCCCTACCCAACACTGATCATTTGTGTGTGTGTGTGTGTGCGGTCCCCATCTAATGTGGCCACTGCATGCTCTGCAGCCATGTCAGCAAGTGACTTGGATCCAAAGTCCAACATCACATGACGGCAAGACTTCAGGAAGTGTCTTTTGAACTTGTGGCAAGTGAATATCCCTGTGTTGAAAAGGTAGAAACATACCATTTGGTCCTCTGTGCTCTGCTTATTTTTACTCTCACTTCTTTCTCTTTCCTTTTTTAATCTTCTTGGTTGTTTTTTTTGTAGCACTCTGCTTCCCCCTGTACTCTTTGCATGGTTCTTTCCTTGTATCTATTTTACTTTACTTTTTTATTTTACTTCCTCAGAAGTCTGTGTGTGTTAATCATCATTGCTTCTCTCAGTCTGTTGTCCTTAATCTTTCTGTCCCAGTCTGATCTTTGTAATATGATGTATCTGGAAAGATAGAAAGTTTTTTTTTTCTGTCCCTCATGAAGAGACTTTGAGTGTGATCTTATCTGCGTGGGTTTCATATTGTGTGTGCATGTGCAGTATATTAACTGTTAATGTTTGTACTATGCACATCTCTGTGTGTACGGATGTGTGTGCATGTTGGTGTGTGTTTCAGACACGAAGATGAGCTTTGTGTTGCTGTGCGTGATGCTGGTAGCCAGTGTGACACCTGTGTCTGCTGCAGCACAGGTACGTTTTATTGCAATTTTCATTAATCTATTAATCATTGTTAGGAAAACACAATATTTTCTTTCCTTTTTTAACATATTTATTGATGCCAACTCAGGTACATAGACATACAAACCCATTTGAAACATAAACAGACAATACAAAAACGTGGATAAAATGAATCCCCATGGCAAGGCATTTTGGCAAGAGTATTATAAAAAATAGTATATTTTTCAAAGGTTACATTTCTTTTTTAGCTTTATGGATCTGTAATTAATCAATGGAACTAAAATCTATTTTTAAATTACCTTGAGACAAATACAGTTTGCTTGCTAATTCCAATTACTTACTGTTCGCTCATGCAACAAAGGTGATGGTGTGGATAAAATCCTGATACACCATTTATTTGGCACTATTGCTTATCTTTCAGACACACTTAAAAATAAATAATGTCAAAGTCCTTCCTTAAACTTAAAAACTCAAGTAAAATTGATTATATTGCTCCATTAAACCATATATAAGGTATCTAAAATGTCTAAATAAACCACAACATTATAGCATGTAGTTGAGACCTGACTAATTAAATAGTAATTGAATGTTGCATGGGGTCAGATATTACACTGCAAGCACATTGTGTCAAAAACTATGCTTCCCCAAGCAGCGACACCTGTTTCTGGTTTTAAAAAGGGCTCCTACACCACCTGGTGCTCAGACATATAAATACATAAATCTATAAATAAATTACAGATGCACTGTGGTTTTGTCCACACCATCTGTTGCTTGTTAACAATTAAATTTATGCTTGTTAGCAGTTATGTTTATTTAGTTTGGTTGGATATACTGTAGATATGATCATATAACAGTTGACACACAGTATCTGTGTATGTGTATTCTAGCCAGGTATCATAGAGAGCCTGCTATTGGCCACCAATGAGCGTCCCTGGCTCTGGGGGGTCTATGTCTTCACTGTTGGACTTCCTGTCATTCTCTTCATTAGCTTCATGTGGCCTGACAAGGTAGAGTATGCCTGTTTATGCATGTGTGTGTTTATGTGTGTGTGTGTGTGTGTGTGTATATATATATGTGTTTATTTGTGTTGGTTATTGTCTTGTCATTAGAACTATAAGAAATGTGATGTGTGAGTGTGGTTTGGTCCTCTAAACAAACAGGGCAGCTACAGTACAAGAAATCAAAGCGTGTGTGTGTGTGTGTGTGTGTGTGTGTGTGTGTGTGTGTGTGTGTGTGTGTGTGCGTGCATGTAGAGGTTTGGGCCCGTCGATCAGGAGTATTACTATAAGAAGTCTGATGATGATCAACCAGATGATTCTGAGCTGTCAGAGCGGACAAAAGCTGTGGATATCAAAGGTAATGTTTTATGTTTTAGGTACTACATCATTAGTTGTAGAACCCCAGGCTGTGGTAGTAATGGTAGTAATGTCTTCTCTTCTCTGTGTAGGAAAGGCTGACAGAGCTGGGACAAGGAAGAGATGGTAACCAGAGGAAGCGTGACCTAGACCAGAAGGTGGGAGATGTGTCAACGGATAATGTCTCATGTCATCATAATGTAATAATGTTGATTCTAAAGGTGTAAAAGCACATGGAGGGTGTTAAAGCACCAGTATCGAGTGTGAAAAGTAGCTGACATCCATACAATAAATGAGATAAAAAATAAATTTGTACGAGCTAGTCGATATTAAGTATTAGTAGAGCTGGGCAATATATTGGTATTATATCGATATCGTGATATGAGACTAGATATCGGTCTTAGATTTTGGATATCTTAATATCGTGATATGGCATAAGTCTGGTTTCAAAGGCTGCATTACAGTAAAGTTGTCATTTTCTGAACTTACCAGACTGTTGTAACTGTTCTATTATTTGCCTTTACCAACTTAGTCATTATATCCACATTACTGATGATTATTTATCTAAAATCTCATTGCGTAAATGTTTTGTGAAAGCACCAATAATCAACACTACAATATCGTTGCGGTATAGATATCAAGGTATTTGGTAAAAAATATTGTGATATTTGATTTTGTCCATATCGCCCAGCCCTAAGTATTAGCTGGTTTCAAATTACCATGTGAATAGTCTATATCCACATTGTTCCACTTCCGGGATTTCTCCGTTGCCGCCGAGAAACTCCCCCGGAGGTCACTCTTTTCTCTCCCTATGTTGTTCCTGCCTCTTACAATGCAGACGCTTTGCTGCTTGCTCTTGCCTCTGCTTGCATATTTCTGCTGATAATCTTGCTTTCCCTCTGAGAGAAACTATGAGCAACGGCTCTGGATACTTATAAATCACTGGACTATACATTTTTTTTATAGGCATAGCAGGCTATTGCCATTTTTCAACATTTTTCTGCGTGAGCGTGGCCTACAAATAGCTCAAGCCTGTCAAAGTGACTGTAGCTAAAGCTAATTAGCAGCATGATGCCTTCCTTCTCCATGGAGGACTACTACAAACTCCTTCAGAAGATTGCAGTTCTGGAAACCAAAATTTACCGGTTAGAAGTAAACGTGGAAGTGAACAGATCTTGTGGAAATGACACCACTTTACCACTGAACCAAAACAATGGACAAAAGCATGCTAACACACGGCTAACTAGCACCAGCAAGACCACAAGGAAACAGGAGAGCTGTGGAACGGATAATAAATCAACAAGTGGTAGTCCTCCCTGGAACTCTTTTGGTGCAAAGCCTAAGAGTAAATCATTTTCCTGGGAAATGGGAGGACGACTAACGGGCAGAGCACAGTGCCCTGAGATTTGTGATTCGACCGGCTGGCCTGCATTACCATCCAGGCAGAGCGCCTCTTCAACCCCTGTACTTAGTAGGACACAGCCGTGGACAGCTACAAAAGGGAAAAACAGCAACAAAATGCCTCCCCAACAACTGAGTGTGCAGGTGGAGAACAGATTTGCTCCTCTGCTGCAGGACCCTGGACATAAC
The DNA here is from genome assembly GCA_025617405.1 of Perca schrenkii. Taxonomy (NCBI): domain Eukaryota; kingdom Metazoa; phylum Chordata; class Actinopteri; order Perciformes; family Percidae; genus Perca; species Perca schrenkii. The sequence continues at coordinate 32,740,478 of CM046796.1, forward strand.
CTGGATTGCGTCTCATCGTCACACAGCAGGGTAAGGACTGAGAGCAATTCTAAAATTAAAAAACTACAGAGAAAGCTAACGACTGGGCCTAAAACTCTGATTGTGGGTGACTCTGCTGTGAAAGATATCATAAGCAGTAAAAACCCCAAAATACTCTGTTATCCCAAATGATATGTCAAATGATGTTGTAAAGCAAGAGTCTGAAGTGCTGAAACGTGACTTTATGGATCTGCTGAACACAGTTGGCTCCATAAATGCGAAAGTGTTTATCAGTGGCCCTATACCGCCAGTCACAACAGGAGTTGAGAGATTCAGCAGACTGCTGGCACTGAACAGATGGCTTTCAACTGCATGTACCGACCATTCTCTGCAGTTCATTGACAATTTTAACATTTTCTGGGACCGCAGACATCTTTTTAAAGCAGACAGACTCTTACTTTACAAGTCAGGAGTAAAGCTGTTCACCTCTAGCCTACTTTACTCTCTGCACCACCCATCTGCTCCCTTGGCCAAGGGCATGAGACAAGATACATCAACACAAACAAAACAAGAGGAAGACACAACAAAGTGCGGCAGTGATCCACCACAGCCCCCACTTGGGCAAGGATTTGACCATGGGAGACTACAGAGCGGAGACAAGAAATCTCAAATCCCCTTCTCACCTATTCAACACTCCTCAAACCCCCTTACCAACCCCAACGAGAACTCATCGCCCTCCCCATTCCATAGGAGACCAAAGAGCGGAGATGAGAAATCTCAATCCCCATTCTCACCCGTCCAACACTACTCAAACTCCTTTAACAACCACGACACCTTTGAGGACGTCTTTGAGAATGAGTCGCTCTCCCCTCTTTCCCCAAACCCCATGTTGGAGTTCACTGACCAGATGAAGCAGCTGGTGAATGCTGGAACCAAGTATGCCCCCCTTCCTTCTCCCATCATTCGCCCCCGGCCAAAAGTAAAATGCCAGGCACCTCTGCCCCCTCAAGAGCGGCAGCTAACTCATTCTTCCCAAACTGATAAGGATGCTTGTTTGCAAAATGCAGCAACCATTAACTGATATGGGCCGGGTCCAGACTGCATGCCTAGTAGCACTCATGACTCTTTCCAAGACAAGCCTTGGCCCTGCGTATTAGATTCTTCCACAATTTATGTTGTGATAGGTAATAGAAAAAGAATAACCAATAAGCACTTAACTGCAAACTTTGCAAACTTAGCATCCATTCCTCGTCAGCCACAGTCAGTCACAAAAAATGAAAACACACTAACACTAGCCCTACTAAACATCAGGTCCTTGGTAGGAAAATCATTTTTAATCAATGATTTTATTATTAAGCACAATCTTGATTTTATGTTTTTAACTGAAACCTGGTTGGACCATAATAACAGTGCTGCTGTTCTCATTGAGTCAGCCCCCCTAACTTTAGTTTTATGAGTGAGAATAGAGTGAATAAGAAAGGAGGTGGAGTCGCCATTTTGTTTAATGGCTCATTCCAATGTACGCAATTATCTTATGGAAATTTTGCTTCTTTTGAATATGTGACTCTTCAGCTAAGATCCTCCCCTCAAGCTATACTTCTAAATATCTACAGGCCACCTAAATACTGTGCAAACGTCTTTGACAATTTTAATGAACTGCTGACCATAATCTGTATTAACTTTGACCGTGTAATTATTGCTGGTGATTTTAACATTCATGTTGACAACCCCCAGGGCCGAGGGACCAAAGAACTGTGTTGTGTTTTTGAGAGCTATGGACTGACTCAGCATGTGACACAGCCCACGCACAATAAGGGGCACACTCTGGACTTGATTATCTCCAAGGGTCTAAACAACTGTTGTCTACCAAGGCTTGCAACGACTTTGCCTCCTTCTTCACAGACAAAATTCGGAAAATTAGACAAACAGTCAGTGCTTCCATATCAAGTACAGGATATGTGTTGTCACAGTGTGCACGCAAAACAAATTCCAACATGACACAATTTCATACGATCAACCTTAAAAACCTGGAGGACATTATACAACATCTGAAAACCTCCTCCTGTTGCCTTGATATTCTACCAACGGGTGTTTTCAAAAGTGTTTTGAATTGTTTGGCTTCTGATCTTCTACAGATTGTAAACACATCTCTGCTCTCAGGTATCTTCCCACAGGCCCTGAAAACTGCAGTCATCAAGCCACTCCTAAAAAAGAACAATCTAGACACGACACTAATGAGCAACTATAGGCCAATATCAAACCTTCCATTTTTAAGTAAAATCATAGAAAACGTGGTTTTTCAACAACTCTACCTTTTCTTAACAGTTTTGATGCCTTCCAGTCAGGTTTTCGACCACACCACAGCACCGAGACAGCTCTTGTTAAAGTCTTTAATGACATCCACTTAAACACAGATAGTGGCAAAATTTCAGTCTTAGTATTACTTGATCTCAGTGCTGCATTTGATACGGTAGACCATGACATATTGCTTGACCGATTGGAAAACTGGGTTGGTCTTTCTGGCTCAGTACTAAAGTGGTTTGAATCCTATTTAAAGAATAGGGACTACTTTGTGTCTATAGGTAATTATACATCTGAGCATACAAACATGACGTGCGGAGTTCCCCAAGGCTCAGTTCTGGGGCCTCTTCTGTTCAACATCTACATGCTTCCACTGGCTCAGATTATGGAAAACAACAAAATAAGTTACCATAGTTATGCGGATGACACACAAATTTACATAACCTTATCGCCAGGGAACTATAGCCCAATATAACAATTAAATATGTGCATTCAACAGATTAATGATTGGATGTGCCAGAACTTTCTTAAATTAAATGAAGAAAAAACGGAGGTGGTCGTTTTTGGAGCAAAAGAGGAACGATTGAAAGTCAGCGCTCAGCTTCAAACGACAATGTTAAAAACAACAGACAAAGCCAGAAATCTTGGTGTAGTCATGGACTCAGACATGAATTTTAAAAGCCACATTAACATAATTAAAAAATCAGCATATTATCACCTTAAAAATATATCAAGGGTTAAAGGACTTATGTCTCAGCAGGATCTGGAAAAACTTGTCCATGCTTTTATCTTCAGTAGACTTGACTACTGTAACGGTGTCTTTACAGGTCTCCCTAAAAAATCAATCAGACAGCTGCAGCTGATTCAGAACACTGCTGCTCGATTCCTTACTAAAACCAAGAAAGTGGATCACATCACTCCAGTACTGAAGTCTCTACACTGGCTTCCAGTGCCTCAAAGAATTGATTTCAAAATACTTTTACTGGTTTATAAATCACTAAACGGTTTAGGGCCAAAATACATTTCTGATCTGCTACTACATTATGACCCACCCAGACCTCTCAGATCGTCTGGGACAGGTCTACTTGTTGTCCCCAGAGTCAGAATTAAACAGGGGGAAGCAGCGTTCAGTTTTTATGCTCCACATCTTTGGAACAAACTCCCAGAAACCTGTAGGTCCGCTGCAACTCTCAGTTCTTTTAAATCTAAGCTAAAGACCTATCTTTTTGATGTTGCTTTTCTTTAAATAATCGATTTTATTAACTTCAATTTCTTATACTGCACTGTAACTTTTATTCTTATACTGCACTATCAATTTTATTCTTGTCTTTTAATGTTTTTAATTTGTTTATTAATGTTTTTAAATTGTTTTTAATTGTCTTCTAACTGCTCTTTAATGTTTTATGTAAAGCACTTTGAATTGCCCTGTTGCTGAAATGTGCTATACAAATAATGCTGCCTTGCCTTGCCTTGCCTTTTCGGCCGGATGTCCCTTACCTCCCGCTTTCTTTGTGTTGGAATTTTAAACTCCGGTGGATTTAGGAGGACTATGGTTAACTGCAGACAGCTAGCTAGACTATCTGTCCAATCTGAGTTTTCTACCCATGTGTGCATATGGTTGAGGTTATGCATTGACTTTCTTATAGTTAAGGTCAGGATAGCCCATTGATCAGGGTACGGGAACTGAACAAATCAGGTTTCTGGTACAGATTGGGTAGTAACAGGGGTATTATTTAGTTGATTGCAATCTGCAACCTCACCACTAGATGCCACTAAATCCTACACACTGGTCCTATAAACCCGTTATTTACAAAGTCCACTCTTGTCCGTGAACTGTGGGTAACAAAAACTAATTATGTACGTTTGTCTTTGTCTGTGCATTTGCATAGGTTCATTGATCAGTGGAACGACCTCATGCGAGGAAAGCCCCACCAACACACAAGAGGATGCTGGGCAATCAGTTCGTAGGCCAGTCGTATTGATGAATGGATACAACTACACAGTGTGAACACAATAATGTCTGAGGACTGTCCCATAGTCAAAATAATACAAAATATGTTCTACGTCTGCCTCTAAGAACATTTGGAGCTGGAATGAAGGATTTGGACTCCTCAGCTTGTCTTATTGTAGAACATAAGAGGTTGAATAACACACAACGTTGTTTGGTCATCTCAGGTCTTGTCATGTGGTTGTGAAGGAAACTAGTGTCACCACCTAGTAGGCAGAAATATTAACCCCAGTCATTTATGGCTAATAAAAACCTCACTATGAAACAAACTGGTTTTGTTATTTGGTAACACTTTACAATACTGTACACAAAAATGTGAGTAGTTTCTAAGGAACGAGTGAGGAATGAATCAGGAATGACCTAATAATTATTGCATTGTTAATGGGTAATTCCTGAATATCTGTGATTCGAGTGCTATATAGTAGTGATGTCCAAAAGAAGCTTCATGAACTATTTAGTTGTATTTGTTGACCTAACTCAAATGGCACTCTTGGTTAACGATTAGTTCATAAATACCTGTGTATGGTTCATACTGAACACTTTCTTCATAATGCTGACTTTAAAAGCGTTTCCACTGGCGCAGTCACATTTCCAATATCGGAATGAAATCGTGGGAGTCTTGCTAGAATTGGGGTGCACTCCCGTTGTCAGTTGTGTAGCCTATGTAAATGTTGGGGCGTGACCGTTCTCTTAATACACCCATGGGCGTGACAAAGGTACAGGTCTTGGGATGCTTACGTAAGCAACTAGCTTTGTTGAGATTTGCCCGTTTTCAGCGGCAGTTTCAAAATATGAGATTTTCATAGTAAAGGGGTGTCAATGGGATTTTGAGCTTCTATGTATGTCCTATTTACCCACTGAACTGTCGTTATTCAACTATGACGGTTTTGCATTCTATCACCCCTTTAATTGTTTGACTGGAGTTTATGGTGAAGTAACTTAAAGAGGCTAATTTTTAGTGCATTCTTTCTACTGTTACCGGTGCAGGGAGGGATAAATAAGCATGCATGTCTTAATGCCTCTAAATTACAAGTTATGGGAAAATAATACAATTTGAGAGGTGTTTACATGCAATTTTAATTACGATAGTGTTAAAGGTGCACTGGGTAAGACTTATAAAACTAACTTTCTTTCATATTTGATGAAACTGACCCTATGTTCGAGTAGAACTACACGAAGCAGGTAATACAAAAAAAAGAAGATCTGGCTCCTCTGGCACCACCTACAGCCTGTAGTGCGATTTGCAAAAATCCACAGCTCCCTGTTCAGATGCACCAATCAGGGCCAGGGGTTGTGTCTAACTGCGTGTCAATAACTCAAGTGTCAATAACGCATTCATTCTCCCTTGTGGGGGGAGGGGCTTAAGAGACAGTTTGGGGCTTTACCTGAAAGGGAGGAGGGACTGAGAAGCTGTTGATGTTCAAATTCTTTGGCTAAGTCCTGAATCTTCACAATCCTATCTACAATACCTTTAAAGGGGTGATAGAATGCAAAACCGATTTTACCCTGTCATAGTTGAATAACGACAGTTCGGTGGGTAAATAGGACATACATAGAAGCTCAAAGTCCCACTGACACCCCTTTACTATGAAAATCTCATATTTTGAAACTGCTGCTGAAAACGGGCGAATCCCAACAAAGCGGAGTTGCTTGCCCAGGCATCTCAAAATCCGGAACCTTAAGAGAACAGTCACGCCCCAACATTTACATAGGCTACACAACTGACCTGAGATCAGGTAGTCTTCTGAATCTAGCTAGGTCACCCAGATCTCTGCTATTCCATTACAAAATTCACTTCTGAAACTTTTTTATGCGAGAAATCAACTATGTAAAGCTCAAATATGGGCCGTTTTACGAAAATGGATGGTTAATTGCAAATGTTGTCCGACTGTGTGTCGGAGTTCGGCACCGGTGCTGCCTGTGTTGTTGCCTCGCCTCGCCCCTTTTAAACAAACGATTGGGGAAGGAAATAAACGCCGCTTGTCCGCGAGTCTCATTGATAGAGCCTGCAGCTGAATGTAGCTCTATCAATGAGAGCTAGCTCCTAGAATTCCTCTGAAATTCACAAATATTCATTAACTTGAAATCGGACATCGTAGTTAGCTTTATAAGACATTTATTTAGATGTGTAAGTGGCGTGACGAAATTCAAACTGTAAATATACTCGAATTACGACCAAAAATGAAGCTAACTATCCGTGATTTGTAGCTAGCTACACATAGCTAGGATTGAAGGGACAGTCATAGCTAACGAAACCCCCACTGTTCAAACTTGAAATCGGACATCGTAGTTAGCTTTATAAGACATTTAGTTAGATGTGTAAGTGGTGTGACGAAATTCAAACTGTAAATATAATCGAATTACGACCAAAAATGAAGCTAACTAGCCGTGATTTGTAGCTACACATAGATGGGATTGAAGGGACAGTCGCAGCTAACGTAGGGTGACCAGATTTCCGGGAGCTGAAACCGGGACACTTTGCGTGTGACCGTAGTGCTTGTGCATGCGCACACGCTTTTTAACGTGAACATGGGCCAGCCGAGGTCAGACATATACAGTAACTTCATTATTTTGATCATACGCTCCTCATCTAATAATAAATGTTTTTGTTTTTTTTCGGTAAAATTAACAAAATTGCAGCAACAGCCTTTTTCAGTTCAGAATGAGATTTATGTTGAGACTTTTCTAAAAAAATTTTTTGAAGTGTTATTTATTCCAATAACACCAAAAGAATTAAAATGATTGAAAATTTTGAGCATTAATCACTTCATTTCCTGCATTCTGGTGAATTTTTATGCACCTATTTCTACCTTTTTCTGAATCAATGTATGCTGCAAATATCGTTATGTAAAGAGAAAAATAGATTACAATCCAAATATAAAAACATAATGGAATATATTGAAGTAAGGCTAACAGGCATTATGTAATGCTTTCAAATATGTATTCTCCTTTGGATGGACTTTTCTAATTATAGCTGAGTCAGCACCAGTAGCGGAGATAGCGTAGGTGCATGGGTGCAGTCGCCCCAGGGCCCCGTGCCAATGAGGGGCCCCTTAATCACCCCCGATCTTCCGTCACTTGATGAAAATGGGACCCCGCCAGGTGATATAGTATAATTTGTTAACAGAAAGAAGCTACGGTATGTGACTTAGTGAGAAACCAGCTCTTCTTATCAAACGTAACAGTCACTTAACTCATGGTTACAATGGTAAACCACCACAACAATGACAATTAACAGGCAACAAAACACTACATTCTAAGCAGACACATTAAAAAACAAAATTTATGAAGTTACATTTTGTATTTTAGAATAAACTGCAAACTTATCAGCAAATTTTAACACAACTCTATTTACCGCTTTGCATCATGGGAATTAGCAAGCCAATGAGCAACGCTCTCTTTATTTTTTCACGTCGTTATTTCCTTCTTAGTCTGGTATATATATATATATATGTATATATATATATATATATATATATATATATATATATATATATATATATATATAGCTACACACAGAGGCCAATGGGCAGCGCAATGAGCGCCGCCATGTCAAGTCCCCCCCCAGCTTGTTGTACTTAGTTACTGTTGCTAAGGCCGGCCCAAGCGTCTCCTACTTAGCAACAGTAACTAAGAGTGGCGTGAGGCACAAATATATAATTTAAACATTAGCTACATAGCTAGGCTACTTTCCTGATTGCACTTAAGAGAATAGTCACTAAAAATGGAAAGAAAATATAAATCTGGCGCATTAAAAAGAAAAGAACGAGATAGTAGGAGAAATGTGGTAGCATCGTGTGCTCCTCTCACATCGTACTTCTCATCATTATCATCATCATCATCATCATCATCCCTGACTCAACAAAATGATAATAATACCGTTAATGTTGTAACTCAGTCATCAATAGTTAATGTTACTACAGCTGCTAGTGCTTTCCCTACTAGCCTGACACCGGCTAACGATGAAGCTAACAGCAGTCAAGCCCAACAAAGCTCACCGGAGGAGGGGGACGACTGTCACCGGCAATGTGAAGTGGAGGATACCTCGTCGGTCGCGGAGGCCTCTGGTTCCAGCAGAAGCGCCAGCATGGGTCCTTCAGAGGCGCACTGCCTAGGCAATGTCCTGTCTGAAGAGGAATATCCCACTGACCCGTACCTTTTTCGGCAACGGCCTCTCACCACTGAATTGATCCGTGCGGTGATTGGACATGGTCCTTGCCAGCCTGGCTTGAGGGACTGCTACAAAGAGTTTCCACATGACCAGGATAAGCGACGCTTCAGTCCGGCTTGGTATATGCGCCAGATGGGAGGCTCAGGTAACCCAGTGGAGCGCCAGTGGTTGGTGTACTCACCCAGGGCAAACCGACTGTTCTGTTTCTGTTGCTGGCTTTTTGGTAAAAAGTCCAATGACAGTGCTGGGAAAGCCTGGGCTGACCCATGTATGGGGGTTTTCTTCATTTAAAAAAAGGGACAGAGCGGATTGAGACGCATGAAAGGTCCGGCGCTCACCGGGAGGCAGAGAAAGCATATCTAATGACAAAGTTTCGTTTGAGTCAGGACAGCACTGTCATTGCGTAGCTTCTGAAAGCAGAGAGAGAGCAGGTGGAGAAGAACAGAAGGATCCTACACAGGTTGGTGGACACCACTCTCTTTTTAGCCAGACAGGGTCTGGCTTTTCGTGGCCACAGAGAACATGCTGGGCTGGGAGCCCCTGACTCTAACGAGGGGAATTTCTTAGAGCTCCTGAAGTTGCTGGCTCACTACGACTCCATCCTCGAGCAGCACATGAATAACCCGGTCAGCAGAGTGACATACCTCAGTCACCAGTCCCAAAACGAGCTCATTGCAGCTCTTTCCAAAGAGACACTGAGCACAATAATTGATGAGATAGTCAGCAAAGTTTTTCTCAGTTATTGTAGATTCCACCATAGATATAACGAGAATGGATCAGTTTTCTCTTTCACTCAGATATGTCACCAAAACATGCAGCAGCATTGAGCGGTTTATTAAATTTGAGGAGTTACCTGATGGCAGTGCGGCGTCCTTTTATGATCTTCTGCATAATTCGCTGACAAAGGACCTTGGTCTTAATGTAAATGATCTGAGGGGACAAGCATATGACGGTGCCAGAACGATGTCAGGGCAGTTAACGGGGCTGCAAGCCAGGGTCAAGCAAAATTGCTCAGACAAGGCATTTTATGTCCACTGCTGCGCACACAACCTCAATCTAATTCTTATGGATGCTGCGTGTTGTTTGTGTAGCGCTAAAGTTTTTTTCGGTACACTTGAGACCTTGTACTGTTTTTTAACTTCAAGCCTTCCGAGATTTAAAAAATACTGGAGGAGGAACAGGAAATCATGCAAATTGAAAGAACCGTTCTTACGCTGAAAAGCCTTTCGGACACAAGGTGGGCCTCCAGGAAGCAGGCCACAGAAGCGGTGATCCAGAGCCTCCCAGCCATTCTCAAAGCCCTGAGCCGTATCCAACACCACCACAACAGCACACCCAAGGTGGCCTCTGAAGCTGACGGCCTGCTGTCAAAACTCAGCACATTTGAATTCATGTTCATGTTGGTGTTTTGGAACGATTTGCTGAAGAGGACATACATCCTGTCGAATTACCTCCAAAAAGAGTCACTGGATGTCAACACTGCTGTGAATCTTATTGACAGTACGGTGGCTCAGATCAGAGAGTTACGCACAGAAGAAGCCTTTGACAGCATGGAGAACACAGCAAGAAGTCTGGCCAGAGAAAGCGACGCAGCCACCGAGTTTGCGGAACAGAGGATTCGCAAGAGAAAAAGGCATTTTGACGAGGACGCAGAGGATGACCAGATCGAGGACAGCAGACGCCGCTTCAAAGCGGAAATTTATTTTTACATTCTGGATGTTTTTGTGGGGCAGTTTGAAAGTAGATTTTCAGACTTCAAAAAAATGGCCAAACTGTTCGCAGTCCTCTGCCCAAAGCGGTTTGAGCACCCTGATGCTGAGGAGAAAATGCTTGAGCTGGCCCGTTTCTACTCAGAAGACATGCCCAAGCCAGAAGACGCAGTGGAGGAGTTTCGCTCTTTTCGTGCATTGTATTCAGAGTTAAACATGGATCTCACCACCGACGCCGTCCTGCCATTCCTCATTGCCAACGACATGGATAGAGCCTACCCACACCTGACCATTCTCCACAGGATTTATAAAACCCTTCCTATCAGCAGCGCCAGCGCCGAACGAAGTTTCAGCCGTCTGCGGCTCATAAAAACATACTTGCGTTCGTGCATGGATGAGGCCAGACTGTCCCATCTCACCTTGCTGTGTGTGGAGCGGGACATACATATCGACAAGGACAAAGTGGTGGGCAGATTTGCCACCATGAAGGAGAGGAGGATGAAGATGTAATAAGGGACCATGATATGTATATAGTTTTTGTTAGATGTAGCCCATTTGTTATTGAAGATCGTTAAGCAGACAACTAAATGGTAAATGGTAAGAAAAAAAATCTTCTAAGAATTTATATTTTAGTTATTAATAAGTCAATCAGAATGTTATAAATCAGTCTTACTCAAAGTTTTCATCCCAGTTGAGTTTTCATGTAGCACATTTCGCCTACCTATGGAGTTGTAAACAAACATTGTGTTCAATACAGTATAATAGTGCCATGTCAATTATATAGCGTGGCACTGATTGAGCGCACTTGGCATTTTAAGCACGATCATCGGCTGTTGCTGTCCGTGGTGCTGAAACATTTTTACTTGACTGGCAAACTGCTTTCTTTGTTTGTTTGTCAATACAAATTTGTCAAAACATTTGGCTTTTCTTTGTGTTTTATTCGACATATACTTGGCTCAACAAGTGACACATCCTAACATATGCATTCATCAGATAATTTACCGTTTTTATTTAACGATTCTAATTTTAAAATGACTTGGTAACAGAGGGCCCCATGATGAAGCTCCGCCCCCACTGTACTGAGAGTCTAGCTCCGCCCCTGGTCAGCACCCATGTAGCCTAGGCATCATTTACTCCTCCCTATTAATAAACCCCTGGACTGTAAAATTTCAGATGTGTTTGAGCAATGTCCAAAACTTTGTGCACATTCAAAATACAGTATCTGTGTTCTCTGTGATTTGGAGGAGTAGTGATTTTGAGAAAAATAAAGTTATAATAGGCTATTACAAGAATAAAGTCACTATTTCAGAAATCTACCTGCACAGTCTGGTTTTACGTGATTGCTGTAGCTCTCAGACCTTCTGACAGACACAGCCCAGTAAACAATTACCGTCTTTCAACGTTGAAATATGGTTGAAAATAAGTCGGTCCGCCTTGGACTGTTTAACAACGTGATTTCAACTAAGTAGTTTCGGCCGGACTGTTTGACTACGTGTTTTCAACTCATCATCTAAGACAGAATAAGCCATACATGCTAAAATAACGGCGTGGTTGGTTTACTGCAGTGGTAAAAGTACTCTTAGCTTAGTGAGTAATACGACTAGAAATACTTGGTCATTTTTATAATAATAGCCTGTTGATTTAGCTAGCTAGGTTCGTTTATAAAATATAAATCCAACACGATATGCGTTGCAAATAGATACCAGCAAAGGACTATGGCGGGCGGAGACAGAAACTCATTGAAGAGTGCGCTCTATCTGGCACCCCGCCCGCTGGATCTTCACACAGAGTAAAAAGGAGCGCACCTCATCAACTGGCGTAACCCAGTCACCCCAATGAGTCACCCCCACACATCGTCTCCCGGTGAGTTGGCTATTGGCATCGGACCATCGGCTATATTATTATCTTCTCCTCTAAACAACACTTTGGTTCCTGGGGCAGGGAGGCGAGGTAAGCAGTTTCATTTTACCTGTTGCTGACAATGTGCTTGTTTAAACAGTGCTTCTAGAATAAACTTTCGAACGTTACATTAGCTAACATAACTTAGCTAGCTAGCTTATAAAGGGTAGCTAACTAACTTAAGTTATTTCAAAGGAGTCGTTAATTGAGACATTTCAAGGCTGTATCGTTATCTTCTATGTCTGTGTGCACATTTAAATTTACGTTATCTAATAAGTTAATCGGTTTTCTTTTTTATTAAGATATATCTGAGTCATTGTATGCTACCTTGGCTAGCTAGCTACGACAAATATTAGCATGCTAAAATGTAGTTAACTTTGATGTAGCTTGGTTTAAGGAGAGGTTTATGAATAAAATGTTACAAACGATAGCTAATCCACCAACCGTTAGTAATGGACATGCCAATGGTAAATTATTTTTGGATATTTTAATTTAGCTGGATGTTTAAAAATGGGCGGCAAAAGCTTTTTTCACCGGCAACTCTGTCACCGTCCTCAGCGGTACGTTATATACTGTCTATGACGTTAACGTCTGTATTAAAAGACTAACACCGCCATCTTGCTTGCTGAAAAGTGAACATGCAGAAAAAGGAGGCAAATTTGTATTCAGCTATCATGTAGCCTATTTTGAATGCTCACGTTTCCATAGAGCATGTGTTTTTAATTGTTTGTGTAACGTTACTAAAAGTTATGTATTAAATATTTTATGTAGTTATTATGTCCTTTTAAATAAATGCAAAATGTAAGGCTGACCTAGACAGGCGGACACATCGCTGGTTCCCGCCTGGGGCTGTGGTGTACACTCTGATTTTATACACAACTCCCTGGACGTTATCTCTGTCATTTTATTTTAAACGATGAATATGCAGAACAAATTTATAGAGTAGATTACACACATTTTTACAGATGAAATTTTGGACAGCCAAGTGTGCCGTTTTTAGGTATAACCTTTTACATAAATCAGGCTTTTGAATGATATATTAACTAATCCCTATGTAAAAACCTTCAGAATATAGAGAGGAAGGAAACTGGAAAGTTTGGTGTAACTTAATGTAAGTTCCATACAGTACAGGTGAATAGGGTAATACATTTTAACATGACACTTCTTCCCTTTTACTGACATTAAGATAATAATTTTCTCCACTTCACTTCTGTATTATAATATTTATGAAATTGTTCTGTTTAAATGAAAACAAGGCTTTTTCTAATTCTAACTTTTGGGCTAATAAACAAAGTAGGGTAAAATAAACATCTAAATGTGCATCTGTATTTTTTGTAATAGTCTGAAAGAAGACATGCTATGGAAGAAAAATAGCCCTCAGCTGCACACCCCTCAGCCTCAGCAGCATCAGCCTCGTCCTCTACACACAGGAGCAGCTAGACCCTATTGGGGAGCAGCCTCCATTCATGCTGCTGGGCCAGCAGGAAATGGAGCAGGAGCCAGGAACAAGCCTGAAAAACCTCTTCCGGGGCAGTGGACGTAGCCCTGGAATAAAGAACCTGAAACTCCCTCTTTCAATTGGTAAGAAAGAAAAGTAGGACATATGTGCGTTCACAGAAAACTACCTCCGGGACTACCAGTAGTACCACAAGGGCAGCTGCCCCACTGCTAAGCAGCTGGGAAATGCATAGTCCAAGGTGTCGAGGGTTAGGTCTTTTATATTTTATCTGGCAACGGGACGGACAGAATTGTTCAGTTGGCTGTTTTTAAGGAACGTTGATGGCATCCAAAAGTAAGTGTGAATTATCTTGAATTGGTTATGACACACACCTGATGTGAACAGTGACTAACTCAAAGCCTACTTTTCTGCAGATACACAGCCCACCTCCAGTCTGTAGGCAAGACCATCACAACGGCAAATTTCTACCTGAGGAACATACAGCAGTTCAAATATTTTTTCGGGAAACCCCGTCGGCCCAGTCTCACCTGACTGCGATGGATGCGGTGAGCGTGCTGCGCACCGTCAAGTGCCTCACAGACATAACCTGGAACGTTGTCCTGCACCAGCTGGCAGTGAAATATCCTGCCGGGGCCAAACTGATGATCCCAGAGTTGCTGGGTAAGTGTGCATCCCTCTTTCCAAAATAGCCCAAATAGTCCATCTCCAACGGAAGCCTGCCGTGCAAAGTGATGTGTGTGTTTATCTTCCCCTCAGTGTTCCCCCTCACCATTTTAACGGCTACTTTGCGGCCTTCACAGCCTCTATTTACGGTCATCGCCCGGGTGTACTCGGTAGCCTCCGGGTTTGCGAGGTTGAGGAGGCCGCAGTGATTCTTGTGAGTCTGTTGTTTTTGTAAATTTTTCCTCTGAATGAGTGTGTCCGTTTTCTGTGACAGGGAACACAAGTCATTTGGGGCGGCCCAAATGTTCTTGGAGATTGACGAGTTTTGCTGGCTGGAGAGGTGGCTGTAGCTGCGGGCGGCCAGTAAGCCACCGAACCAGCTGTATTTTGGGAAGGGCCCTTGTTAAAACTTCTTGCACAACCTGCAGGTAGCGTGTGCGGAGATGGGCCTTAAAAGGTGCCCCAACTTCACCGACCTGAGGACCACTGTGTCTGCTCATGTGAGTTCTCCTCAGTCACTTATCTGCTCAGGCTGGATTTCATTAAAATCTGCTGGCTTATCTAACGGTAGCAATCTTTTCTCTTCTACTTTTTTAAGGCCAAGAACAACCGGTCTGCCGATTAGCGGAAGATGGTGGCCACCTTTATGTGCTACAACACGGCCACAGCTGACTGCTTCTACGCCCTCAGCCTGAACGTGGCCCAGTCAAAGAGGATGAGGGAGCATTTTCACTAGACCCTCACCCCCTACCAGGAGTCAGGGACCTCGGGACTGGAGGAGGAGAGGGAGTTTATGGCGAGGCTGCAAAATGTAAGTAAAACTCTAAGATATCTACTTTGAAGACTCAGTCCATTTTATGTCTGTTACACCAGACCTCACTGTGTTTTGTGTTTGTGTTTTCTCAACAGACACCAGAGAAGGCCGATCGGGATGAGCCAGTACGGCAGGCTGATGGTGGCGTTGACTGCGCTCAAGGCTCAACTCCACCTGTCAAAAAAAGACTTACAGAGAGAGCGAGAAGGACAGCGCATTGGGTGGCACAAAAGAGTTGCAGCCCTAGACAAACACACACACACACACTCACGTAAACGTTTTTTTGAATTGTGTTTTATAGATTGGTTAAGATTAATTTTTGTATTATACATTTTTTTTTAAGATTCCTCTTTTATTACATGTTCTTTTTTAGTAGATGTTAAGATTAATTTTCTTTTAGTGTGTTTTCATGTTGTTCTATTTTGGTATGTGTTCAATACAAGTTCCTTTTTTACTTAAAATGACAACTATAATACTGAGCACGCTTAGCCTAACCATGAAGCCAGGAACACCAAATTGGTCAGGTATTCTCAACACAGGCCCACCTTTGAGTTTGAAAAGGTTCAAAGTATCTAGTTTTATTAAAATACATAGATATCCAGTGCAATACCTAACAACTGTCATAGAGTGAATGGGAACTTCCACATTTCCTGACTGCCATTTCTTTTAGTGACAGACTATGGAGCTGGAATCAGCTTGGTTTAGTAGAGCACTCTCCACTGTACAACATATCTAAATGTCATAGTCATAACTCATTTCAAAGTGTTTTTATTATGATCAGAAATCCTCCTCACTTGTCAGTAACCTCATTTATATTTTTTAGTTTATTGCACTATATTTTATTTAAAATGTGCTGTTTTATAAAATAAAGCTATTCTAACTAAACCTTTTAAAGCTTTGTTTCATTCAAATGTTAATCTTAAATGTTATTTGGCATGTTAATGTGTTGTGACTTGAGAATTGACTATTGATTATTGTAAATAGGCAATGAGTAAATGTTGAAGATTGACCTGTTTTCAACGTTGAAAAGTCGGACAAATTTGACGTCTTTTCAATTTTCATTTTCAACCTTCAGGAGACCGTAATTAGACGTTGAAAATCGACCTGTTTTCAACGTTGAAAAGTCGGACAAATTTGACGTCTTTTCAATTTTCATTTTCAACCTTCAGGAGACCGTAATTAGACGTTGAAGACTGACCTGTTTTCAACGTTGAAAAGTCGGACAAATTTGACGTCTTTTCAATTTTCATTTTCAACCTTCAGGAGACCGTAATTAGACGTTGAAGATTTACGTCTATTCAATGTCTAATAGACGACTTTTTGCTAGCTGGGAGAGCTGTTTGGGTCTCTGAATGAGACAAAGAGTTTAGCTAGAGAAGTGGCCGTACGCTGCTCTACATCAGAGGTGGAAAACCGAATCTACTGCAGAAATACACGGAGCACAAACGCAACACATCTACCGCAGCATGTCGACAGTAGAGCGCATCCGTTACATTGACTGTAACAGTCTATGATCCGTTATAACCTGAGGCTACGCTGCATTTTACAGAGAGAGTGGACACTAAGAGACGCACAGGTCTTCTTCAGAGCTCCGTGTGTCTGTGTCTGAACAATAGACTGTAAACATCACGTCACAGGAACTTTAAACTAAATCATTAGTATTGCGCTCCTTAACTTTGTGTTGATGGCATCAATGTATTACACTGATTTGGCTAGGATTCCTCCAAAAACTTCACCCGGCTTTCACAGCTTTTCCTCCACGTAGAGACGGTTGCTAGGTGATAGCAACAAACACAACATGGTCGGACCCCGCACGTGGCTGCCCGTTCTATTCGCCTCGGAAAAATAATCTGGAAAAAGTTACATTCGGGGCTACACTCAAAACATTCGGGGCTCAAGCCCCGGCAAAATCGTCTGACGCCGCTCCTCCTAAAACCGGGACATTTTAGCGTCCCGACAGGGTTTTATCGGGACTCGGGACATTAACTTCAAAATCGGGCCTGTCCCGGTAAAACCGGGACGTATGGTCACCCTAAGCTAACGAAACACCTAGCTAAACTTCACAAATATTAACTTGAAATCGGACACCGTTGTAAGCTTTATAAGACATTTAGATGTTGTATAGCTAAGTGGCGTGACATTGTGTGTAACATGTGGTAAGAGATTGCTGGTGTAACAAGCTCTCTGACGGCGCTCTCACTCTCACACAACGGGCCATTTAGCTAGCAGAAAGAGGGGAGCTGCAGGCCCTGGAGCTCTGTCCGACACACAGTCTTACCATATTTGCAATTAGCCATCAATTTTCGTAAAACGGCCCATATTTGAGCTTTATATAGTTGATTTCTCACATAAAAAAGTCTCAGAAGTGAATTTGGTAATGAAACATTACAGTGTCTGGAATATGAGATTCTGTCGCTTCTCTAATGTGTGTGTATTGGTGATTCGCTCAACCAATCAGCGCGCAGTTCATCTAAATATTCACGAGCATACCATATTTGGAAGAAAAGCTCTTGTTTCAAATACAGCCAAAACACAGGGATGCACAAGGGCCAATAAAATATCAACCAGGCCATTTTCAGCCCAACAAATGTTACATATCCAATTAGGAGACCATAAGGAACAGTGTGAAATACTCTATATAATCATTCTATCACCCCTTTAATGTTACTAAAGTTCCATACAACTTGAATTAGAAATTTATTTTTTGTATAAGTTGCCTATTAATATGAATGTACTTTTGATACCTGAAAGGGACTTATATGCTTTTGATACCAAAGAAGAAATTAAAGAACTGTTGTGCAACTGAATAGAGATTTAGATATTTCAACATGGGTTAGCTGAAATATTACCTCATTCTATTTTCATCGTAATCTAAGAATAATTTTATTACTGAATAGTAATTGAGAGAAATGATTTGTGTTTGTATATATGTGTAGGACCCCCTTGAAAATGAGATGCTACATCTCAAGGGATTATCCTGAAATAAATTCAATTCAATATCAATAAAACAAGCTATTTCATAAAGGTACATTCTTACTACATTGTAATAAGGGTTACACATTACATGCATAGCATATCAGGTTTTGAAATATATGAACCCAAATGGCCTTCCTTCTCGTAACATCTCCCAAATATTTGTTAAATATGACCCAGCTGAGCTTTATAGGGCATCTGAGAATCACGTGATAGTTGGTCACAGAACTTGAGCACTATCATCAGATTGATATTTTCATAATGCTGGACCCTGCTGAAGGGCTTTGGGTGCATTACATTACACCTTGCTACTGTACTCAAGTGACCAATGATTTTAACGTTCGCTGCAGACCTTGAGTCTCACTCATATTACAGTTTAAACAAAGTATAGTATAAGCATTCTTATTTTTTTCAACATTCTCAATAACAATAACAAATCATAATTTCACATTTTTTATTTAAAATATCAGTATATCACATGGCTGATACATAGGGACAAATTTAGAGTTGTGGGAGGAAACCGGAGCACCCGGGGGAAACCCAACACAGCTCTGCTGATGTCACATCAGCCGAGCTACAGCAGTGTCTTTATTCCAGGTCTCACGTGACCGCAGATCTGTCGAAGGTCTCAGGAATGAAGAAAGCTCCGTCCCAGTCTCGATCAGCGTCGGCATCTTCATCACTGGAGATGTCGGTGTGTAAATATCCATCACTGGAACTTTCCGGGGGAGAATCTTTCTTTATTGCAGTGTGTGACTCTGTCTTGATGCCAGTCTGGGGTGGAGGTCCATCAGAATGTGTTGAAGTGGTTCCATTGCTGTGAAATTGTTTAATATTCATGGCCACTATCTCATTATCAGAACCATCTTCACCATTGATAACTGGAATACACTCTCCATCAGAGAAGTTGGCATCACCACTAATTGGAATGTACTTTCCCTCAGAAAGGTAAGAGGTGTCTGGTTCCATAGAGTATTCTTGTGGATCCTGTTCTTTGTAACTGGAACTGATACAGTAAGAGCTGTGAAATTGTTTAATATTCATGGCCACTATCTTATTATCAGAACCATCTTCACCATCGATAACTGGAATACACTCCCCATCATGGAAGTTGGCATCACCAGTAATTGGAATGTACTCTCCCTCAGAAAGGTAAGAGGTGTCTGGTTCCATAGAGTATTCTTGTGGATCCCGTTCTTTGTAACTGGAACTGATACAGGAAGAGCTGTGGAATTGTTTAATACTCATGGCCACTATCTCATTATCAGAACCATCTTCACCATCGATAACTGGGATACACTCTCCATCAGAGAAGTTGGCATCACCAGTAATTGGAATGTACTCTCCCTCAGAAAGGTAAGAGGTGTCTGGTTCCATAGAGTATTCTTGTGGATCCCGTTCTCTGTAACTGGAACTGATACAGTAAGAGCTGTGAAATTGTTTAATACTCATGGCCACTATCTCATTATCAGAACCATCTTCACCATCGATAACTGGAATACACACTCCATCAGAAAAGTTGGCATCACCAGTAATTGGAATGTACTCTCCCTCAGAAAGGTAAGAGGTGTCTGGTTCCATAGAGTATTCTTGTGGATCCCGTTCTTTGTAACTGGAACTGATACAGTACGAATCTTCAGCACTTGAAGTCCAAGATGGCTGTCTCTGTAAATAAGCCCTTAAAGCTGCATATTGATGAATATAGTGGTATGCAGCAGGGTCTGCGTCTTCACGACTGGAGCTATTGGTGCTCGTGTCTCCATCGCTTGAGACAGTTGACTCTCTCTCAGTCTCAAAGTTGCTGGGAGAATCATGCGATTCCTCTGAATCATCCAGGTGGCAGACGGTCATCAACTCCAAGGCGTCTTCTGCATAAGAGTTGGCGCCCATGTCCTCATGGTGCAGGTGAACCATTGTAACAAAACAATGTCTTTGGGCTAGCTCAGGCGTGACTCTTGTCTGGGCATCCGTATCAAGCAAACGTTTTAGGAGATGTAAAAATGCCATCCGGTCTTCATACTCAGTATAGTCTTCGACTTCCGCGAAGCACTCTACTGATTCATCCAAATTTCTACCATTATTAAAAATCCACCTCGGATTTCGGGGCTGGACACCAGTTGCCTTTGTGTACTCCCTTGGTGTATTTAGTCTCCATCCGGGATTGGGCGAGTCCTGTTCCCTGTTGAAATACTGCCAGGTGTTCCACCCACCACTTAGCACGTGGTCTTTCGGCTGACCGAGCAGACGGCAAACAGCTTTCATCATATGATATGGTGATTGATCAGGGAAGAGGTTTTCGCCAAAATAGAGGAATGCCATGACACATCCCAGTCCCCACATGTCGATGGCTTCAGATATGGGGAGGCCCAGGGTCACCTCTGGGGCTCTGTAGGCACAAGGTTGGACTGTCATTCCAACCTTTACTTGGGATGCTGGAAGCGCCAAACCAAAGTCTATTAATTTTACCCTGAAGGGCTTCTCACGGTGGTTGACAAGCATAACGTTGTCAGGTTTCAGGTCTGTGTGGATAATGCCGATACTCTTCAAGGCTTCAAAGGCTACAAGCAGCTGTTGTGTGATCGGGCGGATTTCGTGAAGAGATAGTGGTGTCTGGCTCTGGTTCAGTAAGTCCCAAAGGCTCCTGTCCAACATCTCGAAGGCGAGGCAGGATGTGTCTTGAAACATGAAATTGTCGATGAATCTCACCAAGTTCTTCTTCTCTGGGTCAAGAGCCCTGATCTTTGTCAGCATTTCCACTTCTTTTTGAATCGTGTGGTTTTCACTCATTTTGTGGATCTTGACTGCCGTAGTCTCAGATGTTTTTAAGTTAAGACATTTGGCAACTTTGCCGAAACATCCTTCGCCATTAAAATCTAGTACAAGGTAGCGTACAGACTTGCTGCAGAGTACGTCAAGCTTTTTTACCTGAAATGGTGCAGGCGCTGACTCCATGTTGTTTTCACTGTCACTATCTGAGGTTAGGAAAGACATTTTTGTTGTAAAATGTTTCCAAACACTTTTCAAGCTGAGTAAAGTTTGAGTAGATTTTGTCTTGTTACTCTTAATGTAAACCAAGGGTAAATGACCAGACTATCTATCTGCAGTCTATTCCCAGAAGTCTATCCCTTAGGGAGTTGGAATGTGGAACCTTCATGACATCATTATGAGATCATAAGCTTCAAAAGATCATAGGCATCATAGACAACGTCACAGCATTCTAAATTCTAAATGTGTTTTTTTTCTCTCTCTCTCTCTCTCTCTTGCTCTCCCACTCACTCACTCCCTCTCTCTCTCTCTCTCTCGCCCACTCACTCTCTCACCCTCGCCCAGTCACTCAATTTCTTTTCAAATTAAAATGGCTTCCCTGCATGACCACTGCATGAATACTTACTATTTTTTATTAGTTTACATAGTCAGAACATTGTCAAGAAAAAAGGGAAACAAAATGTCTCTCTTTTTCTCTCTGATAAATTATACTAACTTATTTATTTTATTAATTAGCAACCATGGTTTTATTATTTTATAATATTAATTTGTATATTAATAACGCAGTTGATGATATTAACATTACTATAATATTAATTAATAATCAGTATTTTTATTAGTGTTGTTAGCATTCCTAACAATTAAATAACATTGCTTTATACGTACATATTTAACTTCATCTAGACCAGGGATCTTCAACAGGGGGTCCTCAGAGTCAATGCAGGAGGGCCTCCAAATTATTAAGTTAAGTTTTTTCAAAAGTCTTAACATGAATCCAACATATTTGACCAAATATAATCCACTGCTTACTGGCCTATAGGTAAGGTAGTCACTAAGGCCATCCACATATACAGTTAATCCTAAGGATTCACTGTGCCACATGTATGTTTAACATTAAAACATGATTTATAAAATCATGCATACAATTATTAGTAGCTTAACGTTCTATAAAAAGCTTTAGGTCCCCCTACACGTTATTGTTGCCCAGTTTATTCTGCAACTTAAATTTATAAAATATACGTATGTAGTAGGGGGTCCCTGCTCCGTCTCTATTTTACTTAGGGGTCCTTAAAAAACTTTGAGACGTTAGACCAAAAGTGTGGCTATACAATATTCATATTTATATACACACATATCAAGTAAAAAAGTATGCACATTATTACACTGTCATATGATAAACATGTATGCATTGTGTGGTATACACTGTCCTGTATTGTTTTGAGCAGAGAATAAAAGTTGAGGTTTGACAGTTTGGAAGAAGTATTACTAATTAAACATTTAATGTTATGTATTAATTCATATAAGTTAGTTAATATATCTATTTATATTTTATTTCAGCCGCATGTGGCTTTTTTCCTGCTCCTGTGAGGCTCGGGGCTGTTATCCGTTGATTTTTTATTTTTAACTTTGTGAAACATATTTCAGATGAGTCAAAACACATTTGAATGCATCTGCCAATACTGCCAATTATTGATAATACATTTGCCAATCATTTTAACATAAAAAAATAATGCAGCAGAGTTTTGATTGTGCAACCTGAGAAAAAAAAGACGACCACAGATCACCTTCCTCATTAAACGTACAATATGTAATTTTCTGCCGCTAACAATGGATGTAAACACGGACTTTTGATGATGTTGTGTAGTGGCATTATGGAAGTTGTAGTTTAATACAATTGCCGATTAAAGTAAATCTGTTCACGGATAGGTTTATCCATTACAGTTTTATCCTTGTTACGTTTAGTAATGTCTATTCATGTCATTCTGATAAAATAGCTGCTGTTTCCCTAACAATATATTTCACCTCAGTATCACTTTTTTGGATGTTTTCAGCACCGGGGGAAAAGGGTTTGTTGTAATGTTACTCAACACTTAGCTACATCAGGTGTTGCTTTCAGACTCTCCCCACCTTCACCTTTTGTCCACAGGACAGTCATCATTTGTGGGTCAAACGTAACTGTAAAGAAGATTGCTAAAGGGGGGAGAATTTCAGAACAACACCGCAGCTAACCAGACTCGGACACCTGGGGCAATATGGTCTGTTTCCCCGACAGAACATAAAACTTTCTGTTACTGCCATTAGCATCGTTAACAACCGGTGCTGGAGTTTGTGCTGGCTGGGTTCGGATTGCTGTTTATAATAATGGCTGGCTGCTGTCTTACTGTGGATGTGTCGTGTCCCCGGGGCTGCCCCCCTCCCCCGACTGAACTAGTCCCTTAGCGGCGGGGAGTGAGGCAGAAAAAACAGGGTGGGATAGCTGGCTAAGTTAGCATTAGATTTGTCTTCTATGATACAGCTATAGCTAACGTTAGCTGGCGAATGTAATCGTGGGTTAGCCCAGTGCTGTTTAACGGTAACTTTACCTTGATCAAAACAATTATACTTAAAATAACTTAATGAACGTGTTGAACGACGTTCATGACGCCACTGACAGACAACCAAATGAAACGGACCGCGTCATTAAAATAAAATATCAGATTTCTCTGGGTTTGAACGTTGTTGGAAACATTTAGGATAGTGTAAATACGCAACTCAACAAAATATATAACATAGGTATAGTCATTTTTAGACATTTTAATGCAAAAATGTAACATATTGTACCTTTAACCCTTTCACTGCTCAATCGGATAGTTTGAAAGCCCTTTAGACATATGATGCAGTGTTCCAGTTTGAGATGACTAGACTTTCTGAGAATGACAGACTGAAATCTGTGTTACGAGAGGGAACCACAAGGATCACTAATGGCAATGTTTGCATCAACTTATGTCTATGAATCAGTGTTTTCTACACTGAAACAAGTGAAGTCAAAACATTGTTCTGTCACGGATGCTCAGACTAAAAGAGTCGCTTCAAGTTGCCACAACCGAGTACAGGCCAGCCATGAAAAGGATTGTGGATAACAAAGACTGTCAGGTTTCCCACTGAGTCAATCTAGGTAAGAAAAAAACTATCAAAACTGCTCTGTATTACGACTGTCATTGAAAACAGGACTTGCTGTGTCTCTATGATCCTGTCCTGTCCTATTCATGGTAGCCTACTCATGGACATTGCGCCGTCATCACATGCTGTAGTAGGGGGCCAACCTTGATAATACTGCATAGCAGACCCGTCGCCAGACCTCAGTCTTAAGGGGGGCATATGAAATGCATGGGAGGGCACACTTATTATTAGCCTACAGTACGTATACTTAAAATAATCGTATACTTTATTTGCGCAGCACGTAATCATCATGTTAAACATAAACAGCAGCAATATGACCAGATGCTTACACCACATTACATAGCAGCAATTTTATGAATATCCATAAAACACTTGACTATACAACATATTAGATGTAACACCAGTAGCATCTCTCAAACATTGCATTTTAAAGCAGTCAACAGAGAGATTGCCATCTCATTGTTTCTCCGAGCAGAACCTCCTCATCAAAGTGTCCTTCCACTCTGACTTAAACTTGTGAGTGAGGTCCTTTTCAAAAGCAAGCTGAATCAGCTGGGCCTTGCGTTTGTGCAGCATACTGCGCCGATGGTCTGAGAAGACGCTTTTGAGCGTGGAAAATGAGTTTTCACACATTGCTGTGGAAACTCCTAAAGTTAGGGCAAGGGTGTAGGCTGTGAGAACAGTCGGCATAGCCTGGAGTGCACAGTTGAATGTGCTGAGGATGTTAGCTATTGTCCATTTTCCATCTTCGGGGGGAACCGGGGTGTCAGTCATTTTCTTCACCAGGAACTCACGAGCCACAGTATATTCAGATTCAACCACTTCAGTTCCAGCTAATACCAGGAGAGGGGTTACCTTTGATGGGTCCAGGAAATTATCCTCGGCCTCTGGGTTCAAAGCAGCCAGTGTGCCAATGAGCTCGCTACTGCGCTCTCCAAAACGCGCATTCATCTCTCCTTGCACAGCATCGATAACACTGTAAAACAATCTCATGAACTCAGTCTTTTCGTCTATGTCACTTTGTGGCTGACCAACTGTTTCTTCAACTGCAAATCCGCGGAGGTTCTTGTTAATTGTGCGTCTTCTCTCGCTTGGACCAGGGTCGGTCACCAGCACAGCCTCGGTGGCCGATGCTGGAGGAGCGTAATGGCACGAAGCAGCCCCGTAGCCTCAATGCGCACCTCCGCTCCAAGGCCTCGTGTGTTTTCCACCTCGGTCAGTAATGTGGATATGTCGTGAAAACTCTTCACCACAACTTTGACCGTTGCCAAGTGGCCAGTCCATCTCTGGTCCAAGAGACGTTTCAGGGTATCGCCGTACAGAATAGCCACGGTTGGCTTCCTGATGAAGTTGTACAGCATGTTGCATACACCAAAAAAATCCTCGACAGCTGCTTCGCTGGACATCGCATGAATCACAACCAGATGAAGTTGGTGATTAAAGCAGTGAATATATGGTATGTTACGATCCAGCTTGTTTTGGAGCAATTTCTGCACACCACCATGCCTACCAGACATGAGTGATGCGCCATCATAAACCTGACTCACGATTTTGTCCGTGCTGAGTCCGGCGCTGGTGAGCTCATCAATGATGACACCTGTCAGAGCCTCCGCATCACCTTTCTCAGATGTGGCCATTACCAAGAGGCGTCAACAAAACGCACAACTACAGATATATGTTCTTGGCCTAAAGGATCCTGTGTGCCATCCACTTTAATTGAATACCAGCTATCGCCGACTTGTCGCACTATCTCTTCTGTCAAGAGTTTGCTCATCATTTCGATAATCTCGTTTTGTATCTGTGGGCTGGTATAGCGTGCATTCTGTGGGATTGTTTTTGTAATCCTTGCCAGTTCGAGATCTTTGCGCATGGTGTACTCAAAGAGAGACCAAAACAGCCCCATGGAGCTATTATCATCTAGCACACTGGCAAAACAGAATTATCTCCACGTAACGGCAACTGATTCACCACTAAAAACTCCAGCATATCAATTACGGCTGACATGTAGTATCTGTTGCGAGCCAGTTGCTCTGAATTTAAGAGAGTGGAAATCTCTTTTCCTGTCTCTCTACGTTTTTCTGAATCTCTCCACATTGCTTCACATGCTAAATGTTCTTTTGAAGCTGCATGCTTATTTAAGCCCTAGCCTGTTTCGATTGCATGTTTCCAATCATTGAATCCCTTAATGGAGAAGGCCGCGTCCGATGATGCATATTTGAATTTCCTGCAGGCATAACAAAAACCAAAAAGCCAGGCCCTGTTCAAATACCAGCTAGAGGAAAATGAATGCGTTTTTGAACCAAACATTTTAACTGGATATTTCTTCAACACAACCTGTTTGGGTTTGTCTGTGCCGAGGTCACTCACACCCATTGATTCAACAGGCAGACCTTTGTTGAGCATATACTATATATGTTTATATATTGACAGCCTACATATAAAAAAAATATATTGCAAGGTCTTGATTGCAATATATTTTTTATATGTAGGCTATCACTATAGAAACATATATGGTATATGCATATATGGCAATATATTGGAAAATATAAATATTAAATCACATATATGGGAATATAGTGCCCAATATATCACATGATATTTTCCAATGTACTGCAATATATTTTGGTTTCGTAAGGGAAGGGCAGTATATTTTTACATGTAATAGTTTGTCTTTATATTAGGGCTGTCACAAAATAACACGTTAATTTCGATCATTTAATTTTAAAAAAAGAAAGAAAATAATGCAGATTAATCCACTTCATATTGAACTTTGACCCAGAGCCATTCTAGCCACCATTCGACTGTAAAATGAAGGAGGGAGATGAGAATGTGCTGCCTGGATCATTAATTGGAACATTTTGTCATGGTTTCAGTGTTTTGCTTTGTATTTCTGTTCCCTGTTATGTGTAATCCTGTTTTCGTATTAGGTTCTGTTCCCCTATTTGTATACTTATGTTTAAAGGGGTGATAGAATGCAAAACCGATTTTTCCTTGTCATTGTTGAATAATGACAGTTTAGTGGGTAAATAGGACATACATAGAACCGCTAAATCCCATTGACACCTCTTTCCTCTGCAAATATCACAATTTTAAACTGCCTCTGAAAACGGGCAAATCTCAACAAGCCGCCTAGTTGACGTCAACTTGGCTCTAGTCTCTCTCTTTGTCACGCCCCAACATTTACATAGGCTACACAACTGACCTGAGATCAGTTAGTCTTCTAAATCTAGGTCGTGCAGATCTCAGAAATTGTATACATTGTTCATCTGCTATTTTACCATTCAATTCACTTCTGAGACTTTTTTATGCGAGAAATCAACTACATAGAGGTCAAATATGGGCAGTTTTACAAAAATGTATGTCTAATTGCAAATTTTGTCGACTGTTGAGCTCCGTCACTCCATATCCGCGCAAAGTCACAGTTTTTTGGGTGAATGGACTACCAAACGCCGCTGCCTTGACAGAGCTCCAGAGCCTGCAGCTCCCCTCTTCCTGCTAAATGGCCGGTGTGCGTGAGTGAGAGTGTGGTCAGCGAGCTTGTTACGCCAGCCATCTCTTACCACAGGTTCCAGTTAATCTTATAATGTGTGTAATTATGTGTGTTGAGTTATTTAAACAAACGATCGGTCGACAATGCCTCTTGTCCGCAAGTCTCATTGATAGATGGATGGAGCTCTATCAATGAGAGCTAGCTAGCCTCTTAGAATTCCTCTGAAATTCACAAAAATTTATAAAAATGAAATCTGACACCATTGGGGTAGATGTTATATAAGTGGCGTGACGAAATTCAAACTGTAAATATACTATATGCTTCTTGACAAATTATATGCGATTAGATTAGATTAGATTAGATAATACTTTATTTATCCCACAATGGGGAAATTCACATATTACAGCAACTTTTTCCACAATAAAAATAACCCAACAAACAACCAAACAAACAAACAGGCAAACAACAGACAATGAGCAAAAAAACAACAAAAACAAAACACTGAATGGATGTAAAGTGGCATTATATAAAAATTATTTAAGTAAAGTGAGGTGGCCATAGTGCAAAAAATACTGTAATGTAAGTAAGTAATTGACGTGAAATTAGATTGAAAAATATGTAATTACATAACAGCGAAAGTAAATTAACCATAATATAAATTATATTTATATTTAAGTGTGACCATAATATAAATAATATAGATAATATTGAAAGAGTAAGTACTTGGAATGGAAAAGATATAAATACAGATGGAAAAATATAAATACAGATAATAAGAAATATATATATAGGCCTTTCTAAACATTCTCTGGTTTAATTCTTATTTTCATTTGTAGATGTCAGTATGTCTCTGTTCATGGTTGTGTATCACAGTCCTTAATAATGGAGAAAGGTGTCCCTCAAGGCTCTTCCTTAGGGCCTCTCCTATGTTCTTTATTTATTAATGATCGTCCTCAAATATCCTCAGACTGTAATATTCATCTATATGCAGATGACACAGTGATCTATACATCTAATGTGTCTGTCTCTAAGATTCAATCCTCACTGCAATCTAACTTCAATGCTATTCAACTTTGGTTCCAATCCATCCACCTTCTACTGAATAAAAAAAAGTCATATAGCATACTGTTTCCCACCAAATCAGCTCCATTGAATCAAGATATCAATCTTTCACTAAAATTTTTAGACGATACCTCACTTGTACAAGTTGACGAACTTAAATATCTGGGCCTTTGGCTTGATTCAAAACTCTCCTTTAGGTATCATATTAATTCTGTTGTAAAAAAGATCAACTGTAATTTACGAATATTGTATCACTCTATTAACTGTTTCATTCAAGTGATTAGGTTAAGAATTGTGTCACAATTAATAGTTCCTATATTAGACTATGCAGATGTTGTTTACCAAACACCATTAAAAACCATTAAATGTTGCTTTTAATAATATATGCAGATTTGTGCTGAGATGTCCTTTTAATACTCACCATTGTGTAATGTATGACTCACTGAACTTATTATCACCAAAAGCCAGAAGACAGTATCACTGGTACCAGGTTATTTTTAAATGTGTGTACTCTGAATATCCTTCTTATCTGAAGGAAGATTTAATTCCATAGAGACCTAGCTATAGATTGAGACACACTGAATATCCCTTTTTCACTGTGCTAAACATCTGTAAAGAAAGTGGCAGACGTGCCTTTAAATTTAAAGCCCCTACAGACTGGAATAGCCTGCCTGAGTCTCTAAGATCTGTCACTTCTTTGCACTCCTTCAAAACATCGGTCTTTACTTATGTGTATGCAAACTCTTACTGTAAATGTTTTCCTAAGGTATAGATGTTCAAATATTTGGGATAATTTTTGTCCTCTTTTTTTATGTGTATACATGAGTATGGGTGCAGGTGTGCATATGAATATTATGTATATATGTGTGTATATGTATGTATATGTATATGTATATGTATATGTGTATGTATGGGCTACATTTGGTCATGTTTCCTAATACTGTAATATGTATAATAAGTGTGAATGTATAAGTGCTGTATTGTATTGTATTGTCCTTGTCTTATTGTCCGTTGTATCTAGGACCCCTCGAAAACGAGATGCTTCATCTCAAGGGGTTATCCTCTTAAATAAACAATTTCAATAGTTATGCCGAAAGTGTAGCTAGCTAGCCGCGATATTTTCCCATTGTATTGAATGGAACACATAGTTAGTTAGCTAGCTGCTCCTCCTAACAAGAACCCTCGCATTCATAAAAATGCCTTAAATTCAAATCGGACTGTTAGCTTTGTAAGACCTTGGGGTAGCTGTGATATAAGTGTTGTGATGAAATTCAAACTGTAATTAAAGCTGCGAGCAGCGATGGACGGGCCCTCGCGCCTCTGCGTGCATCAGGGTTACCGGCGGACACCGCTCCTTGCGACCGTGCATTTGGGCGGCACTCAGATGCCATCACCGATGATGAAATCATCACCAATGAAAAGGGAACTCCCCGCTGAGTTCAATGATACCTCACACAAGACTCTACGTCATACAGTTCATTAGCTGTGAAAGGGGGCGTGCCCAAAATATAGGGGGGCCAAACCTTTACCAATAAAAATGTAAGTCTGCTTAGTTCATT
Source organism: Perca schrenkii (assembly GCA_025617405.1). Taxonomy (NCBI): domain Eukaryota; kingdom Metazoa; phylum Chordata; class Actinopteri; order Perciformes; family Percidae; genus Perca; species Perca schrenkii. The sequence continues at coordinate 32,770,490 of CM046796.1, forward strand.
GATACCTCACATAAGACTCTACCATAAACGGGTCACCATTTATAAAAAAGGGTGTGGCTAAGCACAAAGGGGCGGGCCAAACAATCACAAATGAAGAAGGAAGTCTCTGCTGAGTTTAATGATACCTCACACAAGACTCTACCTTAGATGGGTCAGCATTTATGAAAGGGGCTTGGCTTAAACATTGGGGGCGGGCCAAACCATCACCAATGAAGAAGGAAGTCTCTGCTGAGTTCAATGATACCTCACACAAAGGTCTACGTCAAACGGGTCATTAGTTATAAAAGGGGGCGTGGCTTAAGCATAGGGGGCGGGTCAAACCATCATCAATGAATAAGGAACTTTCTGCTGAATTCAATGACACCTCACACAAGACTCTACCTTAAATGGTTCAAATGTTATGAAAGGGGGCGTGGCCTGATTAAGTGGGTGTGGTTCAAGTATAGAGGGCGGTTCAGTATCACATGTTGACCACACATTATAAGTTTCATGTAAATCGGATGATGTTGGTCATATAAGGCGCATTTCCTGTTGCCAGCGGGGGGGCGCTATGACTAAAAGTCAATTTTGGCCTGTAGGTGTCCTCAGGCATGGACCCCTTGTCAATTGTGAGAACTTTTGGGCAGATAGGACAACGTACACTCAAATTACAACAACTTCTTTGTTCATCGCCAAACACTCAAATTGGCATCCCCGCCACGGCCACGCCCTATGACGAAGTTTTTCTTTTAACAACTTTTCATCGTTAAGGTGTTGAGATGATACAGACCAAGTTTGAAGTTGATCGGATGAAATCTCTAGGAGGAGTTCGTTAAAGTGGCCAAAATCGCACTAATTTCGAACTTTTAAATCAAAATGGCGGACTTCCTGTTGGGTTTAGGGTATGGCTCCAATGACGTGTTTTGTACATCTTGACATTTTAAATATTTCTACCAAGTTTCGTGAGTCTACGCTAAACGCACTGCAGGGGCTCAATTTCTTTAACTTTGTAGGGGGCGCTAGTGAGCCATTTCTGCGCACCTATTCCCGAAACCCTTAAAATACGTACATTTTAACCAGACTTGATGCGACTGCCAATTTTGGTGAGTTTTTGAATATGTTAAGCCCCTCAAAAAGCCAATTCATTTGCAGAAAATAATAATAATTCCTTCAGTTTCAATAGGGCCTTAGCCGCTGTCGGCATAACTATATTATAGTTATGCTGGCAGCCGGCCGCGGAGCCCCAGTAGTGCAGTAATCCACAAAGCGTGACTTTGCCCTGGGTATTTTTATTCATTTATTTCATTCATTTAAAAACAAATGCAACAACAGCATTTAACATGAAAAGGAGCAGAAAGAAGTAAAACTTATAATGTCTGCCCCTTATCAACACAAAATCATTTACAGTTCCAGGTCATTTGAGCTGCCTCATGCAGCCGTCTCTTTTTCTAAGACATCAACACAAAATACATCAATAAATTTGATCTGCTACTCCGCAGTATTATATTTCTGCAGCATTAATAATTTAACACACTTCTTAAACACATAGATGGACTTTGAAGTTTTAATTCTACAATCAAGACCGTTCCACAAACTGACTCCTTTGATTGTGACACATTTTTCCTTTACAGCCGATTGGAACCTGGGTTTTGTAAAAACCTCAGTACCTTTTAGTTCATATCTACTTTTCCTCTTGGAGAATCTATTTTGCAAATGATTTGGTAAACTTTCCAGATGGGCTTTATACATGGTTTTTAGAAGGTTATATTCTACTAATTCATTAAATTTCAGTGTTTTTAATTGTATGAATAAAGGATTAGTTGGATCTCTGTATCCACTTCCACTGATAACTCTAATCGCTCTTTTCTGTAAAAGTATAATTGGATTAATGTTTGTTTTGCAGGCACTTCCCCACACTTCAATGCAATAAGTCAGATATGGAACAATCAATGAATTGTACAACAAAAACAATGCATTCTTATTTAGAGAATCTTTAACTCTATACAGCACAGCTGTTATTTGGGATACCTTTACTTTGATATTATCAATATGTGATTTCCATGTCAAATGTTCGTCAATCATAATACCTAGAAACTTAATAGCATGTGCCCTTTCAATTTCTAATCCATTAATAAACAATGACGTTTCAACATACTTCCCTTTACTACAAAATATCATAAATTTAGTTTTGCTGATATTTAGGGACAATCTATTAGCATTGAACCACTTCATAATTTTCTGAAATTCATTCTCTACAATATGTAGGACATCTTTTATATTTTTTCCTGAATAAAATAAAGTGGTATTGTCCGCGAACAGAATGCACCTAAGTAACTGTGACACAGACACAATGTCATTTACATACAGTAGAAAAAGTATAGGTCCTAAGACCGATCCTTGTGGTACCCCGCAAGTTATATTACAATTTTTAGATTTTATATTGTCAATTTCAACAAACTGACTTCAGTTTTTTAAATAACTGGTAACCCATTGGTGTGTCACACCTCTGTTACCGTATTTATATAATTTATGCAACAATATCTTGTGGTCTTGTGGTTGTGTGTAACGCTTTTTGAAGATCCACAAAGATACTTACTAAATAGTGCTTTTTGTCTATAGCATTGGTGATTTCTTCAGTTAGTTCCATAATTGCTGTACCAGTTGAGTGATCAGGACGAAACCCATATTGGCTATTACTTAAAATCTTAAATTCATTTAGAAGTTTATTCAGCCTAATCACAAATAACTTCTCCAGAAGTTGGCTAATGTAGCCCAGCAGGCTGCCGCTTTCTCGTCAGACTGTGTGGAGCTCCTAAAGTCCGACACGTCTTTCCAAATTAGCAATTAGCCATCAATTTTCGTAAAACGGCCCATATTTGAGCTTTATATAGTTGATTTCTCGCATAAAAACGTCTCAGAAGTGAATTTGGTATTAAAAGATTGCAGTCTCTGGAATATGAGATTCTGTCACGTCTCAAATGTGTGTGTATGGGGATTCGCTCAACTAATCAGCGCCCGTCTCTAATGTGTGTGTATGGGGATTCGCTCAACCAATCAGCGCGCAGCTCATGAGCATACCATATTTGGAAGAAAATCTCTTGTTGAAAATAGGGCCAAAACACATGGATGCATAAGGGCCAATAAAATATCCACCAGGCCATATTCAGTCCAACCAATGTTACATACAACATTAGGAGACCACAGTGTGAAATACCCTATAAATCATTCTATCACCCCTTTAATGTATGTCCCTATGTATTTTTTTTGTACTGTGGGTTTTGTCTCCTTGTCATTGAGTGATTTTCGTTCTTGTTTTGTATTATGTTCTGTTTCCTGTTTTATTGTGATAGTCAGTTTTCTTTCTTGTCATGGGTAGTTCTGCTTCCTGTGTTTTCCCGCCTGTGTGATTGTCTAATGTGCTCCACCTGTTCCCCAGCCCTGGTGGCACCTGTCCTGTGTTTGCTCGTTAACTAGTTTATTTAGCCTCTGTGTTTCCCTTTGTGTCTTGTCCGATTGTTTTGTGTCCGTTGCCTTGCCTGCGTGAGTTTGTGTTCCTCACCCTGCTAGTTTGTGTCCTGGTCCTGTCTATTGAGTTAGTTCCTATCCTGTCAGTTTGTTTCAGCCTTGTGCCTTTTTTTGTATTTTTCCCAGGGTTTTTACCAGCCTTAGTGCTGCCGTGTTTTTGTTAATAAATCCCCTTCCTCAAACCTTCTCCTGCCTACCTGCCTGCTCTATGCGATTGGGTCCTTTATTCCCTGCCTCCACGTTTTACATTTACTTATAAAAATCTTCTTCCAGTTGGGTACCGAAATCTGGTGCTAATACGACACAGGTGCCTTCACGTCCTGTATCTACCGGACCGAATAGCAACGCGGATTTCGGCGCCTCCTTTCGGTTCCTCCTTTCGGTTCCTCCTTTCGGTGCTACTGATATGTCTGCTCTGCTCTCTGGTGCTCTGAAACAGACGTTAAGACACCGGGCAAAAATTATGTATGCCATATATTAAAAAAATATTCTACCATATATTAAACACATATTTGTACATATGTTTCAATATAGGTTTCCATATATTTAAAATATATTCTACCATATATTAAACACATATCTGTAAATATATGTTTCCATATAATTTTACATATATTTAAAATATATTCTACCATATATTAAACACATATCTGTACATATATTTTTCCATATACGTTTACATATATTTAAAATATATTCTACCATATATTAAACACATATCTGTACATATGTTTCCATATAATTTTACATATATTTAAAATGTATTCTACCATATATTTAACATATATTCTACCATATATTAAACAAAGATGTGAAACTATATCTTTACATATATTACCAATATGTTTTCCCATATAAATGGGAATACATTATGGTGGATATTTATAAATATAAATTTGCATATATTTTGGAATATATGAAAGTGGCAATAATTTGTGTATTTTACAATATATTGCAATATATAATATATTGTATAATATATGTATCGTCAATATATTAGTCCATGTTTTTTCAATATATAATATATTGTAAAATGTAATGGAAAATAATATATTGTAATATATTACAATATATTTCAAATAATATATTGGTAAATATATTTTCCTTTCGTAAGGGACTGCATGGCCTATTTCTCGCTTAAAATGTTTTCAGAAACACGTTTCAGTGAACTATTTTAGTACAATATGAGATCGTATTCTGAACAGCCGCCATGACAGTCCAGAGGGGTATTGCACAAAACCAGGATAAGGGATTAAGCCGGGATATTCAGGTTATCCTGGATGAATTTAGCTTTGACTTGGTTGCACAAAAGCAGGTTGAATTAAGCCCAGCCTAGTAACCATGGCGATTTATTCTTTGCAGCTAGCCTGGTCCAGAGCAGGCTAACAGGCAGGCTATATTAATCCTGGAGTCTGATGTGTTAAATCAGCTGCCGCTCTGATACAAAATAAACGTGTTTAACAGTTATTCCGTTGTCTTCTGAATGTGTTCTGCTTCATTTTATTAACATGCATTACTTGTCACTATTGCTGTCATGAGTTTGATTTAAATCCTACTACTGCAGTTGTTGAGATAGTAATGGTAAAAAGTGGGACGATACGGAGGAAATGGGCTTTTCCTCCGCTGCTGTCCCCGTGAAATGTGCCCCGTGCAACGCGGGGAGAGGCAGGGGGATCCTCCCACACCGTGCAGCGGACTCTAAAAGGAGACTTTTAGCGTCAATAACGACGACAATGGCACCTGATCAAATGTCCATTTTTTACCAAATGGGAGTGAGAATGTGTTGGAATGCCACAAAGCTTCTTAATTATTTTATTTTGGTGCTGTCACAAAAAAAAACATGAATAATAACAGGCTACATTGTTTTACAGATATGCTTACAGTGTGTATTGAACTCACTTCTTTTTCTAGTTTTTGTCCGGTCATGCTTGTTCTGTATGAACATTAATTGTAGAAAGATATTTAGAATTAGACATAGCTTATGGAGATCTGTGCATATGGTTGTAAAACATATTCTCGCATTATGAATAAACTTTGAAATTAAGCCTAGTCCTTATAAATTTCCCAGGAACAAGAATTATTATTTTTTTATTTATATAGTGCTTTACAGGCTACTCAAATACACTTTACACTAAAACCAGCACATTTAGTGCATAAAAACAGATACAGCATTAAAACCAACACTTAAAACAAGCATATTAAAGCAATTAAAACGTGGAGTGACTAAGTAGATTTTTTTTAAATCCATACGTATTCATTCGGTCCGCTGTTGTCTGTCGGGCTTTTTTTCTGTTTGATAACAGCCGTATTTCCCTTTTTGCATATGATATGTTTCACCTCCTCGTAATTTTCCATTAGAAGCTGCTGCTCAACGGGTGAAACATATGCCGCACACGTCTTTTCCATTTCTGCATCAGTAAATCTGTGATCGATACCGTGGTCTATTTAAGAAATCCGTGAACGTGCACTTATCCCAGCTATGTACACCTGGCTTGACATAGCTTCACCTACTTATCCTGGCTCGGCAAACGTGCAACCGATTAAGCCGCGATGAGTGGATCACACTAAGTCAAGCTGCGCTTTTTCATTTATCCTGGATTTCTTTATTCTACTTTTGTGCAATAGGCCCCGGGTCTGACTTTCCGGAGAAAACAAACCCATGTGACGCGTTCGTCCAATCAGCTGCCGGTTTTCATTTCTTGGGCGACATTACAGAGTAGCGCCGCCTGCTGTTATAGAGATGTATTATGTCTCGTCTCCTCTCGTCTTTTTGGTCTGTTCTGTGGCAGTTTTGGACCTCGGGGACGTGACTGATCATATCGACGGGGTTTTCTGTCAACGGTCTGCCGTCGGCTATATGTGTCTACACCATAAGAGATGAGAGGACTGACAAAATCAGGAGTGGCCTACGCGCACCACAACAACAACAAAACACTGGTCAATGTGGACTATAATACATGAGTTGTTGCAAAAAAGTTGCAATTTTTTTGTATAGTTCTTACAAATAAAAAAAATAAATAAAAAGGAAACTTATAGAATAATAATTAGTACGATTAATTAACTACTCTGGGCTGAGATTTTCTAGGAACCTTACCAAAAAGGCTCAGGATGATGATGTTGGTACAATATCAAAACGGCTGGTGGATTTAAGACACAAAATAATAATTTATTGAATGAATCAAATATGAACATATCTGTCAGTGGCTTGTTGATTTTACATTGTTAGTTAATTTCCTATCCTGGGCTGGGACACACATTCATACGGTTTCATATTGGACTTTAACTTATCATTGCACTTACAATAAAGTAACTGTCCTCAATTTAGGTCATCCTGTAGGTCTCATCTGCGTTTTTTCCATGGGTGATAACCATGGGTGGGTGGCAAACAGTGGTGGAATGTGGAAAGTACATTTAGTAAAGGCAAAGCACTGCAACTTCTGCTACATGAGCGGAGTGATTTGCTCGCAGCACACAAGAAGCCCTGTTGTGAGGAGCAGAGAGTAACGGTGCTTTTCAAGTGTTGTGCTAATCACTCCCTCGCTCTATAGTAGTGCTTCGCCTTCTGAGAATATAGTTCCCAGTTTGTATACAGTTAGAAGATGGCTGTGTCTCATGTGACCTTGTTATTTGTACAAGCTGTGACTATACAAATCACAACATGTAAATAGGAAAATGGCGTTATTTTGTCACTTATTGAGAGCAGTAGGCTAGATGGAGCCGGTTACCTCCAGGATCTGTGCTAACCAGGCTAGAGGTGGGTGCGCCAGACAGAGTTACGACATGCACGGAGATGAGAAGGATATGTATGGACTTATCTAAATCTGGGCATACGGTGAATAAGCTAAAGTCCAAATAAGTCAGCGTATTCCTTTAAATTGTGCAAAAAAAATGTAGGTGTAAATGTTTCAGTTCACTATTTTTGCTCCCACATCAAAGAGAAATAACAAAATCCACCGATATGGATTGAAAATGTTTTGATCAAAACCACCTTGCTACTTTTAACTGCACTATGCAACAGACTTTTAACTGCAGTATGCAACAGACAGCTTTGTCAAGGCAGTGTTGTCTTCAGATAGCTTTTTACACATCGACCAGTGGCTGGGCCATCTTGAATAACAAATCGTGTTCTGCTATGAACGTGCACACGCATTATTTTTTAAAGTCACAAACACGGTCGGTCATTGAAGGCGGTGTTCGCGGTAGCCGTCGTTCCCAGTAACGTACTCGTATGATAGAGTGCACGGAGCGAAGCTTTGTGTCAAGCATCTAAGTCGTGACGAGCAAGAATTTTCTTACCGCGGTTGCCGTAGAGTATCTTCCTCGAACCTATGCTGCAGCAGCAAGAACCTGGCTCCTTCAATTTGTGGCACCAAGAGCTTCCCAGCTCCACCCTTTTCCTCTACCCATGTCCAGCGCCATTTGTTTTCAACTTCTTTCTCAACTAAAGCTGTATCTTTGCCAGATTTAAAAAAAACTTTGATTCCATGTTTTAGCCGTGGCGCCAGGTTACCATAGTTACCACAGCGCACTCACATTTCTCGGCAAAGACCCGCTCTGCTTTGCCTCTGATCGGCTAGAACTCGTTGGTCGGACTCATACCATTGCTAGGTAGAACTACGATGATTGGTTAAACTGATGGCATCAAAAACAAATCCCATGCAGGCTTTTTAATCAATTTATTTATAAAAAAAATTCTTAAATAGTCAGTCCGGCACCATGCCGGAGTACTGGAAGCCCTGCGGTAATACAAAAATGTTCCTCAATATGGCGTGATACAGGTAGAGAATTTAAGTGCACTGCTTGTATTTCAAGGCCATTCATCTAAGCATCTACTGACGCACAGCTCCTGTGCGGTGGCGCTATGTTACAGTGGCTATCGTACTAGTTAGTTTCACTTGAGTGAATATATAGCCAGCTAGACATCTAACATAAATTCCATCCATCCAATGGTAGACACACATGTAAATACAGTAGGCCTACACTTCTATCTAAATAATTTCCACAAATGAGTGACATAATGCTGATTTCCAAACAATTCAATTCAATTCAATTTTATTTATAGTATCAAATCATTACAAGAGTTATCTCAGGACACTTTACAGATAGAGTAGGTCTATACCACACTCTATAATTTACACAGACCCAACAATTTCAGTAATTCCCCCAAGAGCAAGCATTTAGTGTGACAGTGGCAAAGAAAAACTTATTTTAGGGAGAAACCTTAGGTTCTGCGGGTGCTGCGTCTGCAGACACACACCCTCCCCCGCCAGTTTGGATGAACGCTGCAACTCCTCACTCCCTAAATATAAGCTTTATCGAAGAGGAGAGTTTTAAGTTGAATCTTAAATGTGGTGGTCAATGGAGCGGGAGATTGGTCGGAGAATCTGCGCAGCGGGTGCGGTATTACATTCAATTTATCGCACCGTTGTGACGAAAAGAGAGCTGAGCCAGAAGGCAAAGCTCTCGATCTACCGGTCAGTTTTCGTTCCTTCCCTCACCTATGGTCATGAAGGCTGGGTCATGACCGAAAGAACGAGATCCAGGGTACAAGCGGCCGAAATGGGTTTCCTCAGGAGGGTGGTTGGCGTCTCCCTTAGAGATAGGGTGAGAAGCTCAGTCATCCGTGAGGAGCTCGGAGTAGAGCCGCTGCTCCTTGGCGTCGAAAGGAGCCAGTTGAGGTGGTTCGGGCATCTGGTAAGGATGCCCCCTGGGCGCCTCCCTAGGGAGGTGTTCCAGGCACGTCCAGCTGGGAGGAGGCCTCGGGGAAGACCCAGGACTAGGTGGAGGGATTATATCTCCAACCTGGCCTGGGAACGCCTCAGGATCCCCCAGTCGGAGCTGGTTAATGTTGCTCGGGAAAGGGAAGTTTGGGGTCCCCTGCTGGAGCTGCTCCCCCCGCGACCCGACACCGGATAAGCGGATGAAGATGGGGATGGATCTTAAATGTGGTGATGGTGTTTGCCTCCCGGACCCAGACTGGGATCTGGTTCCACAGGAGAGGAGCCTGATAGCTGAAGGCTCTGACTCCCATTCTACTTTTAGAGACTCTAGGAACCACAAGTAACTCTGCATTCTGGGAGCGCAGTGCTCTAGTGGGACAATAAGGTACTATGAGCTCTTCAATATATGATGGTGCTTGACCATTTAGAGCTTTTAAATTCAATCCTGGATTTTACAGGAAGCTAAGCCAATGCAGAGAAGCTAATACAGGAGAAATATGATCTCTTTTCTTAGTTCTTGTCAGAACACGTGCTGCAGCATTCTGCATCAGCTGGAGAGTCTTAAGAGACTTATTTGGGCAACCTGATAGTAAGGAATTACAGTAGTCCAGCCTGGAAGTAACAAATGCATGGACTAGTTTTTCAGCATAGTTTTGAGACAGGATCTGCCTAATTTTGGCAATGTTACGAAGATGAAAAAAGGATGTTCTTGAGGTTTGTTTTAAGTGGGCTTTAAAGGATATATCTTGATCAAAAATAACTCCTAGATTTCTGACAGTAGTGCTGGAGGCCAGGGCAATACCATCCAGTGTAACTATATCTTTGGATAATGAGGTTCGGAGGTGTTTAGGGCCCAGTACAATAACTTGTCTGAGTTTAACATCAGAAAATTGTAGGTCATCCATGATTTTATATCTTTAATGCATGCTTGAAGTTTAGCTAACTGACTGGTGTCGTCTGGCTTGATTGATAAGTATAATTGGGTGTCATCCGCATAACAGTGAAAGTTAATTGAGTGTTTTAGGCAATAATATTGCCTACAGGAAGCATATATAAGGAGAATAGAATTGGTCCAAGCACTGAGCCTTGTGGAACGCCATGGCTAACTTTAGCATACTTGGAGGATTTATTGTTAATATTAACACATTGAGATTGATTAGAGAAATAGGACTTAAACCAGCTTAGTGCAATTCCTTTAATGCCAACTAAATGTTCCAGTCTCTGTAACAGGATGGTATGGTCAATAGTATTGAATGCAGCACTAAGATCTAATAAGACAAGTACAAGTCCTTTGTCTGAAGCAGTTAGAAGGTAGTAATTTTCACCAGTGCCGTCTAGTACCGTACCAGTACAGTAAGTAGGGCAGGGATTTGGCATAAACAGCATCAGAGAGACTGAGGGGAAATTACACAAAGTTTAATCTAAAGTTTAGTTTAATTATAAAACCATAAAAGACTCCTGGCTTTTGAAAAACATTCGGGCCTGGTGTCCCAAAAGCCACCTCCTCACTGCACCCCTGTATACAACACAAAAGTAAATTCAATACAGTTCTATCCAAATCATTTCCACATATGAGTGACATATTGCTGATTTCCAAACACAATAGAAGGAGATTTAACAAGGCTTTAACATATCGACACATCGACATAAGTCAAGATCACAATAAGTATCCTCTCACACTAATTAGGCAATCTATTTGTCAATCAAATTTAACTTCTGACATCACCATTATCAAAGGAATCACAGTTCAGGACATGCACAGCCTCTAAACTTCAGTACAAAACTGCAGTGTAGGATTCTTCATTTTTTGCTTGTAGTCCGCATCGAACTTTTCATCCTGCGCCACGGTGAAATGGTTCCTCCAGTCACCAACCTTCCCTGCACAACCACAGAAAATCAGACGGGTGTTTTAGCTAAAGGTGGAGTCATGTCACATGTATTGTGTATCACTATTCACTGTACCTTTCCTTATGAAGGAAGACTTTTTGAAATCCATCAATTGAAGCGTTGAAAGGTTGACCATGGTGTTCTTTTTCATAACATCAAACTGCACACTGCCTATAATTCTTTCCTTCTCCTCAGCTGAAGGAGACAAACCAAGAAAGCAGCAGAGTTTGTCTATTTCCCGCCCAGTATCCTGGAAGCACAATGGTCACATATTATCACCACAATATCATCAGCTAGCACAGAGCTTTGAGAAAAGTAACCTGAACAGGGAGATTCTAAATCATACAAACACATGCACGGACAACCCGCTCATTTTGTGTTGTGTGTAATAATCACTGTTGTGTAAAGATCAACATACAATAATAGCAGATATAATAAAAATGAAAAAGAAATTAGAACCTTTGGGTGAGACTGTCCTTACCTAAAAAAAACGCTCCCAGAGGTCATTTGTTCAAGCAGCGATTGCGACCTACATTCACGTTTCTAGGGGCGACGCCTCTAGTGGCGGTAGTAATTAGGACGGGAGCAAAGCAGGAAGTAAGGTGACGAAATATAAAACAACAAACAAACACAGGACTTTTACCTGAGGAGCAGGGTTTGAGTCCAGTGTTGCCAAGTCCGCTTATTATAAGCGACTTTGGGCTTGTTTTTCTGTAAAGTCGCTTACAAATATTGGTAGTCGCGGGTCTCTTGTTCCAAGCTCCGTAATAAGTTGTCAAGCAGTCTTGCCTGTTCACTCTGTCCCTCCCCTTTCCACATACACACAGGAGACAACAGAGTTTTTTCCCACCCACATCCTGCTTCTAATTGGCTCTGACCCAGATGGCAACGAGTACTAGCCAATCAGAGGCAGAGCAGGGCAATCAGTTTTTTCTGTTTAGGAAAACGTCAATGAGTAACTGAATGAAAATACGCGCGAGTCGCGACTTGCAATGTTAAAAGGTGGTTTAACTCCCTATTGTAGTCAGTGTCCTGAAGCTCGGGGGAGAAACATAAATAAACTACCGTGTGTACAGTTTTGCAAAACTGTCCACATGGATGTAAATTGACAATCTGTACCCACGGATTGTAAAACCGTGCACACAGTTTATTTATTTTTCTCTTCCCGGGGGTCCATAGAAAAAGTCGCTTGTTTTGGGCTTGTTTTCACAAATGGGTGGGTCGTAGCAACACTATTGTTTTCCACAGCTGTTGCAATGGATTGATAACAGAAGGAGTTGTAAGCAGATTCTGAAGCAGAGAGACAGCTTTGACCTGAGCCGCATTATTGACTGCCATAATGCATTTTGCCCCCACCTGTTTCAACCTCTTCATTTATGTTATTGGCCTTTGGTGTTCCATGGTGTGGTAGCAACTTCAAGTTAACATCACACGTGGTTAACGTTGTGAATTCAAGCTAAATACTTCATGCCAAAAAGTTCATGGTTTGGGTTAAAATAAGTTTATGTAATTTAAGTAGTCAATGTAAATAACTCAATAGGTCAATTAATTGACTTTTGGTTTCAGACCAGACTCGAATCCTGACGTCCTGAGTAAAAAGTTCTGTATGTGCGTGAACCTCCATCCACCCCAACCACTGACCCCACACACATAAATACCTACTCACACATGTTATGCATGCATGTTTAAGTGAAGTATATATGTATGTACAAGTGAAGTATGCATGCATGTATGTGCAAGTGAAGTATATATGTATGCGCAAGTGAAGTATGCATGTATTTGCAAGTGAAGTGTGCATGTGCAAGTGAAGTCTACTGTATATGTATGCCATATGTATGCGCAAGTTAAGTATGCATGTATGTGCAAGTGTTCAGTACCAGTATGTCAAAGTGAAGTATATATGTATGTGTGCAAGTGAAATATATATCTGTATGTTCAAGGGAAGTATAGATGTACTGTATGTGCAAGTGGAGTATGTATGCATACAGGGGCGGCTGTGGCCCAGGTGTTGAAGCGATTGTCTATCAATCGGAAAGTCGGTGGTTTGATCTCTGGGCCTACAGTAACATGTTGAAGTGCCCTTGGGCAAGACACTGAACCTCACAATGCTGCGCCAATCGGTGTGTTATATATACACCGATGCCATATGTGTATTTGCAAGTAAGGCAAAGGTACTTTATTTGTCACATACACGTACATGTAGCGAAATTCATTCTCTGCATTTAACCCATCCCTCAAGGGAGCAGTGGGCAGCCAATGACAGTGCCCGGGGACCAACTCCAGATCTGAGCCAGTGTCTTGATCAAGGGCACCGACTGGAGCACCTAGTACATATTTTTTGATGGTGGGGGAAACCGGAGCACCCGGAGGAAACCCACGCAAACATGGGGAGAACATACAAACTCCACACAGAAATGGATTTGAACCCAGAGCCTTCTTGCTGTGAGGCCACAGTGCTAACCATTGGTGGAGTATTTTTGGCCTAGACGGTTTCTCATAACAAATCGTACCATATTGTTTTATGGTTTGGACGACTTTTTGCTTTGGGTAGATATAACTGGATCCTGTTGTATAATCCTTACAAAAACCTAAGCATAAAAACAGCAATTCATTAATTTAGGTTAGGTTTTGTTGTACAGATTACACAAACAAGATACATTATAATGTGTTAATTAGTGAGCTTCAGTGGTGCTGGTAGGAGGCAATGTTGGACCGTTGGACAGAACCAGGCTAGCTGCTTCCACTCTTTGTGCTGAACTAACTGGCTGCTGGCTAGCCTTTTCAACGGACAGATATGAGAGTGGTATCGATCTTCTCATCTAACTAACATTTACCGTCACACGCAGCCTTTTATTTTAGCACACTTAATTTACTTGAGACATGATTAGTCATGTGATTGTGTCATGACATTGATCTGTAAGCACTCAAACAGGCATAAAATATGCACAACAACACTGATGTATTCATGGTTAAAGTATTACTATTGCGTGGAATACGTGGAAGACAGACCCTGTCCCAAAACCCAGAAGTCAAGGAGAAGAGAAAAGAATGTGACAGAAAATGAAATAGTTTCCTCAGAAAAAGACCATGATTGTCTTAAGAAAGTATGATATGATATAATAAGGTCATGTGTACATCATCTGACAACTCAATATAGAATATAAATCACGTAAGAAGAGCACATGATCTGATGGACCTGTTTTATTACAGTAGTATTCTGTTTACAGATAAACCGAGCGAAAAGAGTAATCAAACTTAAATAAATGATAAAACAATGTTCCATGTAATTTTACTTTCAGAATTTACATTACTTACATTACATTTACATTATTTTTGAAAAGTAACACACACAAAAACAACCCGCAAAAAAACAAGTAAATTACCTCAATCAGATCTTCGTAGAACATGTAATGGAGTTTTGGATAACTCTGTTTCTTCTCCCACCAGCCATTCACATGGTCGTACCAGGATCCAAACGCCACTGAAGCAACAGGACAATGAATTATTGCACTTGAGGAGCACCTTTATTACAGTATTTCATTTTAAAGGTGCCCTGCTACGCATATTTCATTACTTTGTGGTAATGTCTGAAGTTATACCATGGACTGTGTAACATTATTTTTTGTGGAAAAAATGTTTTGGTTACCTTGTTTCAAGCCATTCTAACATTGTATAAAAAGCCTGCAGGAAGACTCGGCTCGATTTGTGCCAGTTCTCATTAATATTCAACGAGCTAAACTGCTTGACTCTGATTGGCTAACAGCTAGCCAATGAGAGCCTGGCTATCAGCATCCTTTACCCAGCGCAACTGGGCGAGCTCATGAGAGCTCATGAATAGTAATGAGCTTAGGCAACACCACGTCAGACTGACCAGCTTTTGTAATTCGCCTGATTTCTCCGCTTATTTCTTTTCAGTGGCTAGAGCTGACAGAGGAGGTAGCAGTTCATTTTCACTTTCATGACATAACACAAACACATATGGACCTAACATGTTTCAAGTACAAATAGTTTTGTGTGGCAGGGCACCTTTAATACATACTCTTTCCCTCCATGAATCTCTGGAGGTAGCTGCTCCAGTCTCCAGGCTCTGGATGGATTTTGATCATGTGGTCGAAATGGAAATTAGACACTGCGCTGTCCTTTGCATTGCGGGCCACGTAGATTATCTACACAACAAGAAAACACTTTATTATCTGAAGAGCAGCATTGCATAGAACGTGAAAGTGTTTATGAACAACTGATCATGAATCAGCTGCATTAGATGTCACTGTTCCTCTTGTCATCATTCAGCTTTCACATGAAAAATAAATCCTATGCTGCTGAAATTGCTTTTTTATGACAATGACAAGATAAGGGTTAGCAAGACATTAGTCTGTATCAATGGAAGTATACCTTCCGCTCTCTGTGTGTTGCCGTTCTCAAAATCCCTTCGCTTTGGGAAACACCAACAAACTTTGAGCTAGCAAGCTACATACTAAAAATGGCAGGTTTGAAAGACAATTTGGGTCGTGCAACAAGGCAGGCCTGCTTGGTTCTTTCAGGGAATGGTTGTAACGATTCACAAAGAATACGTTTACGACATTTACTATCGGGACCGATTGGAGAGGTTTTCTATGGACAAAGTACACATGGCGATACACTGATAAGAGCATATGACGTTTAACCATGTATCCAGCTAATTTAAATAGCCCACTTTACTGTATTGTGTGAACAGTTAACTTAATTTACTATTGTATGTGCTGTTTTCTTTTGTGGGGTGCAAATGTTCCAACAAATCAAGTTCCTTCCCGAGACTATTTTTCAGAGCCACTGTCGCTGCGTCTTGAGGTTAGCACCGCTCAAGACCATTGTGATTGGTTTAAAGAAATTGAAACAATCCAGAGCGTTTTTTTTTCTTCTCCTATCCAAAAATGTATGTGGGGCCAGACCATGCAAGACTGAAGAAACATAAACCTGGTAAAGATCTGTAATCAGTCCTATAATTCCTGTACGTAAAATCCTGATCATAAAGCATGGTTTGTTAATCCAACTTGTTAGCTTGTGAAGTGTAGGATGTGTGAAAAAACTGTTGTGTGGGCAGTTTGAATCTCCCTGGCAATTGTCCTACTATTGATACTGTACTTTAAAGGCATTTGTGACCTTGCAGTTTTGCTCCCAAAAGGACTTTGGCAGAAACTGGACTGGAAGATGAGTCTTAATGAGTCGAGGAAAGATGGAGAGGTTGTCCGCAATTTCTGTTCCTTTGATGACTTGAGAAGAACCCAATCCTGTACATTATTAAAACAGTTTACATGTCAGTGAATCCTACAGTATGGTAAAAACTTGTGATGTCCAAATGAAGCTTCATGAAGCATTTTTGTTTTTTTGTTTGAGCCCACTAGATGGCTCTCTCTTTTCAACAAAGGGTTACAAGCACACTGAATTGCTATTCCTTAAAGGCTTTTTCTTTATTTATGTTTTTATTTTGTTTTGCCATAGGTGTTATAAATATAATTACAAAGACCCACAAACCTTACATAACCCAAATGAGTGTAATAGACATGTAACATACAGTATACAAAGACTATTTGTGTTTTTGTGATTATAGTATGAAATGTTGTGAGTCGTGGTACTGTGTTAATAGATATGAGAGGGAGTGGGTATGAAGTTTTGAGTATGTTGGATTAGGTGAGGCTCACCAGAAGGGAGGGAGAGAAATAATAAGAAAAAAATGAGTAGGGTGGGGGTGGACCTTGGTAGGAGGGGTATTTTTCTATGGGAACTGATTCAAGGGCGCATGATGCCAGAACCACCCGACTCCTGCTCTCCCCATCCCAGACCATAGCTGTTATCCAACCGACGGACCAACCCATCCACAGACCCCACCCTCCCCCTGATATGTGTGACTTCTAACATCAAGGCTTTTTCTTTAAACTTTCTTTCTTTAAACTAGTTTGTTCAAAAAAATACACCTAATGGCAGTGTCTTGCCTGAACACGTTCATTGAACGATAGTTCATCAACTCGTTCATATTTTGGGCGAACGTGAACTGAACGTACTGTATTACTGCCTGATGAACGTTACTGTGAACTCGTTAATTCTGGTGTCTGTGAACGGCACGCTCTCTCAGTTTAACTTCGTCAAATAGGGTGCCAGATTTTTATAGAGCCTTCCAGGCGAAAGCCCGGCTATAACACACCGTAAATAGGCCTTAATATGTAGTGGAAAAAACACCCAATCTGACAACACCAAGACACACAAAGACACAGTGTTCTGATCAGGTGAGGACGCAGAGAGAATCTGAAAATATATCCTGTCAA
Organism: Perca schrenkii; assembly: GCA_025617405.1. Classification (NCBI taxonomy): domain Eukaryota; kingdom Metazoa; phylum Chordata; class Actinopteri; order Perciformes; family Percidae; genus Perca; species Perca schrenkii. The sequence goes on from CM046796.1 coordinate 32,787,900, forward strand.
CGGTGAGTGGTCGGTGGGCAGGTTTCAGCTGTCGGCTATCGTTTAAATCCCAAAATGGGATGCTTTGCCACCAGTGTCGCACCGCCGCATACGTCATCAAAACAAAACGAAGCAGCAAGGAGGCGTCGTATGATCATTTAAACGAGTTTTATGACGAGGTCGGTGAGGATGGGAAAAATCTTACATTTCTGTGCAAACTTAGCCCGCCGGCTTTCAAAAAGAAAATCCGCACTTCAGTCACATCCACAGCAAACCTGAAACGGCACATTGAACTGATTGGATATGAAGATGAAATCTGACGCATAGTTTCATTGTTAAAACTGATCAAATTATTACTGTCTGTGGTTCTATATGGGCTGTGGCAATAATTTTGAAAAATAATAGCTTGCAGGAACATATGGAAAAAAAGAACTATGAACTAGTTCATTATTGGAACTGTGAACTTAGTTAAAAATTTTGAACTATGAAAAGAGAAAAGTATGAACTATGAACTGAACTAGTTCATTTTAAAACTTTCCCAACACTGCCTAATGGTTAATGAATCTTCATTTGGACATCATTAGCAAATACAATACAACACATCAAACATTTAGTACAATTATGACCAGGGTGCGATTTGTGAAAAAAGGTCATGCCAACAAAAGAAAACATGCAAGAATAAAATCCCCCTTGCAATATCATGGACTAAATACTTTCACCCAGGAAACGGGAGACATTAATAATAATGTCTTAATCCAAACCATGATATTTTTCCTAAACTTAACTAGTTGTTTTGGTGCCTAAACTTAACTGACATCTCCACATTACGCTCACTTTTTCTGGCTAAACTGCACTACCGTGGCCCCTGAAAGGACCGTCATCTGGCAGTGCCTGTACCTGGCTCACAATCACCTATTGACGGCTGGTAGCCGGCGTCCCAGAGCTCTGTAGTGGCTAAATACAACCAGCAACTGCCGCTCGGATTTTATCGTTCTCTGGCACTAAAGACTGTTCACGTTAAGGCGCTTTAATTCAATTAAAATACTTCTCTTTTAGGTATATAGTATATGGTCTATTGGTGAAGTAACATTGATCACTTTGGGGGGGGGGGTAAATTTAGTTCCCACCGGGAATAAAAAAATAAATCAGCAGAGGCAGGGATATATAGACCAGAACGGGGGAAATCCTACGCATATATGTTTGTGACATATGAAACATGCTATGCTAAGTGCTGTACGTAATTGTTAATTCAACCTAGCTCCAAAGAAGGGATGGCGATCTCCAAGTTTGGCACCCTTTCATACAAAGGGATGGATGTCTGATCATAACACAGCAGGTCAAGGATGTAGGAGACCCAGGTGCTTCCTAAAAGAAAGATAGAAGAAAATAAAAAAAAAGATAATACAATAATATAAACAATGAGTAAAAATAAGATAAGCCTATATAGATCAAATAAGATTATCCAAATCCCTCACTTCCATACACACACATCTCATCCAGAGCTACAGTTTAAACGTACAATATGTAACTTTCTGCCGCTAGGGGTCTCTCAACCAAAACAATGGACGGTAAAACTGGACTTTTGATGAGGTTGGGAAGTTGCGTGGAATTATGGGAGTTTTTAGTGTTACGCACCTTCGCTGCCGGTTAGAATGCATCAGTTCACGGACGAGTTTACCCATTCAAGTTTATTCACGTTACGTTTAGTAACGTTTATTCATGTTATTGTAATACAATAGCTGCAGTTTCCCCAACATAATTATGTTTTTCTTGATTAGATTTTTATTTGTAGCTGACCAGTTAGCTAGTGAGCCAGCAAGCTAACAGTAGCCAGCAGCTAAAACACAAAATATTTCACATATCAATGTCACCTTATGGATGGTTTCAACACCGGGGCGGATGGGGTTTGTTGTAACACTAGCTAGCTACTAAACAAGGCTGAGAGAGGGTGGGGATTGTCGTGGAAATCTCCGCGATAGCGAGCCAGGACGGTCGGTGCCTGTTGTGCAGCAGCATAACATCTCCCAGCTGCCCGGAATTATCTCCCCTTCACTTTTCAGTAATCTTAACTTTTCGTTTTGGTGCTTAACCCACCTTTTGTCAGGTTAATTTAGCTAACGGCGTAAAGAATGCTAAACGCGAAGGGGGGAGAAATTCGGCAGGGAGGAGATTTTCGGCACATACACCGGTAGCGCTACGGAGATGTAGCTACCGCTATGGATGGCCGCTTTTGTGACTCGGTGCTGGGTCTGATATGGTCTGTTTCCCGACGTTTAATTAAACTGCCGTTAGCGTCGTAAGCACCAGGCACTGGAGATAAGTTCTGGCCGGGGGGGGGGTTGCTGTAATGAAAGTAGCTGGCTGATAGCTGACTGGGGGCTAACGGTAACTAGCTAGCTATATGTCCCGGGGCTGTTGTCAGCTGTCATCCCGACTGAGTCTCTCTGCGCCGGGGGAGTGAGGCAGACAGACCGGGGTGTGCTAGCTGGCTAAATTAGCATTAGATTAATCGTCTATGTATACAGCTAACGTTAACGTTACTAGTGAAGTTATTCGTGGATTAGCTCAGTCCTGTTAGCTCTGGTCGAAACAGTCATACTAAAAATAACTATTGGCGTGTTGAACGATGTTGTAACCTCATAATGTTACCCGCAAAGCTTTAGCATCAACATTAGCACATTGTAGTAACGTTAAGCTGGTATCGATATTGAACTTACAAAATAGATAAGGTCTCTGTTGTATTACTGTGATAAAAAGTGGGATGTAATTAATCACAAAATGATGCTGTATGGCAAAAAAAAAGCAGTATTACGGTTACAAGTATTTTTTTTCTGTGACATTGTATGATTTCCTGTGTGCGCTCTGACCTGCTTTAGTGTAGGAATCAATAAGTATATCATCTGGCCTGGCCTGGAAGTTTTGAACCTTCTCCCAGTTGTCTGTGAAATAGTGAGTCATGCAGACTCCATGGAAATCAAACAGTTCTGGTCGAGGAAAGACATCCATCTTTCAAAAGAGAAAAAGAAAAAAAGACAAATATACAAAACATATGATCATTGTGTAATCAAACTGAAGTCAGATTGTCTTAGAAAATTACTTTTACAAGTCATCGTTAAATACAGGAGAGAAATGGCAGTCACAGTGTGGTAATCCTAATTTTACTTCAGTAAAGGATCTAAATACTTCTTCCACCAGTGACTATTATTGGCGCTTACCCACTGCTAGTACGAGCTCTGCTCTGCTCGGCTCAACCACGGTGCCCCGCCCTCCTTTTTCCATTTCCATGCGTGAGGTGAGAGTGGCTGTTCGTCATAGCGACGCCGCAGGAAACTAATGTCAACCTAACGCGACACACACACAGAACGTGGAAGGTTTGTTGTTTTTGATTCTCGGCATGTGGCTGTTTGACACTAGCCTGTTCCTACCAGACTCTTGTACATTTAATTTGTACATAGAGTCTGGCCACTCTCCATTGATAAGTGTTAACTTCCTTGAAGGTGGTACTCTGTTGAAGTTTAAAACTATTGGACCTGCCCAGAGCCACTCTGGATCTGCCATAACCAATCGCTAACGTTTGGTCGTGACGTATGTCATGCGCATGTAAGAGGGGAGACCACCAAATATCGCCTTATATTTAGCATTAGCATCGCTAGCATTAGCCTTGGCCAACTCCTTCACCACTAATGGAGCGATCTGGAAAATCAAACTTTTCCCGAACCGCCGTGGGGAGGAGGGCCACAACATGATGGCCACCAACACAACTCAGCAAAGATTGGTCTTGCTCGGGCCTTAACTTCTGGATATTCGGCAGCGTTGTCACAATGGACCGAATGGCTTCGCTCGCATCTTTCTCGCACACATCCTAACGTCATCGTTCTCAGCCACTCCCTCTGTTCGCTTATTGGACCGCCAAATATTTTGCTGGAGAAAACCCAAGAATATACCGCGAACCCAGATGGAGTACTGAAGAGAAATGAAAAGAAGCTGGAGCCAGCAAAAAAAAAAACACCGCTGGCTAAACTATTTAAAAATGGCGGTTTTGTTCAGGACACTGGGACACCCATAGACAGTTAACCCCTTAACGCCGACTGTCGCTAATTTGCATCAAACCCCTTCCATTCCAACTGCAGGCGAGATAGCGTGTGTATTCCCCCTAATGCCGGTTTGTTTACATGCGATACATACCTCAGAAACTTTTGCATGCACTGGTTTCTCGTAGGACCAGTCGGAGTGGGAGATACATCCGGTTCACGGAAGAAAAATTAACCCTACCCCTACCCCTAACCCTACCCCTAACCCTAAAGAAACTACTGTCAATGTTAGGGAGTAGGAGAGTGTTTTCTTTCTTGCCGTTGTCAATGACAGTTTGGAAGTTCTAACAACTTTGTGACATGAATGAAATCTACTATGTGTTTTATTAATTTTACCATTTTGTAAAGAATTTTACCATAATGCCTGTTGTCGCTAATTTGCATCATACCTAAATTTATATCTATTCCATATGCTATAGACAAATTAACAATCTCAACTTAATTTAGCATCAGCTTGGAGCCAGAAATACACATAATATTTTGTTTATATAATTGTGAATAAATTCAGGCATCAAGGGGTTAAAGACACCCCCGTCTGTTGCTAGCAATGATGATGCAGTGATTAGTGACGATTCTCTCCGACCAATCAGTAGTCTGCAGGTTCTCACATCACCTTTTGGTATCGCCTCAGCTCGCGTGGAACCTCGACAGAGGTGATACTAAAAAAGTACCTGTTGGCAGGTACCAGGGACTTTTTTTCATAACGGAAAACCAAAAAAGGCGAGTAGAGTCTAGGCGAGTCGAGCAGGTACCATGTAATGGAAAAACGCCAATATGGCAAATGTTAACTCCATGTTGCATGTTGAGCAATTAACACTGTTAATAAAAGTATGTAGGAATACATATAGCCTATACTGTGTTAATATGAAGACATTTTCTTTAATGATTTTATTTAGGTACAGAGGATGTACTTGTCAGGATCCTGCTGTGACTGACTGCCATTTTGTATATTGCGTTGTGTTTTGTGCTTGTTGTCACTGCCCGATGTGAGTCGAGCGCAGATGTGAGTCGCACATGCTCAGATTTAAATGGCTTACGGCATAATGTGTCATACCCAATGTTAGCCGAGTCAGACGTGCTCTGGTCGAGTGCAGATGTGAGTTGCGCATGCTCAGATTTAAACGGTTTATGGCATAACGTGTGTTACTGAAATTTGTGAAATACATAAAATAATTAAAGCTGCGAGCAGCAATGGACGGGCCCTCGCGCCTCTGCGCGCGTCGGGGTTACTGGCGGACGCCGCTCCTTGCGACCGTGCATTTGTGCGGCACTCAGACGCCGCAAATCGTCAACAATGAAAAGGGAACTCCCTGTGTGGAAATCAATATTTGACGCTTTGTAATCAGCCCAACGCTACTTTTGCTCAACTCTTTCTGTATTTTACTTTATTTTGTTTGTGAATTTAACATGAAAACATTAGATTATTATTTTTTATTTTTTATTTTTTATCTATTTATTTATTTATTTATTTTTTCTCAGCAGTTCACTTAAGAAGCACCATACGTGTAGTTTGTGTGTGTGTGTGTGTGTGTGTATGTGTGTGTGTGTGTGAATGAGAGTATGACTTGTCCTGTGTGTTGTAACCTGTCCGGAATGTGTCTAAATACCTGTTTGTTTGTCTTGTCTATTGTTTCTTTTTTTGTCTTGTGTGTAAAGAAAAAAAAAAAAGAGTACTGTACGGATAAAGTAAAAGGGGATTGAGTATTGTGAATTGTTTGTTTCTTCCCCTACTGTGAAGAGGATGTTGTTTAACACTGGTTGACATTTGAATGGACTTGGATTGGAAACCAAGTTGACCAGGTTGTTTGCTTATCTGTTTTTTTGTTGTACTTGCATAATAAAAACAATTAAAAAAAGAAAAAAAAGAAAAGGGAACTCCCCGCCGAGTTCAACAATACCTCACACAAGACTCTACGTCATACGGTTCATTTGCTTTGAAAAGGGGCGTGGCTAAAGCATAGGTGGCGGGTCAAACCATCACCAATTGAAAAAAAAGTCTCTGCTGAGTTCAAAGTTACCTCACACAAGACTCTACCTTAGTCTTGCCATAACATTAAAATGTATGAAAGGGGGCGTGGCTTGAACATAGGGGGCAGGCCATCCATCACCAATGAAGAAGGAAGTCTCTGCTGAGTTCAATGATACCTCACACAAGGGTCTACATCAAACAGGTAAATAGTTATACAAGGGGGCGTGGCTAAATCTTAAGGGGCGGGTCAAACCATCACCAATGAAGAAGGAAGTCTCTGCTGAGTTCAATGATACCTCACACAAGGGTATACCTTAAACGGTTGAAATGTTATGAAAGAGGGCGTGGCTTAAGCATAGGGGGCGGGCCAAACCATCAACAATGAAGAAGGAACTCTCTGCTGAGTTCAATGACACCTCACACAAAAAACTCTTCGTTAAACGGTTCAAATGTTATTAAAGGGGGCGTGGCCTGAGTAAATGGGCGTGGTGAAAGTATAGGGGGCGGCTCAGTATCACATGTAGACCACACATTCTAAGTTTCATGTAAATCGGATGATGTTTGTCATATAAGGTGCATTTCCTGTTGCCAGCGGGGGGGCGCTATGACCAAAAGTCAATTTTGGCCTGTAGGTGTCCTCAGGCCTGGACCCTTGTCAATCGTGAGAAATTTCGGGCAGATACGACAACGTACACTCAAGTTACAACAATTTCTTTGTTCATCGCTAAACACTCAAAATGGCTGCCACGCCACGCCCACACCGTCTGACGAAAAGTTTTTCTTTTAATAAATTTTCATCGTTAAGGTGATGGGATGGTACAGACCAAGTTTGAAGTCCATCGGATGAAATCTCTAGGAGGAGTTCGTTAAAGTATAGCACCTTGACTTTTAGGCCTACTTCCTGTTGCCACTAGGGGGCGCTATGACTTTACATAAATATCGGCCGTCATTTGTCCTCAGGGTTGGACTCTTATGAATCCTGAAAAGTTTCGAGCCAGTTGGACAATGTACACTCGAGTTACACCCACTTCCTGTTTCGGCGGCGAAACGCACAAAATGGCCGCCCGCCACGGCCACGCCCTATGACTTTTAATAACTTTTCATCTTTAATGTCTTAAAGGTCCCATGACATGGTGCTCTTTGGATGCTTTTCTATAGACCTTAGTGGTCACCTAATACTGTATCTGAAGTCTCTTTCCCATAATTTAGCCTTGGTGCAGAATTACAGCCACTAGAGCCAGTCCCACAATGACCTTTCCTTAGTATGTGCCATTTCTGTGTCTGTAGCATAGACAGTATATAATGGACCAATAGACCCCGTTGCTCTGGACGGAGACCAGTGAAGGCTATTAGAAGCACTTTTCCGGTGATCTCTTCCCTTACTGCGCAGCCTCCAACTGACAGAAACAACGTAAATGTGACGTGAGCAACGTGTCTGAAAGTTGTAAGTGTTCTGGTAGCTGTACCAAGAGAAATCTCAATCATTCCCAATCTTACAGAGACGGAGAGTGTAGGTATATGTAAGGAGATAACATAAGCACAGGCTAATTATTGCTAACTAACATGCTAGTTAACATTCGTAATTAAACCTAAACAGCTAATGTAAGTCGAAACTGTCTGCGAGCTTCTCCTGTACTATACGGTAATTCCTCCACTGTGCGACAGTAAGTCACTTGGTTATGACACAATCGTTAGCGTATTTTTACAAAAGCGTCTGCTACGGAGCCATAACGTGAGGTACAAGGTAATGGAGCCTTTTATACATTGTTGTGTTTCTTTAGAACTAAACAACGGACAAATAGAGTCTTTAAACGCTTCAGATGTAAAGTTATTCGCAGTCAAGTGACGTAAAAAAAAAATGGCGGTCAGTGGAATGCTAACAAGAGGTGATCTCTTTGTAGCAACAAAATGGCGCCATCGGAGGTTCGCGTTCTGAGGCGAAGCTTACCCCCTTGGTCTGTAGCTATTGAGGAGGAGAGAGGGAGGGGCAAGGTGGAGTGTGGGGTTGTGGCCTTGACCAACTGCCACTTTGCTCATTTGAAAGCCATGATGCCTCTCTCTCATGGGTTGGCCAAATTTTCTGGGCGGGCAAAGCAGAGAAAGGGGAGGTAACCTTGCTTGTTATGACCTCATAACAAGCAAGATTCCAGAACAGCTCATCTGAGCTTTCATTTTCTCAAAGGCAGAGCAGGATACCCAGGGCTCGGTTTACACCTATTGCCATTTCAAACCAATTGCAGACCATAGACATGCTGGGGGAACGCATATTAATGTTAAAAAAACCTCATAAAGTGAAATTTTCATGCCATGGGACCTTTAAGATGGCACAGACCGAGTTTGAAGTTGATCGGATGAACTCTCTAGTAGGAGTTCGTTAAAGTACGACATGTGGAAATGGCCAAAATCGCACTAATTTCAAACTTTCAATTCAAAATGAAGGGACTTCCTGTTGGGTTTAGGGTACGGCTCAAACTACGTTTTTTGTACATCTTGACACGTTACATATGTGTACCAAGTTTCGTGAGTCTACGTTAAACACACTGCAGGGGCTCCATTTTTTTTACTTTCTAGGGGGCGCTAGTAAGCCATTTTTGTGCGCCTGATCGCGAACCCTTAAAATACATTTTACAACATTTTCACCGGACTTGATGCGACCGCCAAATTTGGTGAGTTTTTGAATATGTTAAGCCCCTCAAAAAGGCAATTACTTTGCAGAAAATAATAATAATTCCTTCAGTTTCAATAGGGCCTTCGCCACTGTCGGCGAAGTTAGATTGCTAACGTTAGCTCAAAACGGCTTTCAAGTTACAGCCTTTGTTGTGTTTGATTGCTAACTTGTAGCTAGCATAGGGTGACCATACGTCCTGGTTTTACCGGGACAGTCCCGATTTTGAAGTTAATGTCCCGAGTCCCGATAAAACCCTGTCGGGACGCTAAAATGTCCCGGTTTTAGGAGGAGCGGCGTCAGACGATTTTGCCGGGGCTTGAGCCCCGAATGTTTTGAGTGTAGCCCCGAATGTAACTTTTTCCAGATTATTTTTCCGAGGCGAATAGAACGGGCAGCCACGTGCGGGGTCCGACCATATTGTGTTTGTTGCTATCACCTAGCAACCGTCTCTACGTGGAGGAAAAGCTGTGAAAGCCGGGTGAAGTTTTAGGAGGAATCCTAGCCAAATCAGTGTAATACATTGATGCCATCAACACAAAGTTAAGGAGCGCAATACTAATGATTTAGTTTAAAGTTCCTGTGACGTGATGTTTACAGTCTATTGTTCAGACACAGACACACGGAGCTCTGAAGAAGACCTGTGCGTCTCTTAGTGTCCACTCTCTCTGTAAAATGCAGCGCAGCCTCAGGTTATAACGGATCATAGACTGTTACAGTCAATGTAACGGATGAGCTCTACTGTCGACATGCTGCGGTAGATGTGTTGCGTTTGTGCTCCGTGTATTTCTGCAGTAGATTAGGTTTTCCACCTCCGATGTAGAGCAGCGTACGGCCACTTCTCTAGCTAAACTCTTTGTCTCATTCAGAGACCCAAACAGCTCTGTGTCTGTCAGAAGGTCTGAGAGCTACAGCAATCACGTAAAACCAGACTATGGTGCAGGTAGATTTCTGAAATAGTGACTTTATTCTTGTAATAGCCTATTATAACTTTATTTTTCTCAAAATCACGACTCCTCCAAATCACAGAGAACACAGATACTGTATTTTGAATGTGCACAAAGTTTTGGACATTGCTCAAACAAATCTGAAATTTTACAGTCCAGGGGTTTATTAATAGGGAGGAGTAAATGATGCCTAGGCTACATGTGTGCTGACTCAGCTATAATTAGAAAAGTCCATCCAAAGGAGAATACATATTTGAAAGCAATACATAATGCCTGTTAGCCTTACTTCAATATATTCCATTATGTTTTTATATTTGGATTGTAATCTATTTTTCTCTTTACATAACAATATTTGCAGCATACATTGATTCAGAAAAAGGTAGAAATAGGTGCATAAAAAGTCACCAGAATGCAGAAAAGGAAGTGTTTAATGCTCAAAATTTTCAATCATTTTAATTCTTTTGGTGTTATTGGAAAAAATAACACTTCAGGACTGCTTCCTGCTTCTTACAGTGCAGACGCTCTACTGCTTGCTCCTGCTTCTGCTTGCATATTTCTGCTGATAATCTTGCTTTTCCTCTGAGAGAAACTATGAGCAGCGGCTCTTGGATACTTATAAATCACTGGACTATACATTTTTTGTAGACATAGTAGGCTATTGTCATATTTGAACATTTTTCTGCGTGACCGAGGCCTACCAATAGCTCAAGCCTGTCCTAAAGTGACTGTAGCTAAAGCTAATTAGCAGCAAGATGCCACCCTTCTCCATAGAGGACTACTACAAACTCCTGCAGAAGATTGCAGTTCTGGAAACCAAAATTTACCGGTTAGAAGTAAACCTGGAAGTGAACGGATCATGTGGAAATGACACCACTTTACCAGTGACCCAAAACAATGGACAAAAGCATGCTAACATACGGCTAACTAGCACCAGCAAGACCACAAAGAAACAAGAGGGCTCTGGAACGGATAATAAATCAACAAGTGGCAGTCCTCCCTGGAACTCTTTTGGTGCAAAGCCTAAGAGTAAATCATTTTCCTGGGAAATGGGAGGACGACTAACGGGCAGGACACAGCGCCCTGAGATTTGTGATATGACCGGCTGGCCTGCATTACCACCCAGGCAGAGTGCCTCTTCAACCCCTGTACTTAGTAGGACACAGCCGTGGACAGCTGCAAAAGGGAAAATCAGCAACAAAATGCCTCCCCAACAACTGAGTGTGCAGGTGGAGAACAGATTTGCTCCTCTGCTACAGGACCCTGGACATGACCTGGATTACGTCTCATCGTCACACAGCAGGGTAAGGACTGAGAGCAATTCTAAAAGTAAAAAGCTACAGGGAAAGCTAACGACTGGGCCCCAAACTCTGATTGTGGGTGACTCTGCTGTGAAAGATATAAAAAGCAGTAAAAACACCAAAATACTCTGTTTTCCCAAAGACATGGTGTCTGACTTGGCCCAAAGAATCCCAGATATCGTAGCAGCACACCCAACTGTGAAGAACATTGTACTGCACATAGGGTCAAATGATGTTGTAAAGCAAGAGTCTGAAGTGCTGAATCGTGACTTTATGAATCTGCTGAACGCAGTCAGCTCCGTAAACGCAAAGGTGTTTATCAGTGGCCCTATACCGCCAGTCAGAGGAGGAGCTGAGAGATTCAGCAGACTGTTGGCACTGAACAGATGGCTTTCAAATGCATGTACCAACCATTCTCTGCAGTTCATTGACAATTTTAACATTTTCTGGGGCTGCAGACATCTTTTTAAAGCAGATGGACTATTCCTTAACAAGCCAGGAGTAAAGCTGTTCACCTCTAGCCTACTTTACTTTCTGCGCCACACATCTGCTCCCTTGGCCAAGGACACGAGACAAGATGTACCAAAACAAGAGGAAGACACAACAACAAAGTGCGGCAGTGAGCCACCACAGCCCCCCCCCCACCTGAGCAAAGATTTGACCATGGGAGACCAAAGAGCAGAGATGAGAAATCTCAACCCCCCCCCCTTCTCACCCGTGCAACACTCCTCAAGCCCCTGTGACAACCACGACAGCTATGAGGACCGCTTTAAGGATATGTCGCTCTCCCCGCTTTCCCACATCCCCATGTTGGAGTTCACTGACCAGATGAAGCAGCTGGTAAATGCTGGAACCAAGTATGCCCCCCCCCCTTCCTTCTCCCATCGTAAAACGCCAGGCACCTCTGCCCCCCTCAAGGACGGCAGCTAACTCCTTCTCCCCAAACTGATAAGGATGCTTGTGTGCAAAATGCAGTAAGCATTAACTGATATGGGCCGGGTCCAGGCTGCATGCATAGTAGCACTCATGACTCTTTCCAAGACAAGCCTGGGCCCTGCGTATTAGGTTCTTCCACAAATTATGTTGTGATAGGTAATAGAAAAAAGAATGGCAAATAAGCACGTAACTGCAAACTTTGCAAATTTAGCATCCATTCCTCGTCAGCCACAGTCTGTCCCAAAAAAATGAAAACGCACTAACATTAGCCCTACTAAACGTTAGGTCTTTGGCGGGAAAATCATTTTTTAATCAATGATTTTATTATCAAGAACAATCTTGATTTTATGTTTTTTAACTGAAACCTGGTTGGACCATAATAACAGTGCTGCTGTTCTCATTGAGTCAGCCCCCCTAACTTTAGTTTTATGAGTGAGAATAGAGTGAATAAGAAAGGAGGTGGAGTCGCCATTTTGTTTAATGACTCATTCCAATGTACGCAAATATCTTACGGAAATTTTGCTTCTTTTGAATATGTGGCTCTTCAGCTAAGATCCTCCCCTCAAGCTCTACTTCTAAATATCTACAGGCCACCTAAATACTGTGCATCCTTCTTTGACAATTTTAATGAACTGCTGTCTATAATCTGTATTAACTTTGACCGTGTAATTATTGCTGGTGATTTTAACATTCATGTTGACAACCCCCCAGGACCGAGGGACCAAAGAACTGTGTTGTGTTTTTGAAAGCTATGGACTGACTCAGCATGTGACACAGCCCACGCACAATAAGGGGCACACTCTGGACTTGATTATCTCCAAGGGTCTGAACATTCCCAAGGTTGTGGTGACTGATGTTGCTCTCTCTGATCATTCCTGTGTTTTCTTTAACGGCACTATCTCTGTGCCCAAAAGTGTTCAAACAAAGTTAATCAGAAAACGGTATATTACTGAAAACACCAGTGAATCATTCATTCAGCTTTTCTCCTCTACACCCACCCTCACTGGGGCCTCAGTCACTGAGCTTGTAGATAATTTCAACTGTAAAATTACAACTGTTATTGATGCTATTGCTCCCACTAAGGTCAAAGCTGTCTCTGGTAAGAAAAGATCTCCATGGAGAAATTTTATAGGTGTGAGAACAGAAAAAAAGAGTGTCGAAAAGCTGAACGCAGTTGGCGAAAATCTAATCTCCAGGTCCATTATAACACTTATAAAGAGAGACTTCGCATTTATAATCTGGAACTAAGAAATGCAAGACGGTCCTTTTTCTCTGACATTATCGCCAGAAACAATAATAATTCACGTGCTTTGTTTGCTACTGTTGATAGATTAACTAACCCTCCAGTACCGGTAGCATCTGAACTGTTGTCTACCAAGGCTTGCAACGACTTTGCCTCCTTCTTCACAGACAAAATTCAGAAAATTAGACAAACAGTCAGTGCCTCCTTATCAAGTACAGGATATGTGTTGTCACACTGTGCACGCAAAACAAATTCCAACATGACACAATTTCATACGATCAACCTTAAAAACCTGGAGGACATTATACAGCATCTGAAAACCTCCTCCTGTTGCCTTGATATTCTACCAACGGGTGTTTTCAAAAAATGTTTCGAAGTGTTTGGCTTCAGATCTTCTACAGATTGTAAACACATCTCTGCTCTCAGGTATCTTTCCACAGGCCCTAAAAAACTGCAGTCATCAAGCCACTCCTAAAAAAAGAACAATCTAGACACGACACTAATGAGCAACTATAGGCCAATATCAAACCTTCCATTTTTAAGTAAAATCATAGAAAAAGTGGTTTTTCAACAACTCAACCTTTTCTTATTGCTAAACAACAGTTTTGATGCCTTCCAGTCAGGTTTTCGACCAAACCACAGCACTGAGACGGCTCTTGTTAAAGTCTTTAATGACATCCACTTAAACACAGATAGTGGCAAAATTTCAGTCTTAGTATTACTTGATCTCAGTGCTGCATTTGATACGGTAGACCATGACATATTGCTTGACCGATTGGAAAACTGGGTTGGTCTTTCTGGCTCAGTACTAAAGTGGTTTGAATCCTATTTAAAGAATAGGGACTACTTTGTGTCTATAGGTAATTATACATCTGAGCATACAAACATGACGTGTGGAGTTCCCCAAGGCTCAGTTCTGGGCCCTCTTCTGTTCAACATCTACATGCTTCCACTGGCTCAGATTATGGAAAACAACAAAATAACTTACCATAGTTATGCAGATGACACACAAATTTACATAACCTTATCGCCAGGGAACTATAGCCCAATACAACAATTAAATATGTGCATTGAACAAATTAATGATTGGATGTGCCAGAACTTTCTTAAATTAAATGAAGAAAAAAACGGAGGTGGTTGTTTTTGGAGCAAAAGAGGAACGATTGAAAGTCAGCGCTCAGCTTCAAATGACAATGTTAAAAACAACAGACAAAGCCAGAAATCTTGGTGTAGTCATGGACTCAGACCTAAATTTTAACAGCCACATTAACATAATTAAAAAAAATCAGCCTATTATCACCTTAAAAAAATATATCAAGGGTTAGAGGACTTATGTCTCAGCAGGATCTGGAAAAACTTGTCCATGCTTTTATCTTCAGTAGACTTGACTACTGTAACGGTGTCTTTACAGGTCTCCCTAAAAAATCAATCAGACAGCTGCAGCTGATTCAGAACGCTGCTGCTCGAGTCCTCACTAAAACCAGGAAAGTGGATCACATCACTCCAGTACTGAAGTCTCTACACTGGCTTCCAGTGCCTCAAAGAATTGATTTCAAAATACTTTTACTGGTTTATAAATCACTAAACGGTTTAGGGCCAAAATACATTTCTGATCTGCTACTACATTATGACCCACCCAGACCTCTCAGATCGTCTGGGACAGGTCTACTTGTTGTCCCCAGAGTCAGAACTAAACAGGGGAAGCAGCGTTCAGTTTTTATGCTCCACATATCTGGAACAAACTCCCAGAAAACTGTAGGTCCGCTGCAACTCTCAGTTCTTTTAAATCTAAGCTAAAGACCTATCTTTTTGATGTTGCTTTTCTTTAAATAATCTATTTTATTAACTTTAATTTCTTATACTGCACTGTAACTTTTATTCTTATACTGCACTATCAATTTTATTCTTGTTTTAATTTGTTTATTAATGTTTTTAAATTGTTTTATAACTGCTCTTTAATGTTTTATGTAAAGCACTTTGAATTGCCCTGTTGCTGAAATGTGCTATACAAATAAAGCTGCCTTGCCTTGCCTTGCCTTCAAAAATCTTTTTTAGAAAAGTCTCAACATAAATCTCATTCTGAACTGAAAAAGGCTGTTGCTGCAATTTTGTTAATTTTACCGAAAAAAAACAAAAACATTTATTATTAGATGAGGAGCGTATGATCAAAATAATGAAGTTACTGTCTATGTCTGACCTCGGCTGGCACATGTTCACGTTAAAAAGCGTGTGCGCATGCACAAGCACTACGGTCACACGCAAAGTGTCCCGGTTTCAGCTCACGGAAATCTGGTCACCCTAAACTAGCAGTCATTTCAAAAACGTTTTAGCTATCTATGCTTGTTTGATTGCTAAGGTTAGCTCAAAAAGCCGTTAGCATCTTGTAGGCTACTTGTCGCAAAGTGATGCATGCCAACCCGGTCTCACGCCAGGTCGTGTAATAGTCACGTTATTTTGATTCATAATTTTGTGTACACGTTACGATTTTCGAACCTGCTCTGGGGGACGCGACTACGGGGAAATGAGGCGCCACACGCCGGCCAAAACAACGGCACGGGCCGCCACGATCGGGGAAATGAGGCGCCACACGCCATCAACTACTCGCTACTCGCTTTCGTTCTGGAATCACGAAATATTCCCATTAAAATGCGTTGCTTTCAATTTCGTAATCGGCACACGAAAAAAACTGCATTTACGTAACCTGTCCACGACTTAATAGATTACAATAATGTGACTATATAACGACCTGGCATGAGACTGGGCTGTGCATGCGCAACTCACATCTGCACTCATCTCACATTGGGCAGTGACACGCTGTTTTCCATGTGCTCTGTGGTTACCTGTCTGTCATGTGTCTTTGTCTCCGCCCATCCCCTTATATGGTTTGCACTTCCTGTCTTGTTAGTTTCCCTCTGGTTCTGCTCTCACCTGTTCCTCATTACTGTCTTGTCCAATTGTAAAATAATCAGTCAAGCTGGCTATGCTTTATGAGGATACAAATTATAGTTGAATAGTATTGTGTGTTTAGTGTGTTTAGTGGAAGAGCACTGTGACAGCTTAGTCATGCAAAATGAGAAAAGGATACTGTTGTACGTGCAGAAAGCAGCACTGTATGACGGTGGTCAGAAAGCAACAAGAGTGCAGCAACGAAGTTAATATCAGTTTGATATCAGTTTGACCATGAAAATAAGTTACTTCTCAATCTGTGACGGACAACAGTGGCCCATTGTTCTTTCTGACCATCAGCATGGTTAAAGTCTGCCTAACAGCTGATGAAGAGGGCGTGTGCCAAAAGACTGGGACCAGTCTGTGCACCAACCAGGGGAGGCTAAGTCTAAACCACGGTACTCCTCCAACTTTTAGTAAACAAATCAAAATGCTCTTAGAGACTGATAATTGAATGAATGAATTCATGTATAAGCCAGAAAATAGAGAGAAGCCTGTGTGCCTGCTCAACTCGGACCCGTGTACACGTTTATGCACTTATGATTTTACTTAAATAAATAATTGTTAAACTTTTAAATCCTCTCCTTGCCTACTTAGTGGATTTTGAAATGCACACAATCCTCTGTCTTTCTGTTGATTGGTCTGTGTATTTCTACACCCCTCTGTTCCTATGTCTCTTGTTGTTTTGTCTCTCTGTTTGTTCCTGTCAGAGTCCTGTTCGTTTGTACGTTTGTAGTTGTGAGTTTGTAAGTTGTAGAGTCAAAATAAAGTGTGTTTGTTCTGCACATCTGCCTGAAAGAGTCTTGTATATGAATTCATGTATAAGCCAGAAAATTCAGACTGATGAGAGAAGCCTGTGTGCCTGCTCAACTCGGACCCGTGTACACGTTTATGCTCTTATGATTTTATTTAAATAAATAATTGTTAAACTTCTAAATCCTCTCCTTGCCTACTTAGTGGATTTTGAAACACAACAGCGGGCCCAATGTAAACAGCAGTTGACCCTTCGCTAAGCCACGCCCGAAAACCGCCAAAGGCCAATCGTGTCTTAGCAACCGTAACTAGGTGCAGGAGGTCTGTCAAGCTTTCGAGTGAGGGAAACACGCCGAAGTGTTGTGCAAAACCGATACCGGGTATCCTAAAAGTTTGGACAGGTTGGTGGAATTTGTTCCCTTCCCGAAACCCAAGGGGAGAAATGCCGGGCGTGTATCAAGCAGTGTGGGAGGCCCCATTCACAACTAAATGTCGACAAGATTAAGAAAAACACTTAGCTAGCTACGTTTGCTCCAAGGCTAGAACTGTAGACCGGTGTGGCAGTTTACTGAGGAGTCGCGTCGCTCTAGCCGAGCCAACCCCTTTTATTGCCTTCCCCTCAGAAAACCCCCAGCCCTACTCGTGCCCTCTTCAGCCGTACGAACAAACACCAGTTGCCCGTCAGCGGGGCGGATGTTTTGACCTATACTAAAAAGGAGTTGCTTTTGACGCTTCCCTGATTAATTAGTTTATAGAGACACACACACGCCCTCCGTTTAAGGAGAGACCCTCGCCTGGATCAGGGAACCCTAAGGCGAGGCAAGAGGTTAGATACAATCTACACCAGACGTCCCCAAAAACACGGGCTCTTATCCCCCTGTATATGACAAGCACTGCCCGAGGGGATCTTTAAAACCAATGATTTTTCTTTAGTACTTACGGTCTCAGCCATCCTCCCAGGGTCACGGAGGCCCCTTCCTTCTCAAGGATGCCCGACTCGCCCTCCTTGGTCGCCGGACTGAGAGAGGGGGATGCTCAGAGGCTCTGACCAGGCTGTGTGGGTAGGGGGATGCACTCCTACTAGGAGATAACAGGAGGTCTGCGTGTCCAAGTCGATCCCCGCCGGGACGCGACTCTCAACGTGCGGTTAAAGAGGAGTCACTACCCGCTCCCAGAGAAAATAAAGAACTGGCAAAAGTTGGGTCCCCTAGTCCAAAGTCGGACTCAGGTAGTTTTTATTATTTTGTGACAAAAGCAGAAATTAAAAGCAAGTGGTCCTCTACAAAATAGAAATAAAACTAAAAATGAAGATAAAGCCTCCGCTCTAACAGAGGTATTTAAAGCCGCTTCTCTTTTCCTCCTATCTCTCCCACACTCATATGAGCGCAGGCAATCTCCTCTCCGGTGTCAAAGAGGCAAATAAATCTTTCCCCAGCATCAAAAGGCGTCTTAACAAAAACACTCATATTTATACACAAAAAACATTTTACTCCTCCCAAAGTTATCAAAAGGGATGTACTTTATGTACTTCCTTATCCTTGTAAGGTAATGTAGGAAACACTTCACAAACAACGTTACAGTAATGAACTTCATGAACTCTACAGCTTGTGTGCTGTGTATGGCCACACATGTGCCTTCAAAATGCACACACACACACAGTTGCATGCACCCGTCAAGGCTGCCGCTTCTGCCTGTGCTCTTCTTATCTGTAGGTGCTTTCCTACACTCTTCACAGTTTCTCAATGAAAGCTCTTTCCGTCATAAACTGCAAAAACAGATTAATATGTAAGCAAGATATATATGTTATTTTTTGGGGTTTTCAACACACACTCTAAGCAATGATATAGTTTGCTTTTCAAAAAACATCTATCTGTGATTACATAGTTATCCTGTTAATACTGACAACACTATATATGTTGTATGGAATAATGGAATGATTCTGCTATTTCTTTGTTTTGGGGTTTTCATCCGGCTTAGCCTAGCTAGCTAACCCAGCACAGCGTTGCTTGGAAATAATGACAGTTCTTTGTTCATAATGCATATATTTGAACGTAAAATAAAGGACAATTCCGGCGCAAAACGAACCTAGGGGATAATAACAGATGTGTACCCACTCAATCGCTCTCTGGTACATGTTTTCATGCTAATCGAATGTGTTCGTAGCTTGAAACAAGATAGTGCGGACCGCTGATTAGCTTACAACGCTAGCTAGTATTCGGGGCACAGGGAATCGCTATTTATACCACTAAAAAGGCTCAACATATCACCACACTTCAACGGTAGCATAATGGGGATCCCTAAATGTTAACAAAAGCATTGAGAAATAGATTTAAGAAAGAGAGATTATTAGACAGTTGCGTTCTCATATACAGGCGGCCGCCGTCTTGGGAGCTACGGTCTTTCTCATCTATCTTTTTAATAAACTGTCTGTACACTTACAATGTTCTCAATGCTTCGTTTAACATCTAGGGACCCTCATCATACTACCGTTGACGTGTGGTGATATTTGAGCCTTTTTAGTGGTATAAATAGCGATTTGTTGTATTTCTATGCAGCTCAATTGCGATACTTATGTTGCTGGTGTGACCCTAGTTATTTTGCCAGATGGAAAGAGATTGAGACATGCATCCCCGGATATAATGTTCAGACACTTATGGGAGAGGACCATATTCCAACTGATTTAATAGATTTACTGGGCCCAATTCCACAATTCTCAATGGAAACTTGGTATAGTGTTGCAAGACAATTAAAATTGAATAAAGAAAGGAAAATATTGAAATGGGTAGCTCATGACAAAGACTTTATGCCAGGAACATGACTCAAATTTCAAATATTGTATCAATAGAGGAATTACAGCATTTTGTAATTTAATTGATAAAGGGGAAATAAGAAGTTTTCAATATCTGAAAGACAAATTTAGTCTAGATAATAGAGACTTCTTCCAATACCTGCAACTAAGAGAATACTACAATAGAGAAATAAAGAACAGAAATGAACCTAATGCGGTCTTAGAGACTTTGTGTGGGGCATATCAACAGAAAATGCGCAAAATTGTTTCAAAGCTGTACACTAGCTTAATGTCCTGTCAGAAAAACACAACTCTATATGTCAAAGAAAAGTGGGAAAAAGAAGCAGTTGCCACGATCTCAAATGAAGAATGGTATAAAATTTGTGAGATGGCACAAACATCTACAAATTCACAAAAATGGAGAGAATTCAACTGGAAAAATTTCATTCGATATTTTATCACGCCATCTATTAAAGGTAAACAACTGTCCACCCAACAAATGTGTTGGAGGCAATGTGGCACTGCTGATGCCAATCACACGCATGTTTTCTGGGACTGCATTGAGATAAAACCTTTCTGGACTTCTATCCACCTTACTTGTTGCAAAGTATTGAAGTATTCTGTACCATTAACCTTTACAACAATGTATCTGGGCCTTTTGCCCAATGTAAAGAAAGATGATCAATATTTGGTTAAGATATTATTGGCGGCAGGGAGGAAAGCGATAACTAGAAGATGGCTCAAACCTGAGCCACCCAGCCATACTCAGTGGATAGACATTGTGCAGGAAATATTCACCATGGAAAGAATGACTTTTATTCTAAGATTGAAAGAAGCTGAATTTAAAGAAAAATGGGTCAAATGGACAACATATAAAATAGCATTAGAATCTGTGTAATCTAAATGTTTTCATTTTTATTTTATTTTTTCATCACGACATCTGGTTTCTGTCTTATGTTTGATTGTTCACTTTATCTTATTTTAGCACTTTGTAATCATTTTCAAAACTGAGATTACTACGCTATGTTTTTTTCTTTGTTCTCATTTTTCACTAGAACAATAAAGATAAGAGTGAGAAAAAAAACAGCTTGAACATCTCGGGCTATTTAAACCTTGTGTCTTTCACTTCTTACAGAGCATTTCGCTAAAAGGAAACTCAATAAAAAGGCATTTCTAACCCTTCACAATAAAAGCCCAGCTTAAATTCACTCATTTCGCTAAGAAAGGAAACACAATAAGAAGCAATCGGCCCGTTCCAAACAAGCATGTTTTGAACGGGCACTGTACTAGTGTAACTACTGCTAGCACCCGGCTAGTTTAGCATAGCACAAAGACTGTAAATGGTAAAACAGCTCGACCATCTTAGGCTATTTAAACCTTTTTTCCTTTTCTTTGACAGAACACATATCTCTTCTTCACGTATCATTTGAAACCAGCCACACCCATGTTATTCACTCAAGTTCCTCTGGGATCCTTAGAGATGAAATGTCTCCTTCTGCTCTGCCCATTCTTGTGTTGCTCGGAGCTGACCTTCAGTGGCATTTAGCAGCTCGCACATTTATTTGAAAATGGCACAATACTGCTCATCAACAAAATGACTACTCAAGTCTGTCAATGACACTCAGAGAGCTGGATCAGTGGCCATGAGGGAGCGGGGAAATCAAAGAGCTGGCAGGAGGGGAACAGAAGGGAGTGAGGAAAAGACCAACACATGGCAGATTACACAACAAGTATGGAGAGATTTGTGGATGTTGAGCAACAGCTGAGCTGATTTTTGGATTTGTTTCCTCTGATCAAATGCATATGTTTGTAGAGGAATATGGTTATAGTGTTTTTCCCCCACAACACCTTCTGTTAACATAACAATACCACACCTCTATTCCTTCACATTCTATTCTATTACATAAGAGAAAAAAAATTGATTTTTTTCCCGAAAGTGTGTCTACTTTTGGCAAGTGTGCATCTGTTTTAGACACTCCCTGCATATTTTGTGTAGTTTATGACTGTAGAGAATCAGGCATTTCGTCAGTTTCTCCTTCTCCTCGTACACAGCTTTGTTCGGGTCCAGGTGTGTGGAGAACATTTTAGAAAATCTAGAACACTCTCGATACAACTAAACTCTGAGGATTAGAAGTCTTCTTCTTTCTCGACTTATTGATCTTTTGTGCTATTGAAACTAGAGGAGGATGGGCGGCTCACTGCTGCTGCTTACAGGACTGATGGTCATCACAGCTTGCTCTCACTTTCTCTGTGTAAGTACTCTGCAAAGAATCAGTCAGGCTGCTTTGTTGCTTTACACTTCAGAAATATTTTAATTCTAAGCCACAGATCTTTCCTTGGCTTTATTTTTGTGTGTGCTTATGTGTTCTTATCATACATTGTTATATCTGGAGATGTGCTATCATTCATTATCTTTATGTATGGCTGTCTCTTAACCCTCAAAAAAATTAAGTACAATTGCAAGTACTCAGTTACTACTTTCATTGAATTGTGGGTATTCAATAATATAATAAAAATGTGAAAAAATGACTTAGGCGATTATTTTAGGAAGGTGACAATAATTAGAGCATTTGAAAAAAATGAAATGGTTTCAAAACCTGGGTTCCCAGATAGCTCAGTTGGTAGAGCGGGCACCCATATATAGAGGTTTACTCCTCAACGCAGTGGCTGCAGGTTCAACTCCGCCCTGCAGCCCTTTGCTGCATGTCATTCCCCCTCTCTCTCCCCTTTCATGTCTTCTGCTGTCCTATCAAAATAGGCTGAAAATGCCTACAAAAAACCCCTGACTAAACATACACACGTCTATGATTCTCCACCAACATACGTTCCTCTAATATTAGTCAAAATTATTCATCATTTCAAAATTAGGCATAATCTCCTATAAATGAGATTTATTGACCATGAATTCCAAAAATACGTGTAAAACTATTGGTAATAAGTTGGTTAGTGAAAAAAAGCATCGAAAATGTAAAAAAAGGGACAAAAACATTGAAAAAGTTGTGAAAAATAAGTGACAAAAACATTGACAAAAGTGAGGAAAAAATAAGGTATGCTACTGCAGGCTGTGCCTATAATTTTTTTTATATCTGGCAACCGGTTTTGGATCAAATTAGGCAGGTGGATCCCTCTCTAATCTCAATTCCAGAGGAGTAATATACTGTACATACATAGTGTTTTCTTCTCTAAAACATGTTAATGATTGTTTTTTTGTTTTTTTTCTTTAAATTAATGTGTATTAGTGCAACAGGTAGGGACTGTTTGTGGGTGGGTTGGTTAATATAAAAAGATAATGTATTGTAAAGTATCTTATGTTTGATAAGATGTTCAATAAAAATACTTTGAGGAAAATAAATAAAGTGAGGAAAAAAAGTGACAAAAACGTCGAAAAAAATGGGTCAAAAAATATTTTTTTTAAAACGGCCAAAAAAAAGTGTTAATTTTGACCCAGAAGGACAACAAGTGCATGGTCGACCAGAAGACAACACAAGGGTTAATATATGGCTGTCCCAGTAAAGTTAGAGAGTAAATGCCGTAAACATGTTCTTTGTAAATCTTTATAATCATTCCCCATAAAGAATTAAGCAGGCCTGCAGCTTAACTAGTAGCGTGCTAGTTCGGAGTTTGTTGTTTTCCAGAAGCAAAGGGATTTTGAGAATGGCAACACACAGAGAGTGGAAGGTGAGGGACATCAAGCAAGCGGATGTCAGGCAATTATCCTCGTCATTGTCTGTGTAAATTATGTATCATAGACAGATATCTATATAAAAATGGCCTATAAAAAAATGGCCTATAAATATGGCAGAAACCCTGGAAAAACAGGAGTGTTGGTAAAAAAAAGTAATTGCGCATAACCCCAAAATGTTGAAATTTTAACACGTTTACTTTTGTACAGACTAAACAATTAAACAACTTTTGACAGTCCATCTGTCTTTATGTTGGCTGTAACTTCATATTTACTTGACAGATGAGAGAGTGCATAATCTTTTAAGCAAATAAGCATATTTCCCAAAATGTCAAAATACTCTTTGGAAGTTAGTTTAGATTAGTGCAAGGGTTGGCAAGGGTTAATGTTAATGTTATGAAAATGAAATTTAGGCTTGCATGAGTAGTAATCTATGAGACATAGACCCCATTTACACCTGGCAATAACAGTTGTTTTTGCACGTGAGGGAATCCACCTTTTCTTGGAAAAAGTAACAGTATTTTACCAATCAAATAATAAGGATTTAATTGAAACAAATATTTAGTAAAAGAAAATACTTTATTTTTCCGCAGACTATCATTTTTGCATGTTTCACTATGCGCAGTGCCTGAAATGGGCCTGAAATGGGCCAGTACTCACCAGTAGTGTGCATCGGCACTTCTTATTTTTGTCCACATGAGTACCCTTACTTCTAATTGTTATTATCAGTATTATAGGCTGATACCATATCACTTTATCACTGTATCCAGTCTATGGCTGACATTTATACCAACATAAGTTTTAAATCATGATTTATTGGGAAAGACCCAAACAATTCTATGTAAAATCAAACATTCAGCACCCCTATATAGCCCGCTTGGAATGATCCTTTTGTTTCATAACCATAGTTTCAGACACTGCGACGATTCAACTGTGAGATTGGTAGTCAAATCAGACTCCTTAGATCGAATAATCGATTGTTGACTACTCAGGGTCACCCCTACAAAACATATATATATATATAATTATGTCATGCAACTGCTGAATTAGGGTAGTGGCACCTTTTTTTTGGTCCAATTCAGGCACTATTTGTATTTGATCTCAGAGTTAGAATATTTACAAGTGAAGATCCTCACAATTTGAATCCAAATGTGTGTGTGTGTGTGTGTGCGTGTGTGTGTGCGTGTGCGTGTGTGTGTGCGTGCGTGTGTGTGTGTGTGTGTGTGTGTGTGTGTGTGTGTGTGTGTGTGTGCGCGTGTGTGTAGGCGTCCGACAGTTGCGGTGAGGAGGTGGCTCGTCTGCAGGAAAAGCAGAGGCTTCTGCAGGGCCAGCTTCAGAAACAAGAACTCCTCCTACACAGACTACACTTGCTAAACCAACCGGGCAACGTGGACACAGCCAGAGCCGAGCAGAGCCAGGACACCCAGTACACAGGTCAGGGCCACGGCCTCAGGACTGGGAAACAAAGCTTAAAATATTATGAGTTCCAGCTCTCATATTGTAGAAAAAGGAACAAGATGAAGTACCAAACACAGATTGTGTATTTGTGCGTGCGTGCGTGTGTGCTAGGGTGTAATTTCCACTGGGGACAGAGGGGACATGTCCCCCCCCCCACTTTTCAAAATCCTGTTTGTGTCCCCACCACTTTCAAATTAGTATTATTTTATTTTATTTATAAGTGTCAGTGATTTGCCCCTATTTTAAGCAATAAAGAAAGTCAGACTTATTTTTCTTATACATAGTTGAGTAGCCTACTATTCTTTCTGGCATAATTTCATTATGGTCCATTTATTTCCTGAATTTTGTATTACCATAGTCCCAATAAATGTATGTAGAAATGTGCTTGTGTGCGTGTGTGTCAGACTGCTCCCAGCTCTTCAGTTCCGGCTCCAAATCCAGTGGTTTCTACACCATCAAACCCCAAGGCAGCCCTCACCCAGTCAGAGTCTACTGTGATATGAGTGATGGAGGCGGCTGGATCGTCATTCAGAGACGGATCAATGGAACAGAGAGGTTTAACAGGTGTGTCTGTCTGTGGCGTCTGATACCTATTAGTAACCTGACTCCACCATTGCTTCACATTTGCTCAGCATATCCATCTGGGAACTTTCCGTTGGAGAACTTTTAGGAAGGGGCAAAAATACTGGTTAGCTGATTGGATAAACCATCTGTCTTATCACCACCGGGCCAAATCCAGTCTGATGAAGAGCAAAAACATCTTTTCCTCCGAGAAAAGCCTCCAGTGCCGTTTTTTGCTCTTCTTTCAATGAAGGAATACTTTCTAATTCGGATAAAACTTGCGCGATGAACAGACTGAACAGTCGTGTCTCATTGCGTCACACCTAAACCCGCCTCAAAACCAACGCTGATTGGTCGATCGTTTAGCGAACGGCTCCAAATTTTCTCTATCTCAAGATGCCAGGCTGATCTGCAAGTGGAAAACTGGAGCTCGCGAGATCAGGACGGTCTCACAAGGCTAACCTATTAGTGTAAAATAATGAAATCATATGAAAAAAAATATCTATCTATCTATCTATCTATCTATCTATCTATCTATCTATCTATCTATCTATCTATCTATCTGTCAGGTCGTGGGCAGAGTATAAGGATGGATTTGGAGACATGGATGCAGAGTTTTGGCTCGGCAATGACAACCTGCATTACATCACTACACAAGGTCAACACCATTTTTACAAAATGTTGTAATTTAAAGCTGCAATAATCCATATTCACCCAGAGCTCTATGGAGAGTTTTAGCATCTTTTAGCTCATTGTTTTGGTTTTCAAACCCACAGCTTCACTGTTTTTGTGTCACTCCAGAGATGGTTTAGAAGCGAGGCGGCGCAACTTGGAGTATTTCCTGTATCTGTCACATGGGCTCCGCCACGGCCACGCCTCTTTAGGAGACTAGCGGCAGGTCGCGATATTACGAATCCCACTGTGGCCACGCCAAGACCCGGTCTTCAATAGCATTTATTGGCCAGGCGTCCATGCTTGCACAAGGTAACGTAATCCCATTTGTTCAGGTCCTAACCCCTGACCAATCGGCTATCCTAACCTTAACCACTAAAGGTCAAATGCCTAACCCCAACCAATCGACCACTATGGCCACACGCCACATGGGTCTTGGCGTGGCAAATAGTGGGATTCGTAATTTCGTCGGCAGGTCCTGAGTGTATTGACTCCAATTGGAGAAGTGTGAACGTGAACACAGAACATGACCGATTTTTTTGCCCCATAGTCACCAAAGTAAATATTGGACCCATTTTTCACAAGCTACATATCTCCTGAACATTCTGACACAAAACCACATTTTTCAGACGGACAAATCAGGGGAAAATTAACTTTGTTCAAGACCTGTTTCTGTCTCAGCAACAAACTCACGTGAGATCTGGCAACACAGATAAGCTAACTTCAAGTAACATTTGCGATAACTAATTTTCCTAATGCTAAATATTTTAATATTAATTTAGCTGTGTAAATATCTAATGTTAGCAAAAGAAAATATAAATACATCATGCAAATATAACTTTTCATCCATCCACACCTTCACTTGTAGATGGATGGATACAAACAAGCCTGTGCCCACTGAGGAAACAGGAAGTGTGCACCACTGCATACCATTGGCGCAGCTTGTAATGCGATGAAGAACAGCAGGAGTAAATTCAGGAGTTGAGTTTTCATTCAAACTAAATTATGACTGGTGCATTAACAGCATTCCAAATTAATCAGAGCACACAAGGCAAATTGCCTCTTAAGTTACTGTATAACCGGTTGCTGACAAACAATGTAGCATTTAAAAGGTTAATTTAAAGCATAGTTTGGTACTCACTCCACATAAAACTTCATGAAGAACAATGAGGGCAAAACAGCATAACTGATCTGTTTTAACCAAATATTGTCTAGCTCAGCTAAAACTCACAGAATCCATTAGCACATTAATGTCAGCTACTAGTGATGACCAAATGAAGCTATATGAGGAACCATTTTATTCATTTTCTGAGCCCACTATGGTACTTTTTGTTTAAAGAGAAAGGCTTAAGAAAGGTAAAGGTACTTTATTTGTCACATACACGTACATGTAGAGAAATTCATTCTCTGCATTTAACCCATCCCTCAAGGGAGCAGTGGGCAGCTAATGACAGTGCCCGGGGACCAACTCCAGATCTGAGCCAGTGCCTTGATCAAGGGCGCTGACTGGAGAACCTAGTACATGTTTTTTGATGGTGGGGGAAACCGGAGCACCCGGAGAAAACCCACGCAAACATGGGGAGAACATGCAAACTCCACAGATAAAGTCCCCGGAACAACCTGGATTCGAACATAGAACCTTCTTGCTGTAAGGCCACATCGCTAACCACTGGACCACCATGCTGCTAAAAAATGGCAATTCATTGTATTTTCAACCCTTTGTTAAGCAGATAGCGGGCTCAGAAAATGTATAAAATGGTTTACAAAGCTTCATGAAACTTCATATGGGCATCACTACGGCTACCAACAACGTTATTTTCACTTTACCTGATAAAACTGACTTTAACAGTTTAGATAACACTCAACTGTCCTCCTGCTGTTATCACAGACACGTGAACTAACCACAGACACTTGCCTCATTCATAGACTTAGGCCGCCTACACATGATCAGGCACTGGCTGTGCCATTGTTTTCCTATGGGGAGTGCAGTGGAGACAACTAGGAAGAGAAACTAGTCTTGGCGTGGAACACATCTCAAAGTTGCCACTTAGCGCTGTGCTTCACATTTTAAATTATTTGAACTTGTTGCTGCCGACCTTTCAAAGCGCAACCAATGAGATAAGGAGATAGCTATGAGTAATTATGATGTATACCTGCATTGCGCTTTGCCTCTGAAGTGTCTGCACTATGCTCTGCAAAGCCCTACCTCACGGTTATACTGCTGGTCAGGAGGACAGTTGTAGACAGGAAAGAGGGGAGGGAGAGAGAGGAGGGGAGACATGCAGCAAAGGGCCACAGGTCGGAGCTGAACTCTGGGCCTCTGTGGTAAGGACTGAGCCTTGGCACATGGGGTGCGCAGTCTACAAGGTGAGCTACCAAGGCGTCCCTGATTTATTTATTTATTAATCCGGAATGCAGTTTGAGATAATCCCACTTGATGTCCCTGAACATATTGCAGCATTAAGCAGCTAAAGAGCCAGATATTTCCCTCATGAGTTGGTGGAGACCAAAAACAGAGCTAGGAGAAGAGTAAATATTGGACTTACATTTTTCTTGTACCCAGAAACACGTCTTCAAATGAATGCTAATGTTGCTCCATGTCTGTTGGATGTGTAAATAGTCAACTGTTTGCTAACATGTTCAGCAGTGTTGTTGCAAAACCCTGCCGAATAACAATCATACTTCTTGTGCTGATTGAATATGAGTTGGGCTTTTTATTTTTGGAAAACTTCTATTGTTTGTCTTTTACAGGGAATTATTCTCTGAGGATTAACCTTGGAGACTTTGATGGTTATCAGCGCTATGCCAAGTACAAGAACTTCAAAGTGGCCAATGAAAAGGTGTTGATGCTGACTGACCACAAAAATGTTGAGAACATTTTTATATTAGCCTGAATATTTTTGGGGTAAAAATATACAAACATTTGCAAAATGTTGAGAATAATAACCATCTTGCTTTCTCTTTCTCTCATGTATACATGCATAAAGGAATTTTTACCATTTTGGGAAATTATTAGCTTTCTTTTCAAGAGTTAGATGAGAAGATTGATGCTACTTTAATGTACTCTAAATATGAAGCTTCAGCCAGCAGCTGGTTAGCTTAGCTTAGCATAAAGACTGGAAACAGCTAGCCTGGCTGTGTCCAAAGTTAAAAATTGCACCTAGCACTTTTTAAAAGATCAGTAATTTACACATTATACCTTTTCCCCCTTATCCCTGCAAAAACCATAAAAACACATTGGGATTTCCTGGAAGTTGTGAGCTAATACTCCTTCCTGGCTGGACCAGTGACTTCATGGAGCTTCAGATTTAACGTACACACATGAGCATGGTATTGGCCTCTCCAGTGGTGGAATGTAACTGTATAAAGTGCATTTACTCAAGTACTGTACTTAAGCACAAATGTTGAGGTACTTTTACCTACCTTGAGTCTTTTGTTTTAATGCCACTTTCTACTTCTACTCACATACTACATTTCAGAGAGATATATTGTACTTTTTACTCCCCTACATTCATCTAACAGCTTTAGTTACTAGTTACTTTACAAAACACATGTAGACATTGTGTACACGATTAAATACTTAGTTGATTGACTGTTTTGATTGTTTCCAGTTTCTAAACTGTAAGGATTTTTCTGCATTGAGTACTTTTACTTTTAATACTTAAAGCTTTAGTGCGTAACCTTTTTATATTAATGAACGTCCGTTACATTCAAGCCATTGCCAAAAGATTTGATACAAAGCTAATTAATCCTATCAGTTCCACAAAACTCTCTCTGTATTTCTCAGTATGGCTGTGTTTAGAAATTGGTGTTGTCCGGTGACTTTCGCGCGCAGAAAATCGAGCAAAGATAATGACCTCTTCCGAAGAGTCCCTGTTTTTTTAATCCTCCGTGTTCTCCTTGGTTACAAGCAACTGCGTGGAGGAGGGGTGGGGGTGGTGCGCGATGACCGAAGGCTTGTATCATATGGATGCTCTTTTGTTGTCATTACTTAAAATTCCTCATGGGGGAGACAGAAACTACGCACTATAGCTTTAAATAACATTTTCCTGGTGATTTTTTTTTTTTTTTACAGTGTGGTATTATACTTTTACTTAAGTAAAGAATCTGAATACTTCTTCCACCACAACCATTCCTTTCAAAAAAATTGTACGCCTCCTGTTGTCTCCTGTTGTATTTCTAAAAAGTTTCTACGTCAGAAATTTGGGTTTTACTTTAACTAAATTGTCCAAAAAAATAACGTGGATGGTTCCATGCAACGCTCTTCATAAGTAAAATAAATGATCCCTTCGCTACTATTATTGAATTTGGGTGTTTTATTTAATTTTATAGTATTTGAAGAAAAGAATTGATAAAAGAGCTTTGAAAAAAATTACAAAAATGTCAGAAAAAGGGTTCAAAAAGTGGAAAAAAAAACAAAAACGTCAAAAAACAAGCGCAGAAAAAAACCAACAAACATCAGAATAAGTGCCAAACAACTTGGAAAAAAGCGACAGAAAAATAAACGTTTTCATTTTAAATTTTGACCCAGAAAAACGTGCATGGTAGACGGAAGGACAACACACGGGTTAAGCAAGTTGACCAGCTCTCCTCATACATCTCTCTCTCTCTCTGCAGGATCACTACAGACTAACGTTTGGAACCTATGTAGGTACAGCTGGAGATGCTCTGTCTGGGATGGATCAGGTGGGTGTGTCAGAGTGGGCCAGTCACCAGGACATGAAATTCAGCACCTACGACCAGGACAACGATAACTACAAAGGGAACTGCGCAAAGGAAGACAAAGGAGGCTGGTGGTTCAACAAGTAGGAGTTCTTTGTGATATTTGCATACATATGTGCTCATAGTCATTGATTACAGTTCAAAACAACTATTATCAATGACTTTCATTCTCCAGGTGTCACTCAGCACATCTCAATGGCATGTACTACCCCAATGGGCACTACAGTGCGTTGACAGATGATGGTGTAGTTTGGTACACTTGGAAAGGATGGTGGTACTCCCTGAAGACAAGCATCATGAAGCTGCGACCCATCGACTTCAAAATGGATCCCATCAACGACCCCAATGCTGTTCAGCACAGACTACCTTTCTAGATCGCACATGAGGAGATATCAAGTCTTCTTGGCTCCACTATTTTGGGCAGAAATGGTTTCATTAATGTATATTAATTGGTGGGAAATCATTCATTTCAAATTCCCCCCCCCAAAAAAACTAAAACACTAATCCATTTTCATAATCCTCTGAAATCGGATGTAGACTTGTTCGCACACTTTAACAATACAGCAAAATCTTTAAAGACTTCAGTAGCTTATATAACAACGTACTTGTAAGAGGACTTGAAACCTTTTGCCTGTTTTTTAGAGACATGACTGTCGCAAGGGGAAGTAGCGTGCACACACAGCTGTCTACTTTGGTGGAGAAAAGGGAATCTGTTGTTGTCAGTGTGTGCGTCAGACAAAGGCTGAAAGATTAGACCGAAGGCGGTGAAAGGAGCCATCATCATGTCATTGAAAATGGCAAACGAGAACTGAAAGTGTTCTTTTTATGCAATAATATATGATACAAGGAGCAGCTGCGCTCAGTACTGGAAGTTTGCCAAAATGTTATGAAGACTAGCAGAAATGACCTGTGTATTACAAACAGCTAAAATAAAGGAATGATGTACATAAATGAAAACAAAGAAGAAGATACAAGTGACATATGGTTAAAAGAAAATCACAAATATAAAGGATAAGTTTTAGTATTTTAGTAGGCCATACTCTGTACTTAATCTCTCACTATCACTTACAGGTTATTTACAACTCCACTTGTGAACCAGCTATATTTTTTTCTGCCATTTGCATTATAACCATAATTCATGGAATAAAACAAGGAAACACTTCCTCTTGTCCATTGAAATATTGTCATATTCCTGTATTATATGAGCACCTTTAAGACCTGACCAACTGTAAATATTACAGTTAAGGATAACTATAACTTAACCATTACCATTTGCACATGTTATGTATTGGCCTACTGATAATGTGTTGCAATTTCTGAAAAGCTCGGATAGAAACTGGATATAGTGCTTGAATAATTTAGGATTTGAAGAGTACAAATCTGCTAAATGTAGCCTCAGTATATCATACACAATTTTTTTTTTGATAGAACAGTGTCTGTATGTGCATGCCTGCTTGTTTTTCATTTAGCCTAATATCAAGCCTTTATGGATAAATGATGGCCGATCATTTTGTGTCAGTTAGTATTAGTAAAAATTACAATTAGTCTGTGACAAGATAGGTTGCAAAAGTTATCCACTTTAATTATTTATTTGTTTTACAAAACAGAGATAAGAACAAGAAATAATATTCAGTAGATATCCAGAGTAATAAAGCATGTGTAAAAAGGTGAATATGGCTGAAATATAATTTGTCATTACTGTAAAAACAATATTTTGTATTTACCACAAAACGGAAAACAGATTATTTTATAATGTTATGTCAGACAGCCATCTCTGAAATAAAAATTAATCATCAGAGAAACAAGGTATTATACTATATTTTGTTGTACGCTCGATTATTATTCGTAGCTGCCCAGTTGGTCGGTATTATACCAAGTGAATCCACAGCAACGTTCAATCAAAATCCCCCCGTCCACTCCGGGCTGTCTTGATTTATAAAACAGGCGCACCTTCTGTGGTTAACACATGCTCTGATTGGCTGACACCCCTCCACGTCCAGAGAGAGTCAGTCAGTCAGCTGGAGCTCGAGGAAAATAACAGTTGCCTGTGGTTTCTATCTGTTGGAGATTTTGGACCTGACGTATTTTGTCGTTGCGTTTATAAAACTTTTAATTCGCAATTGCGAAGCCTCCGATACACTATTTTACTGAGAGGAAAGCGAGAAGACAGTGTTGTTATCGCACACCTTTTTTAACGATAGGTAAGTACGCTAACATTAGCTGATGTTAGACAATTAAGAAACGCTCGGTTACATTAGCAAGCAAGCTAGTTAGCTAGCTAACTTAGCTGTCGGTATTGCAGTTTGCTTAACGTTAACGTTACTAGCTAGTCAAACCATACAGCAGTTTAGAATTATTTGCTGGCTCTTACCTCGTTTTTTATGTATTTTATTTTGTTTTAACGTTAAAGCAGCTAGCAGCATTGGCTTCTTTGTTGAGCTTCCTGCTAGCCCAGTTGGTTAGCAACAGTCCCTAACCTACTCTTCTACCTATTTGTCTCCAAGGTGACGGTGGGTGTTGCTAATTCTATCCCATCACCGCGGGTCTCTCTCCGTCTGCTTCCTGGGCGACTTGCAGCTTCTGTGTCCTATTCCAAGGCAAGCCTGGTGCCCTGTCCTGTTGTCTGGAGTATCTCGTTGTGGATGACTACGCTGACGGGGCTCTGTGCCTGTGACCGCCGGGCGGGCCGATGCTAGGACCGGGCGAAACATAGCGGTGTGGGTCGGAGAGGAGATGTCAGAGCGGGGATGCCTTGTCTTGGAGACAGTGTTGTAGTCGAGGGTATACACGAGTGTACACAGTATACGTACCTCTCTGACTTGGCGTATAGACTAGCGGACCAACTTTTCAGCCTAACTAGTAGTGACTCATATATGGATGGTGGGGTTGCAGTATGCCCCCCCCCTCAACTACCACTACACCACTGGCCGGAGGGAGTAGCAGTGCCGGAGGAGAAGAAGAGGGGCCCATGTCTGCCACCTCCACCTCTTCTATCGGCTCCTCTTTCCGGTTCGTCCCGGCTTTCTGCCTGGGCGTGGTGGCAGCAGTAGTATTTCAGCTGGCCTGGGGAGGCCTGACTCTCACCTCTTTCTTCTTGAAGTTGTTCATTTATGTGTCATTCGCCCTACTTTGTTTCCTGGCTGGGAGTTTTGTTCTGCTGGTCAGGAAGAGTCCTCTCAAAGTCAGCTGCTTTGACAGAAACAGGAGGCAGTCAGCTGCACGGATGGAATTCTTCAACAAGCTTATGGTAAGATACTGGTATCTCCTAGTTTAAACTAACTAATCACATCTAGTGCACCACCGCCAATGCACACACTCTCTATCACCAGCCCGCTATGATAATACATTAGCATTACACTAGGATATATAACCAACTGCTGGAATCCATCGATAGAGAGAGAAAAACTGCCAAATTCCACTGTTATCTAAGGGCATTTAGATAACATCTCGCATCTAACCTTTACTCCAACAGACTGGAGCCCATGTAAAAATGTTGAACAGACACATCTGAGTATGATATGTTTCATTAATTTTTCCTAACTCTCCTCTTTTGCTGCTCTCAACTGTTTCATCTGCCCTCCCTAGCTTTCTTCCCTCTCTCATCTTCTCTCCCTGCCTCCGGATCCTCACTGTGTTGTTCTATAATAGATGAGGTGGAGTCATGCATTGCTGCTGAATTTAGACACACCTCAACACACACAGACACACACACACACACACACACACACACACACACACACACACACACACACACACACACACACACACATATATATATATATATATATATATATATATATATATATATATACACACACACACAACGATGCACACACATATATAGGGTTGATTTATTTTGCAAGGAAAGTGGTTGTGTCCTTGCAAGCGGCTGGTGGCTTGCCTTAATAGACAACCATAGCCCAGTGGCTGCCTTTCAGCAGTGTTTGTGTGCTGCTGTGTACTGATGACTTATTGATGTTGACAGCGGAGGAGTATTGTCACAAGCATTTGTCATCTTGTCTGTCTGTCTGTCTTGTCTGTTAGATTTTCAGGCTTATTAGACGCATAGCTCTCAATCTTCTCCTCCTTCTCTTGCCCAATATTTCCTGATTTTTATGCTGTTGTCCAGATCTGTGAAGGGAAGAGATGTGATCTGATATTCTTTTTCTTTTTCAGGCCCGTTTTTTGGTGCCAGTTCAGGAGTCAAGCCAGAGCAGGAGGGTGGTGGTGTCACACAATGTGGACAAAGCTTTGAAGGAAGGTAATGGATCCCCTTTGCCTAAGAGATTTTTTTTTAAAGCAGTGTTTCCATTAAAATGTTACTGGTAAATTTTGTCCCAGGAGTCTACTTTTCAAGGAATGCTGAATTTTCTTCAGCGCGTTGTTGTCTGCATTTCCATAACTGTAAAGACCCACAATGAGGCAAATTAGTTTATTACTAATAAGCTGACGTATGAACATGACATGGGAGGAGAGATTCTGGTGGTAGCAGGGGTAAACACATTTTGCAGCCTGCAGTTCAGAATGTCCCGCCGGTTTCATCTAAAAAAAAAAAAAAATGCATAAAAAAGAAACCTTAGGTTAGGCAGCTCCAGCGGGGCACCCCAAACTTCCCTTTCCCGAGCCACATATAGCCAGCTCTGACTGGGAGATCCTGAGGCGTTCCCAGGCCAGGGTGGAGATATTATCCCTCCACCTAGTCCTGGGTCTTCCCCGAGGGCTCCTTCCAGCTGGATGTGCCTGGAACACCTCCCTAGGGAGGCACCCAGGGGGCACCAGATGCCCAAACCACCTCAACTACGACTATATCCTGTCCCTAAATATCACAAACAGGATTGGTGACAAAGCGCAGCCCTGGCGGAGGCCAACCCCTGAAACGAGTCCGACTTACTGCCGAGAGCATCTTATATCCATGTAATGCAAATGCATTTGGAAACTGTTTATGTGCAAGACATTTTGGTCAGCACTACTGGTTACAGATCTTATTTATTTCACCTTTTATTTTTACAGGCGAGTCATTAAGAACAGGTTCTTATTTACAGTGGCAGCCTGACAAGTGGCATAGCCACTTAGGGAAAGGGAAGGAGGGCTAGAAAGTAAATACATTAGAAATGCATACAGTTTAGATTTACATAAAATAAAATTTTAAATACTACACAGACAACAGTAAACACCATCATTGTCTAAAAATTAACTGCAGACATTGAAATGGACATTGAAACATCAAACATTAGAAAAACATTTACAGTACATCTCTTCCACTGGGGCCACTTCAGCCAGCAGCTTTACCTTTGCTGCCAAGCAGCTTTTGACATTTTTGTAGCAGGGTTTATTGTTCTTCACAGAGCAAGTGCGAGAAACAAAGTGCACCAACAAGTCAGGATTCTTAAATTGGATCACTTTTTTTTTTTTTTTAAATCATCGATTATAAAAATATAAGATGTAACATGCTGGACGCAAGAATGCTAATTTACATCCGCAATCCCTATGAAGGTTACAAAAACAGAAACATTACAAGTGACAATATACAGATTCAAATATACAATACACAAGTAGAAAAAGTCAAAACACATTGTTCAACATGTCAACTTAAAAGTGATCCCACTTCTGGGTTGCCAACAATCAGTCTCCATTTCTCTCTCTCTCTCTCACACACACACACACAAACGAACAAAGTCTGGCTGCCAAGTGACAGATGGCTCCAGGATTTACACCAAGGGTGTGTATTTGCATATGCTCCCGAGGGTGTTTTTGAAAAGGTTTTTTTGGGCGTAGTGTGGCACAAGTTTATAAGGTTCACAGTGAAGACCTGCTCTGTCATTTATTTTGATAAACAGTGTTTCTGTATAAACTTTTGTATAAGTGCTCAATTCTTAGATTTAAATCCAGCACTCAAGTTCAGGGCTTTAGCTTCCCAGGGGACTTAGCATTATTCATGTATTTTTATGATGGTTAATAATAGCACATAAGAAAGTTCAAGTTAATATTTATAGAATTGGTTTGCAAAGTAAAAGCAAATGATGCTCGATATTGATCTAATTTGGTAGGTGATATTTCAGTGACATTTAAGATGATTTGGACTGAAATGGAAATTATCTAGTGTAAAATGCACTCTAACAACTAGCAAGGCACTAGCCTTAACATCCATCCCCTCATCTATCTATCTTATTTCTAAACCACTGATCCTTTTCATGGTCACGGTGGCTGGAGGATACACACCCGACTGATCTCCAGTTTATTGCAGTACTAACTCATTCAGACAGTTAAATGCTTTCTTCCCTACAGGCAAGAGAGTTGCCAGTTCACCAAACCTGCATGTCTTAGGACTAATCGGAGGGGGTTAAAACCTACGCAGACAAATGGAGAACATTTTGTATGGTAAATGTTAAAAGGGCTAGCCTAGAAATCTAGATGCACCCTAGTGGCAGCAAATGTAATTTGCATCCAGCGTCAGTCTAGCAACTCTCCGTTGGCTTGCGAGCTGGAAACAACAAATTCTGGTCAGGCCAATCACATCGTGTATAGAGTCGGTGGGCGGGCTTAATATAAGGACAGCAAAGTTGCGACGGTTCAGCGTGAATTCCCTGCTACTTGAAAACAAAGAAGATGGCTGCTGCTGCTGCTGGCGAACAGCGGTCTTTCGAATCGGCTTTAGCCACGACTCTGGAAGACTTGGAGTTGAGCACTGAAGTCATTCTTAAAAAAGGAAGATGTGTTTGGAGTTTTGCCAACCGGATACGGCAAAAGTTTAATCTATCAACTAGCATTGCTCTGGTTGGCTATGAGTGCAGAGGGAATTTGAAAGAGAAGCGTTTCCTGCCCCTTGGATTGAGCCCTGCCAATGGTGTGTTCCCAGGTGTGCTCCCAGGTGTGTCAGGCTATAAAAGGGCACTAATACGTCATACACAGTAATCAGGTGACAGTCTTAGGCTACATTTACATTTCTATGTTTTGGTTTTTAAGCAGTGTTTTGAGCCAAAAGCGATCTCTGTGCACACAAGTATTTTTAGACTAAGAAGAACTAATCTTCGTTTAACTAACAGGCCCAAACCGCATATCTCATCAACATTCTCGTATACTTGGGCATGCGCGTGCCGGGGTAAACGGGAGGCAGCATGTATACTGCGCCTGTTGCTGGCAGTTGCCATGGTAACGTTAGTAGCTTAGTCTCAGAGAACGAGACGTCATGACCCAATCAGGCGGTGAAACGTGGGCGTCAGCGCTGGTGTTGTCAAAGGTCTCCGTTTGCGGCCGTTGAGACTGCAAGACAACCCCGCAAATTCCAAACCAAAACGGGGTCAGACATGTTTTCAAATGTCTCTTTGTCTTTAGGGGGCTCTGAAACGCCAGAGCAGTGTGAATGCGGGGTGTAAACGTAGCAGAAGATATTAGTTTTTAAATTCAAATGTAGCAACGTAAATGGAGCCTTAGCTCAGATCAGATTGAATGATCAGGGGCCTCATTTATAAACGTGGTGTACGCTCAAAAGAAGACGTACGCCGCTCTCTGCGCAGGAATTGGGATTTATAAAAAGCAAACTTGACTTCTCTGTACGTAGCGCTAGGCGTTTTAAGTAGAGGTAGACCGATTAATCGGTTTTGCCGATTAATCGGCCCCGATAGTTGATTGGTTGATCGGCAAAAATCCATACTGATAGTTTTTCCTGGTTGCGTCCGTTGCTGGAGCGACTGAGAAGCGCGCGCTGTCATTCATTACACAGTATGCGAGAGCTGAGAAGGGTCTGCTGGCATCATGCATTACAATAGCGGCCTCTAGAGGCGAAATAAAAACTATCACAGATGCCTCGTGTTGTTTATTTTCGACACGTGTTACTGTGCGCTGCACGGAGAGCACATGTTTTTTTTTTTTTTTTTTTTCCAGTTTGAATGAATGTCTTTTATTGACATCAATATTTATATATTTATTTCATTTAGCATGTTTTCATGGTTCAATACAGTTCTTTTATTTTTATAATAAAGTTCAGCACTGTTCTACTTGGAGTGTCATGTTTGTTTTTATCCAGTATCAATTCTAAATACTATCGGTCAATTAATCGGTTATCGGCAAATACGGCCCAAACTAGCTATCGGTATCGGTAAAATCCACTATAGGTCAACCTCTAGTTTTAAGCATCAACTTTAATATCGGACGATTTCATTTTTAATTTGGACCACGGTCCGACCTCTGAGGCTGTGG
Organism: Perca schrenkii; assembly: GCA_025617405.1. Classification (NCBI taxonomy): domain Eukaryota; kingdom Metazoa; phylum Chordata; class Actinopteri; order Perciformes; family Percidae; genus Perca; species Perca schrenkii. The sequence continues at coordinate 32,826,806 of CM046796.1, forward strand.
CATTAACTGCGTCTGCAACACTCTTTTCCACCTCTCTAACAAGAACTACAACTTCACATTAGCCGCTTTTTGACCAGATGGATTTTTGCGGTTCCTAGAACATAACGTTCCTGGAACCCTTTTTTGAGGATTATTAAGTTCCTCTGGCCGCAGTTCCTGTAACTCTTTCAGCTCCTACTTCAGGTCAGGGTCTTTTCTCGTTTCCCTTTTCCGCATAATGATGGTTAGTAGAGCTGGGCAATATATCTATATTATATCGATATCGTGTTATGAGACTGGATGTCGTCTTAGATTTTGGATATCGTAATATGACATAAGTTGTCTTTTCTGGTTTTAATGGCTGCATTACAGTAAAGTGATGTCATTTTCTGAACTTACCAGACTGTTCTAGCTGTTCTATTATTTGCCTTTACCCACTTAGTCATTATATCCACATTAATGATGATTATTTGTCAAAAATCTCATTGTGTAAATATTTTGTGAAAGCGCCAATAGTCAACACTACACTATCGTTGCGGTATCGATACCGAGGTATTTGGTCAAAAATATTGTGATATTTGATTTTCTCCATATCGCCCAGCCCTAGTGGTTAGATGGCGTTATAATAACAAAAGGTCAGTTCCTATGGCCACTTGGCCAGTGCCAAAAACTGGTTTTGGGGGAGAGTAGTTAGTAGAACTGTTTAGAAGTGGACTGTTCCTATAACTACGTTCCTGTAACTACTTGGTCGGAAAGAAGCTATTGAGTAAAAGTCCTTTGCTTTATTTTCCTCTGTGCGCATGATGTCTGTATGGATGAATATTAAATTTGGGGCATTTCACTGACTATTTAAGGGCATTTATGGTCGTGACACGAAGCCGCCAAAGCTGCGCCACATTTAGAGTCAATTGTGATTTATAAAGGGAATCCGGCGTAGGACGTGCGCGTGCAAATACAAATATTTCTGTGCGTACTCACATCCTATGTTTCATCCGTACGCCACTTCCGACGCAAATTCGCCGCACAGTTTTATAAATGAGGCCCCAGATCATTAAAACTCCCAAGACTTGCTATAACCCTAGTGTCACGTACGATACCTTCGGTTATCCTTGTAATGTTAAGATCCCTTTCTGTGGATACAGTTGAAAGGCTAAAATATGTTTCCTTTAATTAACAGATCAAACAAGAAAAGATTGATTTGATTCACATATTTTATGGTAAGTTTTACTTAAGTTATGATTCAAAGAAGGGGAAGTACCACACTTTCCTTCAAAGCAAATCTGAATCAGTTATTACAGCATGTGGATTGAAATTTCACTGTTGAATTTGCTTCTTGTGCAGTATGTTAAAGCTGCTATTCATTATGGCTTATAAGTAACATCTACTGTACATGCAGCTATGGAAAACTACAACGTGTGTCTGTATGTGTCTGTGTGTCTGTCTTTATGCTGCAGCCCTGCGATAGGCTGGTGCCTTGTTCAGGGTGTGCTCCACCTCACATCCAGTGTGCTGGGATAGGCTCCAGTCCCCCATAGGCGCGTATAGAAAATGGATGGACTGGCATTGATCAGCAACACTTGCACAAAATGATGATCACTCTTTGCAAAGAAAAAATATTACTGATTGCATCTAAAAAGTCTAAACACTCTCTTCCTTTTTAACGGATTCAAATTCTAATGTAAACGGCTGCTGTCTGACTCTTTAGTATTCATCTTCTGGCAAAAATAATATTCCAATTTTCTCTCTCTTTCTCTCCCAGTGTTTGACTATGCCTACAGAGACTACATCCTGTCCTGGTACATCCCTCTGAGTCATGATGAGGGCCAGTTGTACTCCATGCTGTCGGAGGACTGGTGGCAGATGATTGGCCAATTGCGATCCAGGCTCGCTGACATTGACCTTGTCAACGTGGTGTGTTATGACACCATCCGAATCCTACACACACACTTCACGGACCTCAAGGCTGCATCTGCAAGGTACACACACACACACGCACGCACACACACACAATTGTAAATAGTTTACGTTGCATTAGCTTGGGGAGGGTTGCTATTGTTTGTGATGGCTGCTCCCAACTGGTTGGCTTTACAGCAGTAGCGACAATTTGCTTATCTACAACTTAACGTGAGCTAACATCGATTCTGCCATTATTTCATTTAGTCAGAAAATAGCAGAAGTGGTTGACATCCATGAATCGGGCGGGCGGGGGCGGAGAGTCTCAAGGCGGGGTTGTATTTGTTTGGCAGTTGAGTTCAAATAACATCCACTGGGCAGCTTACTGCACCGTTTAATATTTATCACAGGGGAATAATGTGTTCTTCACTTCTGAGCTATCATTGCATAGTGTGCTGACTCACTGTTGTTTAACAGAAAATATGTCCGCTTTGATTTGTTAATAAAAAGATTTCCCTTCCCGTCATTGCTCATACCCAGCACCATAATTGAATGTATATGCAGATGGGGTGACATGATGGCACTTCAGTACCATGTAAATGACATTTAAATTCTCTACACTCACTTCCTTCTTCTCCAGGCAGCATCTGCCAGGTAAACTTACAGACAGAGTGATGATTCACACACTCTCTGGTTTCATTATTCTGGCAAGTCAGGCGAGACTTATGATTTGATCACACTACAGAGATGTCTGGCCTCCCTCGTCTTCAATAGTTTGAGAACAATGTAGCAGCAGTGTGTCTTGTTCAGTCAGATTTTAGAAGCAAAGTATGTAATAACAATGGCAATGAAGTTGGATCTCATATAATATCATTTGACATCTAGCTCTGCCAGAATAACACTCTGTCTCTTTCTGTTTATATCTTAATTTTGATCTGTGTCTCTTTCATGCGTGTATCCAGACCAGAGGAGTGTGCTCGACCGTTTCCTCTCCATCCCTGTTTGGTCAGTCCTGACTCTGAGCTGGCCTTCCTCCGCTGTGTAGCCAGAATACTGCTGCTATGTCTGCTGCCACAAAAGGATGCCAAGTCCCATACACTACGCTGCTGCCTCACAGAAGTCCTCACTACTAAAGGTAGTGTGTGTGTGTGTCTGTGTGTGTCTGTCTGTCTGTCTGTCTGTGAATATACTGTACATACATTTAGGGCTGCTCGATTATGGAAAAAAAATCATAATCCCGATTTATATTGGTCAATATTGAAATCATGATTATTTTACACGATTACTCATTGTCTTTTGGAAAGATTTTGCATTTGTAATCAGAATTTGCTCAGGACATCCTGAATTATAAATTGGTAAACCTTTTCCACGGCAGGAATTTAGAATTATGACAGCAGCACAGGTGAATTCCTTTAAGGTGTTCCAGTTACAAGGCGCTGGTGTTGTGCATGCTTGCCTTCCGGTTTGGCTTCTGTGGGTACTCAAATGGAATGGAGCCTTTTGTTAATGTTATTAGTTGCACCTAGTTAGGACAAGTGAAAATATCTGCCATGAGAAAAGTCTGTTGTCACCATTTAACCGTTGAAAATGATGGATGTAAATGTGGACACATATAACATCATAATTCTTGCAGTGTCTTAATTAAGGTATTTGTCTGTTGTAACAACTGAGGCAATTCCTAATGTTCTCATTTGCTATGAAAAAAAACTCTGTTTTTTAGATAAGAATAAGATTGATTGATTGATTGATAAAGCAAGCTCAATAAAAACACATTTAAAAAATACAAAACCGCAGCTGTACAGTGTCTATGTTATGTTGTTCAGAGTGGTTATTGCAGAGGGAATGAAAGATTTCTTGTAAATGTTTTTCCGGGCCAGTTTTACCATCTACCTAATGGTAACTGGAGAGTGGTGTAGGGGGTAAGAGGGCTTTCCTGTTCACAGAGCGGTTGTACAGTTCAGATAGGGGGGTTTGGGGTGATTATCTTACTGCAGTGATTTATTATGTGGGAGAGTTTTGTTTTGTGTTTGGTGAGGAGGTTGTACCAGGATGAAATGTTGAAGGTGAGAATGGATTTAGTGAGTGAACAGTAAACTAGAGGTAAAATACCCTTGCTGATTAGCCTGACGTCGTCATACTCAGATTCTAGTCATAATAGGAGTCTGATACTGCTCCACTGGGCTGTGATTCAACCAAACCGGGAAAGAAAATGCCTCTGCACTCAATTGGATAGACCTACAACCAATCAGAGTAACGGAGACAGACGTCACAGAAGCTGCAAGTCAAAGGCAGGCTTTCAACAGAGCAAAGGCAGAGGCGGCAGTTTCCGTGTCGTGCGGATGGGTGTGGCAATGTGTATACATATGTGATCGCGGTTCTCTGTTCCTCTTTTAAAATGAATGCGCTGTCGATATCTTCTATAACAGACGCAATGGCGGAATCTAGACGTTTCAGTTCTCCAGCGGCAGCCATCTTTGTTGTAAACAAATTCAACCCAAGCGCTCTTTGGTGACGTGGTTGATTACGTTACTGTTGATCATCCGTCCATCTCCGAAAACGGACATCCGAAAAGAGTGACGTCCAGCGGAATTTCCGGCAGAGCGAGAGCAATCCCGGAAGTGGAACGTTGTGGATATAGACTACCTTGTAACTTATCAGCATCTTATAGAAGTGTTCAGCGATTCAGACTCAATTAGGCATTCAGCAGATTTCTCTATTTATATAAAGTATATGTGTTGGTATGCGTCTGTGTGCTTCAGGTCTCCTACAACGACTTTTTGTACTGTACGACTGTATGTGACAATAAAGTTTCTTCTTCTCCTCCTCCTCCTCCTCCTCCTCCTCCTCCTCCTCCTCCTCCTCCTCCTCCTCCTCCTCCTCCAGTGTTGAAGCCTTTGGTAGAAGTGCTCAGCGATCCAGACTCCATAAACAGGATGCTGTTGTCTCAGCTGGAGCAGAGGGAGCTGCAGGCTGAGCAGCAGAAGAAAGCCTACACCTACGCTGCCTCCTATGAAGACTTCGTCAAACTGATATCAACTTCAGCCGATGTCAATTTCCTCAAACAACTCAGGCATGACCCTAACAGCACACACAACAATACACATGCACTGCTTTTTTAACCTGAGACTGTGTGTGTGTGTGTGTGTGTGTGTGTGTATATATATATACACACACAAATATATATATATATATATACACAAATATATATATATATATATACACAAAATATATATATATATATATATATATATATATATATATATATATATATATATATATATATACACAAATATATATATATATATATATATATATATATATATATATACATATACACAAATATATATATATATATATATATATATATAAAAAACATGGGAATCAGACGCGGTAACACAGTCCATCTGCTGGTGTAGGGTTACCATGGGAACAGACAGTGTCTCTGTGGCAATATAATAGATCTAAATGCGGGGGAGACATGATACTGCTATGCTGTCTTGTCAGTTTGAAAAGTAATGGCTCAATACGGATTTGTTGCAGATATATTGCTCAACTGTGTAAACATAGACTCAGTTACTTCCCTGTTTATGCTCTGTACTATATATATTGTGCATGTTTTAAAGTCACCATGCATGTAAGATTTTACTGTTGTGCCACGTCATACCGTATTTATATCTTGTTTACTTCAGTAGTATTCAGTTTATTTATCCTAAGACAGCCCATTTTGATTTTATTGATTGATGAAATTGTACATCTCTATCTGTCTTTGTAGGTATCAGATAGTGGTAGAGATTATTCATGCCACCACCATCAGCAGCCTCCCTCAGCTCAAGAAGCAGAAAGGTACTGAAGCACTATACATCATCATGACGGTGACGGCAAAAAAATTATTGCCCCATACAGAAATTGTGATAAAACAACTTCAAATCCACTGCATCTCGACATCTCGCTGATCTGCTGTTAATTCACCATGTAGGGTAGTATTCATAACAGTGTCTACAGTTACAGGTACAATTATCCACTTTTCTTGTTGCTGTATCAACTCTGAAGGTCTCATGTAGAGAGCTGGATATTCAGGTCAGATGAAGTCTCGACCCATCTCCACAGCATTGCGGAGTAATATCTGGCTCCTCCACAGATACATTCTAGTATAGGAGAAAAAAATGCTCTGGGTTGTTTGCATTTCTTTAAACCAATCACAATTGTCTTGGGCGGTGCTAAGCTCCGGACGCAGCCATGGTGGCTCTGCAAAATGGTCTCAGGAAGGAACTTGTTGTGGTGGAACATCTGCACCCCACAAAATAAAAAAAGACCACATCCAATATTAAATGAAATTAGCTGTTCACACAATACAGTAACGTGAGCTATTCATATTAGCTGGATATATGGTTAAACATAATTTGCTCTTACCAGTGTATCACTTTGTGTATTTTGTCCGCAGCAATCCCCACCAATCGGTCCCAGTTAGATAGTTAATGCCGTAAACGTATTCTTTATAAATCTTTATAATCATTCTCAGAAAGAACCAAGCAGGCCTGCCTTGTTGCTCGATCCAAATTTTGTGTGTAGCTTGCTAGCTCAAAGTTTGTTGTTGTTTCCCGAAGCAAAAAGAGTTTGACAACGGCAACACACAGAGAGTGGAAGGAGAGGGACATCCACAGTCGTTGATCCAGACTAGGTCAGACGTGACCTTTTGAGCTGCGTGAATGGGCTACATGAATACATACATACATAAAAATCAAACAACATGTATGCAACTTTGCTTTCACTAACCACTATGCTTGCTCAAAAGAACCTATTTGTAACACAATGTCTTGCAACTTTATCTTGATGGTTCAGTGGCTCGACACCAGGGTTATTGCGCTATTGTGTGTTCTTGTGTGACCAAAGTTGGCTCACACTTTTCTTTCAACCACTGCTGTCCCTCTCTCTTAGAGCGAAAAGGTAAAGAGTCAGCAGCCATGAAGGCCGACCTGCTGAGGGCCAGAGATATGAAACGATATATCAATCAGCTGACGGTTGCTAAGAAACAATGTGAGAAACGGATCCGCCTACTCGGTGGACCAAACTATGAGAGCACTGAGGAAGGAGGGGCTGATGACAGCGATGAGCCTCAAAGTCAGAAGGTAAGGTGGACTGTGAAACAGCTGCTGTGGTCTTGATTGAAAATCTGAATGTTTTAGTTTTAGAACACTATATCAGGTATTGAAAGTTTTTGAATGATATTTTTTGTGAGGAGCATGACATTTACATGACTTTGCTGGAGAGTTTGTGCTTTTCATTAAAGCATGCTCCACTTGGCTGATGTTTTGTTATTTTCTCTCTCCACATCCAGATTCTCCAGTTTGATGACATCATGTGTAATCCAGGTTACAGGGAGCACTTCAGAGTTTACATGGAGAGAGTTGATAAGAGAGCCCTGATTAGCTTCTGGGAACTGGTGGAAACACTGAAAACTGCCAACAAGGTGATTCCAGAGGGTTTAGTCCAACACTGCTAATTGTATATGGTGTTACGGGGATAGTGATATAGTTATGTGTTTCTATTGTGTTCCGTACCAGTGCTGGGCCTGGGTGCTGCCACCACATGATATTCCAAAAATATTGCCACTGTTTTTCCTCTACAACAGAATACACATTGTGTCAGCAGTTGTCATTTCCACATGCAGTACTGCCAGTTAAATGCTGGATATTTCTGTACTGTGACATCGGTAGTGTAGTAAAGCACATTAATGCGGTGGGAAATGTACATGAGTAATTGCCTATTTGTTTGTTTCTCTGTGTGTGTGTGTGACAGAATGAAGTGCCCCAAATCGTAGGGGAAATCTACCAGAAGTTCTTTGTGGAGAGCAGGGATATTCCCGTGGAGAAGTTTCTCCTCAAGGAGATCCAACAGAGTCTGGTGGGGAACAGAGGAACTCAAGTATTTGTTAGACTACAAGAACAGGTATCTGCTGCTTTTGCTACTAACTTACTTTAACCAATTGCCTTAGCTGTCCTTATTAAAGGTCCTTACATGTACGAGTAACATTGGTATGATTTCGTTCCACTGTGTCAAAAATGTTCTAACAATGACGATAAAGCATTTCTGTTGCTCTCCTACATCCTCCAGGTGGCTGAGCAGATGAGAGAGCGTTACTATCCCTCCTTCCTGGTTTCTGACCACTATGATAGGCTGATCAGACGAGACGAGCAGCATAGCCAATCGCAGTGTAGCACTGAGGAAAAGGAGGAAGGGGTTAGACATCCACAATGTTTAATCAAAAATGTCAATCCGTTAAGATACTCAAATTTATATTTTATAATGTATACCTTTTAATAAACAAATAAACTGTATATATGTTTTTCTGTAGTGCCAGGGTCTAGAAGCAGGAGAGGAGGTGGGCGATGAAGGCAGTAAAGGAATCAATGAGCAGGCCAGCTACGCTGCTACGAAACTCCTTCAACTCTATGACAAACTGGAGTACAAGCGACAGGCCCTGGGCTCCATCCAGAATGCACCCAAACCAGACAAAAAGGTGACAAAAAAACAGGGTTCAAATCAGAATACACTCTAAAAGTTCACAGCAGCATAGCATAAAACACACCAACACAAAATTAAAGTTAGTCCAGACCCCTCCAGCATTTTCTGTAGTGTTAAGATGTTAACTGGCTGAGCTGAAAAGTCTAATTAAGAGCCAAATATAGCACATGTGATTTGCTAAAAAGCCCACATTCCTGCTCTTTTTTTTATGCCCCCGTGTTGGCGGAGGGATTATGTTTTCGGGTTGTCCGTCTGTCTCAGGACCCCTGTAGGGAATTTATTCAAATATGGCACAGACATCCACATAGATGTTGGCCATGACTGAAGAATTCCTACGCTAATTATGACAACATTTCACCCACATGTCTAATAGGATGAAATGATAAAGTGATGACAGAAGGGGGAGATTTGGTAGGATACTGAATTAGTGACACTAATCTTGGGTGCCCACCTTGAAACTGTGATGATTGTACAGATCTTCTGTGCTGCCGGGATTAAAGATGTGTGTGTGAAGCATCCACGTTTTGCCAAATAAAAATACACTTAATACCTTTTTATTGAATTACTTCAAAGTCTTCACTATACATATATTATGTGAGTCTGGAAAGACATGGATATAAACCGCAACTTGACTGGTTGGTGGAGGAATACAACTGCGAAGTGGGAAATATCTACAAAACTCATAACAAATTGCACCCTGCTACGCCCTGCAATTCCCTGCTACACCATGAACTACTACACTTACTATTTCTAGTCATAGTTTCGTTATCTTTATTGTGATTATAATTGCCACTGTTTATCACACCCCCAACCGGCATCAGCCTACAACCGCCCACCAAGAGCCTGGGTCTGTCGGATGTTTCTCCCTAAAGGCCCAGACACACCGAACAGACGGCCGACCCTCGGCAGAAAAGGCACTTCGACTGATCAGTCTCCCCGAGTTGGTCAAAGAAGTGCCTCGAAACACACCAAAGCGACGAGACGTAATACGTCTCCATAACAGCAGGCATCGCTAATCTGTATTGTCGCTAACGGCCGATTATGGGCTTGGTGTCTAGTAGGCTTAAAAGGACGTTTTCCTCACCACTCAAGGTTTCTGCTTAAAAGGGAGTTTTTCCTCGCCACTGTCGCACTAAATGCTTGCTGTTGGGGAAATTACTGGAATTGTTGGGTCTTTGTAAATTAGAGTGTGGTCTGGACCTACACTATCTGTAAACTGTCTTGATATAACTCTTGCTATGATTTGATACTATAAATAAAATTGAATTGAAATGTTTTGAAAAACATTCAGGTTTAAAAACATGGAAAAAACGAAATGATTGGCTTGCTTGTTAACATCTGTGTCTTGTGTGTGTTTTCAGATTGTAAGTAAACTAAAGGAAGAGATCGGAGCCATGGAGAAAGAACACAGTGAACTCCAACAACATATCAACAGGACTGACTGGTGGTGTGAAAACCTGGGGCACTGGAGGGCTACTATCACTACTGCTGAGGTACTGTTCTCTCTGTTTTTCTTTTGTATCAGAAACAATAAATGGCTGATTGTGCTACTGCTGGAGAAACAAGCTTGCCATGACTAACTGGCTGTGGAGGACCTAAGGCACTGGAGTGCTCTGATGGCCTTTGCATCAACATGCTTTGTGGAGAAGCAGAAAATACATGGGATTTGAGTGGAAAAGCATTCAAACATTTAAGATGCAGTCACCCAAATAATTTACAGAGCTGTACAGGTTTGCATTTGACCTTATTGACAGCCAAGCATAGTGTGCACCCAGTCCAGTCTTCAGTGTTTCCTTTAGGATTTTTTTTAGCAGTGGGGGCAGATCTGTCGGAAACCACCTCCCTTGATTTTTCTTGTCTTTTGCAAAAATAACTCCCAGGCTCGGCTATAGGGGAATTCAGAAATAGGTGGCCCATTAATGCTGAGTAGCATACATGCTGCTAGATGGTCCCCCTGTGGCCTGTTCTTTAACACTAGAATGGCCAGGACGTTTTGAAATGTATATGTGTAATAACTTTGCTAAATAAAAAAATACAATCCTGCTGGTACCTGACTTTTCCTAAAAGAGTCTGTATTTTTATTTAAAATTGTTTTTATATAGCCTACATTACACAAAAGGCAAAGAAAATACAATCACTTTTACCTATTTTGGCCATTTTTTCGCGGTTTTGTTTTTAATCTTTTGCGTGGTTGAAGATGCATCTTGGTTGCTTAGTAATAATCATAGTCTCTGTCAGAGAAATGTAACTCTCGAGTAACAAGTGTGGGCATCACCGATGGGCCGAAGGCAAAGCCAGAGTCGGTAACGTAGGCTACGGCGTGGATGGACTCTGTTCTGAATCAGAAGAAAAGCACCGGGCGCTCACTCTGTGAAAGGCGCAGTACACGTAGATGGCCGGTAGCTGTCTACGTGTTCATATAACTTTATAATCTAACCGTGGCGTATTGCCACTTGCCAATCAACATAGAGGAAACACTGCAGTCTTGTATAAAGTACTTGAAAGCACTACTTAAAGGGTAGTTTCTGTTTTTTTCATCCTATTTTCCTATGTCTTTGTGTCTAAGTGACTGATGGGAACAACAATCTTTGACATTGGTCCAGTATTAAGCGAGATCGCTGCGGTTGGGACTTGGCAGCGGCGAAACAAGCTACAATGTAAGTTAATAGGGAAATTGTGCAGCTTGTATTTACCTTCGCAAAAGTGCTCATTTTGTAATAGTGGAAGTGTCTGACAACATTTTAGAAAGGATCCCTTCAGAGATAGACCTTTTTAAAACCTCTTTGAGACCTTTCTGTTTAACCAGAAACAACTCTGAGCTCGCTAGCGCTAAACCCACCAGACTCAATTTAAAAAAGCAATACTTTTAGCGTGTATAGAGCCAACATATTTTCACATGTAAATCGGTAAACTATGTGTTTATTTCAACCAAAACTAAAGTGATGGTTGGAAAAGTGGAAAGACGACCCAAAACGGCTTTTCATAGTTTTATTTTGTTTCTGTCAACTTTGAATGAAGTGTATTTGACGATGCTAAAATGACTGTTTATTGACGTGGAGTCTGGTGGGTTTAGCTATCGCAATTTTGCGGATGTTTTTATGTTTAAAAAAAGGATCTTAGTCTTTAACAGAAAGGTCGACCTCCTTAGAAATCCTTTCAATAATGTTGTCAGACACTTAGAATATTAATCTGAGCCTGTCAGCGGCAAAACAAGCACTTTAGTGAAGGTAAATACAAGTTGGACAATTACATTGTAGCTTGTTTCGCCGTTGCAGACTGCAGTGATCTCGCTTAATACTGGACCAATGTCAAAGATTGTTGTTCCCATCAGTCACTTAGACATAAAAACACAGGAAAATAGGGTTGAAAAAAATGGTAGTTACCCTTTAAGTACCAGGAAATGACTTTGGTAGAAGTAAAAGTCACCTTTTAGAGCAATACTTGAGTAAAAGTCTTAAAGTATTTGATATTACCTGTACTTAAGTATCAAAAGTAATTTTATGATATTAAATGTACTTAAAGCATAGTGCGTAGTTTCTTTCGCCCCCAATAAGAATTTCTGGTTTCCAGAAATATAAATAACAAAGTAAAGTACAGATACGTGAAAATTCTGTTTAAGTACAGTAACAAAGTATTTGTACTTCGTTACATTACGACACTGCTCCACTCCACCAGAATCAGAAATATATTCTTGTATATGGAATAAATTGTTGTGCCAAGCCATTTTGTCATGAACCACACATAGTTTAAAAAAAAAACAATTGATTCAATCCAAACTAAATAATACTTCCAAATAGGATAAAACATGCATTTCAGTAGAATCAGTAGTGTAGTGTGTGTATTGGTGTAGGTGAGTGTGTAGGTAGTAAAACAGAACCCAAAAGACAACCCCAAGCCAAAAATAAACCCGGCTGGCTGTGAGGATGGAGAGCCTTGGCGCTGGCAGTAGTTACAAGTCCTACTGGAATCCTTTTTCTCCCAATTACTAGACCCAAACTGTCCATGTGACACAAAAGTTTACCTGTGCACTCTGCAAAAACATGTATCAGTCACCTTAATATCCAAGAAGGAATGGATAAAAATAATCCAGTACAGCGCCCATATTCAATGTCTTAACATCTATTGCATGAACCAACATACAAACATTACCCCAACTACCATGTGCAAAACGAGGCGTAGGAAAGCCAAAACCCAACAGGTGCTAGTTAGTTAGTCAGTTAGGTAGTTGTTAGTTATGTAGTCATTGAGACATTTGTGTGTGAAACTATGTGTGTTTGTATGTATTGCAGGCTACAGAAGAGAGTGGTGAGACCGTAGCTTGTTACAGTGTGTGTGTTAGCCTGGTAGAAGGAGAGGAGACGGCCAACAGTCGCTGGAGCGTCCAGAGGAAACTCACTGAATTCCAGATGTTACATCGCAAACTCACTGAGGTAACACAATACCAAATTTGCAAGCATCTGGATAGAATGGATGGTTTTCTTTCTTAACATCAGTAAGCTGTTATCATTGTGCATACTACGTTACCGCTAGTTGAAAAGTGTTTGACTGTCTTGCTGTTCTAATTCTTCAACCCCAAATCTCAGTCTCTGTTGAGTTGATGATGGATTTACTGCAGGTTACACACACATACATACAAAGTAGAGACTGGAGTCCCTTTGCACCGTGTCCAGTCCCCCACAATGAGTTCACTGTATCAACATAAAGTGGTTTAGATCTGATGGCAGTGAGATCTGGAGAGGTGCTTTTTCCAACCTGGACCCTATTTTCCTACGTTTTTATGTCTAAGTGACTGATGGGAACAACAATATTTGACATTGGTCCAGTATTAGGCAAGATTGCTGCAGTCGGCAGCGGCGAAACAAGCTACAATGTGAGTTAATCGGGCAATTATGGCTTGAATTTACCTTCACAAAAGTGCTTGTTTTGCCACTGACAGGCTCAGATTAATATTGTAAGTGTCTGACAACATTATGGAAAGGATTTCTAAGGAGGTTGACCTTTCTGTTAAAGAGTAACATAAAAACATCTGCGAAATTGCGTTCGCTAAAGCCACCAGACTCCATGTAAATAGTCATTTTAGCATTGTAAAATACACTTCATTAGAAGTCGACAGAAAAAAATATGAAAAGCCGGGTTTGGGTCTTCTTTCCACTTTTCCATCTATCATAACTCTAATAAACACATAGTTTACTGATTTACATGTTAAAATATGTTGGTTCTATACACGCTAAAAGTATGTATATTTTTTTTTAAAATGGAGTCTGGTGGGTTTAGCGCTAGCGAGATCAGAGCTGTTTCTGGTTAAACAGAAAGGTCTCAGAGGTTTTAATAAGGTCTATCTCTGTAGGGATCCTTTCCATAATGTCAGACACTTAGAATAATAATCTGAGACGGTCAGTGACAAAATAAGCACTTTTAGTGGACCAAACTGACGATGCACATTTGCCCCATAGGGTAACATTTCAGCCCGGTCTGTGGCGGCCAGTTACAGCGTTCGTGCTTAATGCTGGACCAATGTCAAAGATTGTTGTTCCAATTAGTCACTTACACACAAAAACATAGGAAAATAGGGTCCAGGTTGGAATAAAACCTGAAATTAACATTTAATGCACTATACTATATTATCTAGATAGAATGAAGGAAACCGTTTGGAAATGCAATACAAAATACTTTAGGCAGTCTCTCATTACTGTGATATCCCATTTCAGTCTCTGTGCATCTGTTTCCTCAGTGTTTTCCATCATTGAAGAAACTCCAGTTACCATCACTCAGTAAACTTCCCTTCAAATCCATCGACCAGAAATTCTTAGACAAGAGCAGAACTCAGCTCAATGCCTTCCTCCAGGTAAACATACAAACACTACATACTGTATTACACTTGACTAATATTATTACTGACTTGACAACAGGATAACTTTGGTGTTTTCACACTGTCTGCTGTAATTGTTACACTTAAAAGTGCTTCTCAATCGTGATGTTCAATATCGACCAAAACAATTGTGATTTATGGTTTTTTGTTTTTTCCATAATCGAGCAGACCTACTAAGCAAGCAGAGAAGTTGAATCAATAAGCTCCATCCTCACACTGCCTCTGTCTAGTTTATGATACCAGCTAAATAATGGTGTGTCTTTGTCTGTGTGTCTGTCTCTGTCTCTCTGTCTGTGTATGTATGTGTAGCGTCTGCTGACAGATGAGCGTTTGTGCCAGTCAGAGGCTCTCTACGCGTTCCTCAGCCCGTCCCCAGAGCACCTCAAGGTAACCAATTTCTCATACTTAACATTTTAAACAAAACCGGGCTACTAATGCAACAGTGTCATACAAGATGTTACTGGTTCCATTTGACTCCCTTGCTGCCGCGGGGGATTAAATGTGAGCTGCACTTGACAACTGTAGACGGTAGGTTGTTGCAGAATGCGTGAATCCTGTTGACATCATGGTTGACAGGATTTTAGGATTTATAATAGAATAATACAGTATGGCCATTCTCCGTATTTCCGCTCAATGTCATGTCATACAAAGATGTATGATATGTTACGTTCATTAACAACTGCATTACCAAACTTCAGTTGTTCATTGAGGTCAGTTTTAGCAGTTGAGGCTTTAGATATCTGCATGTAAAGCAGCAGCTAAGGGACATTGTGAAATATGTACACAGTCCTCTATATGATCTATTGAGCTGCTTTTAACTCAATACCTGATGACACATTAAAAAGCGATGATGTGACTCTTCTTCATCTGCTCTGAGAATGCCCCACGATTCAGAACTATGGGCTAAAGGTTCATGATCACATTGGGAACATTACCCGGACTAGCTTGGAGTTCTGCCCGAGGCTGTATGTGTTAAATGATCCACAAATTACATCGCAGTGTGGAGGAGCAGTCTTTATTCATACCAGTATAATGGTTGGGAATCAAATCATTCTGAGAAACTGGAGGAAGCCAGGAGAGCCCTCTTTCCAGGATTGGTCCACAGAGCTGGCAAAAGTGGCTTCTTTCGAGAAAAAAATAAAATAAAATCTCTTTCAACTCTAAGGACAGGACTGAGAAATATGTGGCAAAATGGGGAGATTACTTACAATAAATTTTTGCTTTGGACAGATCACGATGAGAACATGTTGCTTATTGTTGTAAGACTATACATTTGATCCATGAGTATTTTTCTGTCATTTATTTATTTATTTTTTCTTTTATTTCATTTTATAATCTGATTTCCATTATGATTTGTTTTGGTTTAATTTAATTTTATTTTTATTTATTTTTTAATCATTAATAAGGGATACATATGGAAGTAAATCTGTTTCATCGGATATTGAAATTAAAAAGCCATTGAAAAATCAAATCAAAATCGGAGCAAATGTGCAATTGGCTATCAATTTTCGTAAAACTGCCCATATTCAAACTCTACACAGTTCATTTCTCGCCTAAAAAATTGTCAAAAGTGAATGTAGTGGTGAAATAGCAGACAACATAGTTGTTGGCTGCAGCTATTATGGCAAACTACCGATCTAGATTCTAGAATCGATTGCTTTCCCTTGGGTTCCCGGATGTTAACACAGAATTTTAAACATTACATTTTGCAGCTGAATTTGGCCTGTTGAATTTGAGCACGTTGAAAATATATTAGTTGAATTTTAAACATTGTATTTTGCATCTGAATTTGTTATATTGAATTTTTTTTACGTTGAATTTTTGATTCTGAATTTATGAACTTAGAAAAATAAAGGTGAGAATTAGTTGTTGAAAATGTGAGGAATAAAATTCAGAGGCAAAAAATTCAGACACATACAGTACAGGCCAAAAGTTTGGACACACCTTGTCATTCAATGCGTTTCCTTTTATTTTCATGACTATTTACATTGTAGATTCTCACTGAAGGCATCAAAACTATGAATGAACACATATGGAATTATGTACTTAACAAAAAATTGTGAAATAACTGAAAACATGTCTTATATTTTAGATTCTTCAAAGTAGCCATCCTTTGCTTTTTTATTAAGGGAAAAAATCCCACTAATTAACCCTGACACAGTACACCTGTGAAGTGAAAACCATTTCAGGAGACTACCTCATGAAGCTCATTGAGAGAACACCAAGGGTTTGCAGAGTTATCAAATAAAGCAAAGGGCGGCTACTTTTTTTCAGTTATTTCACACTTTTTTGTTAAGTACATAATTCCATATGTGTTCATTCATAGTTTTGATGCCTTCAGTGAGAATCTACAATGTAAATAGTCATGAAAATAAAGAAACACATTGAATGAGAAGGTGTGTCCAAACTTTTAGCCTGTACTGTAGTTTAAATGCATGAATATTTAGTGCTACAAATTCAATGGCTTTTTAATTTCAAAATCCGACGAAACAGATTTAATTCCATAGATACATGTACAGATGTCTGTTGAATTTAACAATGTTATTAATACTAATAAAAAATAATACTAATTACAAAAAAGGGATGATTTGTTCCCTTGAAAAACTCTCATGGGAAATCCCAGTTTGTTTCATCTGTCCTCATCTTGCTCTGACCTGTTGTGAGCATTAGTATTAGTATGATTCCATATTTGTATAGTGATGATATCTTGTTCAATGCTCAAAGGTGATGTCAATCCAGAAGAAATCGTCTTTCTCTCTGGCCTCCTTCCTGGAAAAGCTACCCGGAGACTTCTTCTCCCACACTGAGGTACGCAATCTTTCTCCACTGTTAAAGCCACAGCAACCCGTGGACTGTCTCAGCACTCCAGCTGTCGTCTGTCCTCATTCACACTGTGTGTGTGTGTAACTGCTGTTTCTAGGAGGAGGCTGACGATGACAGTGACTTGTCGGACTACGGCGATGAAGCAGACGGGCGGAGAGACGCCCTGGCTGAACCCTGCTTCATGCTCATAGGAGAGATCTTTGAACTCAGAGGAAGTGAGTAGGACACTGTTGTCTTTTTAATCACTGTTGCATTTGCCATTTAAATATCAATATTAGAGACGTATCGATACCAGTAATGGGTAATAAAAGAAAGTTCTGTGGCGTTCATTGATTGTGTTTGTTCATGTTTCACAAAGGATTTTTACTGAGCAAGGCCGTACAACAATGATAGAAACCATATCACATTGATACAGGGATAGCAGTGTACAGCTATTAAAACCTAATCAAATATATGTATTTTTAAACCCACTGGGTATTGGCCGATACGCAAGTTCTGGTATTGGAATCGGTATCTGGAAGGAAAAAATGGTATTGGAACCATTATCAACTAATCAATACACAAAACAAAAAGGTCTGACATGAAAAAGATTGAGGCCTATATAAAGACACTCAAATTTTAGGTTACACCTGTCGGACCAAATCATAAATTCCGATTGCATCTGAGTGAACATAACTGACGTGTTTCCTTCTCTTACTGTCTGTCTGCTCAGTGTTTAAGTGGGTGAGGAAGACTCTAATTGCACTAGTCCAGGTGACATTTGGACGAACTATCAACAAGTAAGTTCTGCAAGTTTGCATTTCGATCACCTATGCCTAGGCGGTCACATTTTGTAAACTTAACGAATAACAACTAAACTACGTTATAGAACTGACTTTGTTCAATTTATTCACCGTGTCGCTGCTTCCTTATTTGAGTAACAAGCTAACAGGCGACTTCCTATTTGTCGCTGTAGTAATGTTATTGCAGGTAACTGTCTTTAAAAGGCAACAAACAGCCTACTAGTTAACAACCTACTAGTTCCTACAGTACATGAGAACCCTCCTGGTTTTATTTTCTTTCATTTTCATTTCATTTTTTATTTATTAAACAGGAAAAGATTAAAGACAATCGGGCCTGACTCAGTGTAAAACTGATTTTCAGCAGGTTCCTGCTCTGCAGAACATAAACACCATATACACAACAAAAACTCCTAGACAAAAACAGACACAAACACAAACACTCATGTATTGACATATTTGGGAAGGCATCTCCAGCGAGCATGTTGGTGTGTTTTATTAACCAGTTGTATAGTGCTCGAGATTCTACCTGTTATCACTTGTACTTAACTTCATGTTTTTCTGTTATCTGAGGTCAGCTATGAGGCTAACATCTTCTCTGCATTATTTCAGACAGATCCGGGACACAGTAAACTGGATCTTCTCTGAACAGATGTCGGTGTGTTACATCAGTGTGTTCAGGGACACATTCTGGCCCTGCGGGAAGTTGGCGCCACACGTCAAGGTCCGGACTGACCTTGAACGCATTGAAACTAAGGAACGGGCTCAACAGAAACTACTTGACAATATCCCAGGTAGAAACTGAAACCCATGTATTACATGTATGGTGTCAGGATTATGTCATGTCGCATGAGTGGGATAAAACAAAATTTAGGTGCACCCAAATTTTTCCTCACGTCGCCGTTAACGCTGAATGGCGATACACGATATATGATTCTGTATTTTTTTACAAAGTGGGCTAAATGTTCAGTTTTAAGTCAAAGCCACTTTTCACAAGCTCTTTTATTAAAACAGATTGTGACTAAAATAAAATGCAAAGACAGGGTTTCCTTTACCAGTTTGAAAATGTACAACTGCAACACATGTAAATGAAAGTTATCTGAAGTAAATAGCCTAGGATATATTAAAAAAAAATATATCTCTGAGAAAGCTCCTTCACTTGTTTTCAACAACAATAACAGACTGATTAAAAGAGAAAGAGGACGCCCGGCTAGCTCAGTTGGTATAGATGTTCAACTCCGACCTGAGGCCCTTTCCTGCATGTCATTCCGCCCCTCTCTCTCCCCTCTCATGTCTTCAGCTTTCCTATCAAAATAAAGGCCGAAATCTTTTAAAAAAAAAAATAAAAAACAGACAGAGGGAGAGAGGGGGGAGTGCGATGGACTGAAGTGTATGCTACTCACAGAGTGACAGCTGACTCATTATGAATGAGTCCAGCACGGGTCGAATGTGCTTTGGCAGGTCAGCGGCGTTACACACGTCTTGTGTAGGCAATTAAACGTCTGTATCGTCACTGCGCTGCATTTTTATGATATTCTGGCCATGGGTCACCTCTCTCGCCAGGTCCAGTAATGTGTTTTTCGCCGTGGCGGGCGCAATAACAGAGTTACCAACGGAAACACTGGTACCAATACAGGTTTCCCTCTCATACTTAACAATATACAGCTGTGTTAATAACAATTAAAACTGTAGACAAATGTCAGCAGTTTGGACCGGCGGCACGGTGTCTCTCCATGTTGCAGGGGACCCGTGTGTGAGTGAATGGGGACGGGGCTGCTCGGAGGAGAGATCCAAACACCGGCACGGCTTTACAGAAGGAATGGGTCATGTAACGCAACATTGAACCATATCGATATAAATGACATCGCTTCGTTCGTGGAGAAGCAGTGGATGCAACGACGTTAGGTGCACCGGTGCGACGTAGGAAAAATCTTAGTCGCACCTTTACAAATTTTGGTTGCATGTGCGACCTGTAAAACATGCTCATGAGCAAATTTTATCATTTCACACGCGCAGACTACTCTTCGCACATCAATTCAACAACCCAGTGAGGTAGAGGCAGCTTCGGAGAGGCAAAGATTGGCACCTGTGTGTATAAAACTATTTAGCAAGCGCACAGAGCAGCCAGCACACGTGTCAGAGCGGCTTCATTAGCGCTGGAGGGAAATACACGCTCTGACATTTTGGGGTTGGAAACCAGGGGAGGCACTGGCCCTATTATGATTGGGCACTTTCAAGGCGATGTTACCCACACGGACCTCCTTAGCCTACCTTGATTTGAAAGCTAACCTTTAAGAAGCCCATGAAAGGACCAGTCCTCCCTTGGTTTCCGCCCCCCAAAGTGTCAAAAGTCAGTTTCATTCACACAAGCAGGTATCCCATTTCGAGAGCGGAGTAACCCGTGAGAGCGTGCTTTTCCCTCCAGCGCTAAAGCAGAAGCTCTCACGCATGTGCTGGCTGCGAGTTTTATACTGCCTAGTTTTATACACGCAGGTGGCGTTCTTTGCCTTTCCGTATGTTTGGTTTCACACTCGCAGCTACCTGCACATCACTGGGTTGTTGAATTGGTGCGCGAAGAGTAATATCTGCGCGTGGGAAATAATTTAATTTGTGTTGGAGCATGCTTTTTTAAAATTATTTGTTTGTGTGTGGCATTTTAGGCCTTTTATTTGATATTACAGCTTAGACATGAAAGAGGAGAGAGAAAGGGGGGAATGACACTCATCAAAGGGCCACAGGTCAGAACAGAGCCTGCGGCCGCTGCAGCACAGACTGAGCCTCTGTATATGGGCGCACGCTCTACCAGGTGATCTACCAGAACCCCCCTGTGGAGCATGTTTTATCGCGGTCGCGAGATATGACATAATCCTGATGCCATAAACATGCCCTGTAGATCTTAAACCTATGAACATGTCTGACCCTTTTACTTTGTTTCAATCTTTTATAACAGATGCACTAGCAAATTTAGTTGGCCAGCAGAATGTCCGCTACGGAATCATCAAGATCTTCAATGCCCTGCAGGAGGCCAACGCCAACAAACATCTTCTCTATGTAAGAATAATACATATTATGTCAAGACAGATGTCATGATTTCATACAATTGATTATATAAAATGTAACTGCAGCCGCAAACATAATCATTTGTCTCACTGTCTCAGGTGTTGATGGAAATGCTACTGAAGGAAGTGTGCCCTGAACTCAGCGCGGAGGTGGACAACATCTGAACACACACACACACACACACACACACACACACACACACACACACACACACACACACACACACACACACACACACAGAGAGACACAGCGTCTTTGGATCTTTCAGGCCTATCTGTAGCTGTCCAATCATAAACTGCCAAGCCACACTAGGCTAGGGAGATGGCCTTTTGGTTCAACCTCAGACAGAAAGCAGCTGCGTTGGTCAGAACTGAGACACATGCTGATTCTGTCGGTAGAACTATTGCTGTGAAATGATGAAAAGCTGAGCTATGACCAGACTTAAAGGGGCTGCTGTTTGACTTTGTTGTGGTACAGATCTAAACTTGTCTGTTCTGAACAAGGAGAAATCCACATGGAGCCTGACTTTTTCCTATTTAGGCAGCCGTCTAACTAGGCGGATCACATTTATACCTGAAAGTCCACATTCACACCAGAACAAATTGTATTTTTGACATTATGTGACTCACGTGTACAGTTTTTTTGTTTTGTTATTTCAATAGCACTGAAACATCAGATCTGTACCACAACAAATATTTAGTTCCTGTGTAAATTATGGCAGTATATACATTACAAGGCAGAGTAACAATTTCTCCAAGGAAACAACTTGACCGTTTGCAGCAAAGACAGTTGAAGTTCAGATTTCCTGTCACCCTCTGAAGGCAACCAGTGTGTCATTGTCCACAGAGCTGGGAACATTCCTCCTACACACAACCTGAGCAACAACATTTGTGTTCTGTGATTCTTGTTAAGGCTTATAATTGTGCAATATAATGTCATGTAAAAGTCATTGTGATGATTTTATTTATGATTATTATTGATAGATTTTATTTTTACCACAAATTGTTTAGAGAGCGTTTGTATAAGCAATAAACTGCAAACAAAAAGTGGATGTGACATTTTTGTTTTCTGTTTTTTTTTGTGGTCTTTGAAACTACAAGATTTGCTGGAATTAAATATCCATTAAATATCTTGTGAATATAAAATAGCAATATTATTGACACAGATTTTCCACTGAAGCAGAAGACTCACAAGTGATACATTAAATAAAATATAAATTTACAATGGGGGAATATATTTGATTATTTTTTAGGTTTTACAAGTCTCACGAGTCCATCCGCTTATCCGGTATTGGTTCGCAGGGGGAGCCGCTCCAGCGGGGGACCCCAAACTTCCCTTTCCCGAGCCACATTAACCAGCTCCGACTGAGGGATCCCACAAGTGATTGATGAAATAAAATACAAGACCCTACTTTGCTCTCCCAAGTTTAGACTACCCACAGCAGTGGTGACACGCAGAGGGCGTCTGGATTCCGAAGGGGGAGAGCTCAAGCACCATCGAGCAGTTCAGAGTCATCTCGCTCCTCAGTGTCGAAGGCAAAATATTTTTTAGTATTCTTGCCTGACGGAGTTCTGTCTGAGGAACACGTACATCGACACCTCTGTGCAGAAGGGGCGAGTCCCAAAGATGCCAGGATGCGTCGAGCATACAGGAGTTGTCACCCAGCTGT
Source organism: Perca schrenkii (assembly GCA_025617405.1). Classification (NCBI taxonomy): domain Eukaryota; kingdom Metazoa; phylum Chordata; class Actinopteri; order Perciformes; family Percidae; genus Perca; species Perca schrenkii. The sequence continues at coordinate 32,849,400 of CM046796.1, forward strand.
TACGTGAGGCACGTGAAGGCAAAGGGGATCTGCCAGTCCTCTGGCTGGATCTCGTCAATCCCGCATAGGCTGGTGGAAACCTCACTTGACTGACACCACTTTCCAGACAAGATCAAGAACCTCATACTGGACTATTACAATTCTTTCAGTTTGAGAGTCCCCTCTGGAGCGGAAATATCTGCATTTCATCAGCTTGAGAAGGGCATCATGATTGGATGCACTATTTCCGTGATATTGTTTGCCTTGGCGATGAATATGCTGGTGAAGTCAGCAGAGGTGGAGTGCAGAGGCCCACTCCCCAAGTCAGGCATACGGCAGCCCCCCATCAGAGCATTTATGGATGATCTGATGGTGACCACATCGGTTCCGGGGTGCAGATGGATCCCCCAAGGGCTCGAGCATCTCATCAACTGGGCCCGGATGGACTTCAAGCCAGCCAAGTCAAAAGCCAGTCAAGAGTCTGGGCAAGATCTACAACTGCACCCTGAAGGACACTGCAGCACTCCAGACAACCACCAACCAAATTGGGAACCTAGCTGACGGCCGTGGACAAGTCAGGACTGCCAGGTAAATATAAAGCCTGGATCTACCAGCACGGCATCCTGCCCCGACTGCTCTGGCCACTGATAGTCTATGACGTGCCAATAACCATCGTTGAATGCTTCGAGAGGAAAGTCAGCTGTTCCCTGCGGAAGTGGCTAAACCTACCACGAAGCCTCAGTGACATCGCCATGTACGGGAGGAAGAACAAGCTGAAACTGTCCTTAAGCAGTCTGATGGAAGAGTTTATGGTAACCCGAGCAAGAGAGGTGCTACTGTACAGAGATTCCAGTGACCTCAAGGTCTCCTCGGCAGGAATGGAGGTCAGAACCGACAGGAAGTGGAAGGCTCAAGAGGCAGTAGACCAGGCTGAGTCACGGCTGCGACACAGTGAGCTGGTGTGGGCATTGGCATCTGGACGGGCAGGACTCGGGAGCAATCCAAGACCTTGCTTCAACAAGGCCCAGGGAAAAGAAAGGCGGAAGCTGATCCGAGATGAGGTCCGAGCTGGGGTGGAAGAAGCCCGCTGCAGTAGGACATTAGAGACACGGCAGCAGGGGGCATTGACCCGATGGGAGCAGGCGGCAGACTGGAAGATATCGTGGACAGAATTGTGGAAGTTTGAGCCACACCGGATCAAATTCCTGGTTCAGTCTGTCTATGACGTTCTCCCCAGTCCATCCAACCTCTTCCGCTGGGGCCTGGCAGACACACCACTGTGCCCACTCTGCCAGAGAGGAGGTTCATTGGAGCACATCTTGAGCTGTTGCCCAAGAGCACTGGGAGATGGGCGTTACCGTTGGTGCCATGACCAAGTGCTGAGGGTCATTGCAGAGGTCATCAGCACTGGGATTGCTTGCAGTAGACACCAGCAACCAGCAAGACAGAACACTGCCTTTGTTAAAGCCGGGGAGAAGCCACACGAGCGCCTGAATCAATCATGGGTGCTGCTCGCAACAGCACAGGACTGGCAGCTGAAGGTCGACCTAGGGAGACCGCTCAAATTCCCAGAAAACATTGCAGTGACCACGCTCAGGCCAGACAGTGTCCTGGTGTCAGAAACAACAAGGCAAGTGGTCCTGCTGGAGTTGACCGTTCCCTGGGAAGACTGGATGGAGGAGACTTTAGACAGGAAGAGGGCCAAGTACGAGGAGCTGGCAGGCGAATG
>CM046796.1:32861107-32868607 GCA_025617405.1 Perca schrenkii
TTTTCAAATGGTTGTTAGGCCTATTAAATAGGGCTGGACGACAGGGAGAAAATCCGATATCCCGATATTCTTGACCATTTTGCGGCGATATTTCAGGATTGACAATTGGTGCTTTAACAAAATGTCTTCACACATTTAGATTTTAGATAAAAAATCATCAGTAATGTTGACATAATGTCTAAGTGGGTAAAACGCAAATAATGGAACAGCTAGAACAGTCTGGTAAGTTCAGAAAAGTACGTCACTTTACTGTAATGCAGCCTTAAAAACCAGGAAAAGACAACACTTCACGATATCGTAATATCACAATTTTACGATATGCAAAATCTAAGCCGATATAAAGTCTCATATCACGATATCAATATAATATTGATGTATTGCCCAGCCATACTATTCAATATTAGTTATAATCTGCACTAATTAAAAGTATCAATTTTGAGTTTTTGTCATTTTTCTGGGTTTTATGGGATGCTGTAATATTTTATGCCAAACACTGCGGTTTTTTTTTTGTTCTCAGTTGGGTTGTATGACTTTGCCAAAAGGAGATGGATGACGAGCTGGAGAACTTCATCAGGGAGCGGAAGGCACGAATGGCTGAGGATATAGCCAGTTTAGAACAAGACCCTCCTTACATGGAAATAAAGGTGTGTTGGAATGATGGCTTAGGTTATGAATTCTAAACTGGTCTGCGATAAATAACCACTTATTTTATATGAAGTAGTTGAAACGGGTCACATGTTTATTTCACAAATAAGAGGAAAGTGTAATTTTGATTCAAAGGTGGGTTGCACTTTGACGGGGCTTTTTCAATGTAAAATAAAGCCACACTAGAGCACCGCTTATTGTGCTCCATGGCTGCAACACAACAAGCGCCTGGCCGCTACGGAAACCAAAACTTGCGCATGTTAAATTTTGAACCCATGATCAGATTTGAAACCAAATCCTCCAAACGATTCCAATAAAAAAACAATTCTGATGGAATCGTAATTTTTGAAATCATTCCAAGTAGGAATCGGTTCTCGATGCCCAACCCTACTGTTAATACACTGCACATATTTATTTTTAATTTATATTACTCTAAACCACATTCTGTAAACCAATTGTACACTACTGTCTACACTGCACTATATTTCTTGTCGTGTCTATACTTTGTATATCACATTGCACTTTTCTGGTTGGACGCAAACTGCATTTCGTTGTCTTTGTACTTGCACAATGACAATAAAGTTGAACCTAATCTAATCCTCTATTTTTGACTGACCAGGCAAAACCCCACAGAGCTTATGGGTCTACCGTTAAGGAGAACATCCCTCCCAAGTCTATAGCTCAGGGCAAAGGTACAGTTCATAACCACTTTCCCCTCCTTTAAACTCTTGATGATTATTTTCAAAAAAGAAAATGAGCAAATAGCGATCTCCTAATAGTCTATCGTTAATAGTACCCCACAATGTGTCTTGTTGTCATGTGAGCTATGTTTGTAGTAGATATGTTGTTTCTTTTAAAGTGGCAGTTGTCTTGGTTTGGCACGAAACTCTCCCCACCCCCCCCCACCCCCCCTCGTGATTCTATTAAAAATTGATGGATGTGTTTTGTCAGAGGAGAGTTGCACTGTGGGTCTACCGCTCGGTGTCGAGTACGAGAGGAAGAAACAGAGACTGCAGCACGAGCTCCGGATGGACTACAGGCGCTACATGGCTCAGGTGACTGTCACACACTTAACCTGTTTACTCATGTGTGTGTGGTTGGCTGTTGCAGACAAGCTGGAAGCTCAGTTCAGGCTTTGTTCTAAATCTGTCAATATTTTCTAATATGTTCTAGTTTGAAATTGAGCTCAATTGTACTACAAAGCTGCGTTTCCATCATACACTTTGGGTATAGTACCTCAAGAACCGTAGGGAAATCATACAGACACGTCCCTAACACTAGTCTTTTTGCCTCTTAAAAAGTCTTACATTTCAAAATCAAAATTTTAAGGCCTTAAAAAGTTTAAAATTCGCTGAAGTATTGTATTCTAGGTCTTTATTTTCCTACATCCATGTAGCACTCTACTCTAATAATACTAATCTAATGCTCATTGAAATTCTCTGGCAACGCTTTATAATGTTTTTTTTTTTAGTATGGGGTGTTGTAGTTCTTTCTTTTGCTATTCCAAATATTTACTCACTATATTACAACTACAAATGATGTAGGTGGCCCAGTGGTTAGCACTGTGGCCTCACAGTAAGAAGGTTCTGTGTTCGAATCCAGGTCGTTCCGGGGCCTTTCTGTGTGGAGTTTGCGTGTTCTCCCCATGTTTGCGTGGGTTTCCTCCGGGTGCTCCGGTTTCCCCCACCATCAAAAACATGTACTAGGTTCTCCAGTCAGTGCCCTTGATCAAGGCACTGGCTCAGATCTGGAGTTGGTCCCCGGGCGCTGTCAACGGCTGCCCACTGCTCCCTTGAGGGATGGGTTAAATGCAGAGAATGAATTTCGCTACATGTATGTGTATGTGACAAATAAAGTACCTTTACCTTTTATATTGCAGCCAATCACATTTTGTGTTATTGGCGCAAGTCTCTTTCGGATTGTGCCACTGATTTCATTCTTCAGCTATGGGGAAGTGCACGTTTAGCAATAATTGTCTGGGAGTTTAGGAGCTGGACAGCCCTGGGGACAAAGGTCACCTTCCTCCTCTGGGTCTTACAGCCTTGACAGCGGAGTCTGCGCCTTGAGGGGAGCCACTCAAACATCGAAAACAAGATGTGATGGATCACGAAGGAGTATTTCCTCTTCCCCAACAGGACAGAGGAACGTCTGCACCAATCGCCGACTGTGTCTCTCTGTGTCTCTAGCTCCGCCTTTTAAGTATCTGACCAGAGTGCTAGGTACCTCAACAGAGGGGGGAGCAGTTCTATTAGTACCGTCTGTAACCTTTGACAATGCAAAAGCAAAAATTCTATTCTATTGTGTAACAAACTGAACTGAACCAGACTGCTTGGTGGAAACAATGCTTAACATACAGTAGATATCCCTTCCCCAGAGTGTTGCGAGAGCTGAAACACAGGCCTGTGCTGTGATCCAGACCCCTCCCAAATGAGGCCATGAAATGCAGAAACCTTTTTTCAGTATTTTAGGACACAGTGGGTGTATCCTCTGCAGCTCTCAGTATCCCATGATCCCTGCAGTGTTCAGGTATCCTCAGCAGTGTTTACAGTCTGGAAATATCACAGGACCAAGTTGTGTTACCAGGCATTTGACTTCAAGTGGGCATCTACTGCATGATGTAATTTAATATGGAATCCTGGCATCAACTCCTCTCCCTGTTCTGGATATGCTGTTAATCACAAAGTGTTATAATAAGTAATAAAAATACAGTATAGAAACACTATATTTACTATTAACCTGGTATACTGAATGTGCTCAAGTTAAATATCACAAATTGCACTGTAAACTTCCTTGTTTATATTAATATAAACAGGTGGGTAGAGGATCCAGTATTTTTTTAGCTTTAGATTTCAGCGTTAGCTTGATCCTCAGTAGGGCTGCACGATATGAGGAAAATGTCTCAGTGCGATTATTTCGACTGCTATTGCGATTCCAATATGATTCATGATATTGGAGGGAATGATCGTATGTGTATCATTTTTCTCATTTTCATTGAAAAATATTCAAATTAAAAAAATTTAAATGATTACAGTGTGATTTTTGCGAGGATCTGTACCAAACAAATATTTTTTCTTTAGTCTGTAGGACAGGATGTGTAGGATACGATGTCTCTGCAGCACCACGCTACTTCATTCAGAATGGTTTGACACATATTTAGCGATTTGGATATTTCAGTTCTTTTTTGCGATTTTGATAAAAAATGTGATCAATTGTGCAGCCCTAATCCTCAGGTCAACACGTTGTTTTTTGTTTCTTTTTAATCTGTTGTAGGAAGGGTAAAATTTACAATGTTGAAATCATAATAGTAGCATTTTATGTTACAGAAAAAGCACTTTGACCATGCAGAGCTGGGACCATTAGTTCACCTCAATAACAGGAAATCTATCAAGGTAAATGTGTCTCTTTTAATGACTTAATGATGTCAGGTAATTGGAAAGTCATGTCTTTGACTGGACAGGTTAATTATGTTTTTACACAATTCTGACTCTGTTGCTGGGATATCACACACTTAACTATAAACCATGACTGTTTTATTAGCTAATTTTATTTTTAATTAACAAAAATAACTGGACGTCCTCCCTATTACTGGATACCTGCCAAAATCTATGGAAGAGTAATTTGAAAGGAGTAGGTGAAACAGAAACCTTGTGCTAACTTTCCCCTTCATTCTTTATGGATAAAGATTCAATACAAGAGATCCAAAGGGCCTGTGTATATATTTCCCATAAGGCAGTCAAGGTACATTGTAAAAAAGATGATTGATTCCCAACCAGGGGTACATGTACTCCCCAGGTGGGGTACTTCTGCAGTTTTCAATGGATACATGGAAAGATAATGCAGTAGCTCAACTCATTTCACAATTTCATTACAAAAATACATCAGTCAGCTATAACACCTCAACACTATGTGACTCAAAGTGTCACATAGTGAAAACTAGTTACAAAGCAAGCAGAGAAGTTGAAATATTGTGACACCCACAGTTACTGTATATGCACTTTTTATATCTTTAATAATTAAATAAAATCCAGTTTCAAATCAACTTAAATGAATACATTTGGAGTATCACGGGTGGCGTTAATGAAAGGAGTAAATCTCATCAGCTTCAGTGGGCCAATGAGCATGCAGCATGCCTCTACCAAGATCTAATGACGCTGCTGATTGGCTGTGTAACGTGACACGTCGTAGAGGCAGGCTGGAAAATCTCTACGTTACATAGAGACGGCTCACGTAGTAGGAGCTGAATAATAAAGAAAAAGATTTTTGCCGTAATATGTTATGTTGTAATTTCTGTATCGGAAAAAAGTATTGTTAAGGACCCGGTATCAAAGTCACTGTATTGGTACCGGTATTGAATATTTTTTTTATCGATACCCAGCCCAGTCGTTCGTAACTAAAATTCTATTAATTGCACAGCCCTATGATCAATGAGGACCTATTGATAGCTGTTAACAATTTGCTCCTACAATTGCATTTCCTTCAGCAACACCTGCTTGAAAACCAGGCAGGAGATTTTCCCAAACAGCGCCCCCCCTCACGGAGGGATGCCGCCACTCTTACAGAGGAGAGCAGGGGGTTGCACAGGGCTTCACGCCACACTGAGGTGAAGACCCTCCGCCCCGAGGAGGACGAGGAGCTGTCGTCAGTCCTCCCCAGGCATTGGGACCGGCTGGGGACACTAGTGGACCAGGACTCAGAGGAGGAGGAGCTGGAGCTGGAGCTGATGGAAGGAAGAAGACCCAGACATATAGGGGCTGAGGCCAATTATGAGAATAGACCATCCAATAGGACTTTTGGCAGGTATGTTTTATTAATGTATATGTATGTTCAATATGCAGGTTATAAAATAGCTGACTTGTTGTTTGTCCTTATTTATCATTTTCTGTCCGTCTTTTAATTTGGCTTTTCACAGGGAGAAGAGGGAGAATCTTGTAGACAGGGGATTGAGAGAACTGACCAGAAATGAGGATGCAGAGTTTGCCACTGGCCTTTTAATAGGTAAAAGGACTTTCATCTTCATTTTTTTTTTTTTACATTTTTTATTTATAATGACAACGCACATTAATCAACATTTCTGTAAATGTGCCAGTGTTAGCCAGCCGGCTAATTCTCAACTGTAGTCCATTAGCCAGATGTTGGCTCTGGTCAGTTGTTTTGTCCAACTGTGCAGTTTGTTTTAACAATCCAAGGTTTAATGAACATTTACTTATAAGAAATGACTGTGCACAAAATAAATTAGTGTTGTAAATTCTGAAAGGACAGTTCATACCAGAGTTATTGGTTGGTAAAGCATTTTTAAGATCAGTTTTCTGTAATGATGTACTACCAAACAGACTTGCACTATTCTCCCTTTTTTTGGTATTCCATGTTTTCAGGAACAGCGGATACAGCAGATGCCTTACGGAGGAGGAAGGAGCGCTACAGACAGGACCTGCAAGAGCAGATAGCCGAACAGCATAGGAACAAGAAGAGGTGCGTTTTCAGTCATCCTTGTCTTTTCATGTACAATGTATGAATGTAACGCCTCAATAATAGGGCCGAGACGATATGCTTTTGTCCCGATTAGATTTTTTTTTTCACGATACATGGGTGCTGATTCGATTTGTATTGAGATTTTCATTCATTGCGATTCTAGAAGTGTTGTGATTGGATAGTATTGAGAATTGCGATTTTCTTTCCCTTCTTTAACAAAAAAAAAGTTTAAAAATACACTTCTAGAGACAATATATCCTGAGACATTTCTAAAAACTAATTGTTGCACGTCGAATGCACGTCAGTCTCATTTATTTCCTTTGTAAAGAAGTACATAACATGTGTTTTCTGCCATCACTCTGTTTTGGAAATCGATACGACGTATAAACAGAAAATATTCATGGTGGAAAAAAATATTGATTCTAGGGAAAATAATAGGGCTGCACGATTATGGCCAAAATGATAATCACGATTTTTTGGATCAATATTGAGATCGCGATTAATTATCATGATTAGTTGTTGATTTTAACCAAAACACATTTTATTGTCACTTAGGCTATTTATAACTGCTTTTAAATCCATATTGTACTACATTCCTGCTAATACATCCATATTGTGCTACATTCCTCATTTTATTGAAGGATACTGTGAAGGAGTACGCCATTTCAGCTGTTGTGTGACCGCTTTCCACACATGCACGTTTGCCATGAAAGATACAGGCAACGCAATTTTCTGTTCACGTTAACGGCGCATGTGGTACCGGACGAAATAGCAACGCGTATTTCGGTGGCTCATTACACTGCCACTTACATGTCTGCGTTGCGCTCTGATGCTCTGAAACCCACGTTAGAGGCAACATAAACATCGCTGCATGTCACGCTAGTAAACACTAATAACACGTTACACAGCAGGTAACGTTAGCCTACCGTTAGCTACAGTAGTAACTGGATTAAGCACGGATAAAATGCTGACAGCTAAACGGTGTAAAAGTGTGACTGTATTGTAGAGGATTCCAACAGCGGGGCGTCCAACAGTCTGCTGCTAAAGCTATGAGCTAAAAGACACAAACTAGCACTATGGTCACTGCTGTTGTCTGAAAAACAAAACAGATGGGACAAAATGTTGCGTTTACTGGTAAACTGGTAAACCTTGTGACCGGCTTATGATGACCGACTGCTACCTGTTGTGGAATTTTCCTCACGTTACTCTGTCCTCTGTGACTGTCTACGTCTAGAAATTAAGCCGCATGGTGCAGGGAATAACTCTGATTGGCTCATGGAGGATAAGGAGCGTTCTATGAACGGAATGACTAGGGGTGGGAGATATTGACAAAAATGAATATCTCTATTTTTTTTCGATATTCAGATGATATTTTTGAAATCCTTC